>PVJD01000400.1:0-455993 GCA_004026545.1 Mormoops blainvillei | reverse complement strand
TATTAAGTCCTTACAGCAATTCTTGGAGGCAACTGTTATAATCCCCATTTTTTGGTGGGGGGGATTGAGGATATCCAAAAAATTCAGGGCAGTAAACTAATTGCTTAAGGTCCTATAGTAGATGCAGTTGGGTGTACATGCCACTGTGCCAACTTTGGGAGAAGATCTCGAGTTGGTTTTCTTCAGTTCCTGTCAAGTACAGGCGATTTCCCTTCCACACAGCCACCATCCCATGTGAAAAAGGGGCAATTAGGGTAGCAGTCTTCAGAAGCTGGGCTCCCAATTAGCTTCATTCTCTCATGGAACCTGTTGTGGTTCTCCCTTCCTCCAGGGTGGATGAGATTTTGCCAGTACTGACTTTTTATCGGGGAAAGCAAGGCTTTTGCTCTAGGATCCATGCCTCAGTTGGTGCACCATGCTGTCCGTCCCCTCTGTTAACATTTCTGCATCTTCTCCTGGAAGCTGGGCCCAGGCAGCATCCTCAGTGTTATCTGAGTGGGCACCACGAAGCTAGGCTGGAACCCATATGGGTCTTGACCTTACTTATCCATTTTGAGGCACTCTTTGACCCTATCTGCTACTGAAGGGTTCGTTAAGGACCTCTGGGACTCTAGTCTATGAAGTTATCCCCGTGACTGGGCTAGTCCCAAGAGGGCAGCCTGGTGGGCGGACAGCTCCTGCTGGCTGGCATGGAATTTTTTTTTTTCCTGGAATTGTCAAGGTGGTGCTAACATGCCGATTTTGGGTGACTTTCATATCAAACAGAGGATGAAAAAATCTTGATTACATCGATTAGACTATAAACAAATACAGAAGTTCCTCTTATATGTCCAGTATTAGGAATCTTCATTGATAAATCACTATGCTTCACATGGGCCCATGAATTTTGTGAAGTATTTTCAAAATAAGACTTTTATATAGGTAGAAGCATCACAAAAAATGTTTGCCTGAGGCCTCATATTCCCTAGGTACACCCGTGCCCTTTAGGGCAAAGTAATCTGGCTCTCCACCCACTTTGGAGAGGATCTAGTATTCCTGGCTTCCTTTGACCTTAGCTTTTGAATTGCAAATACTTGGTTTATGCAAATCAAAACTGCTGGTTTTTAAGACTATAGCTTCTGGAGCGGAGGAGACAGAGTTAAGGAAAGGAATACTGTCAGCCAAAAATCTTAAAAGTGAAATGTATCATATTATTGAATTAACAAAATTCAAAAACCAGTCTGGTATGATTACAAAGTCTGTGCTCCTTACACTTCATGACATGGATGCAAATTTCATTCCAGGTCTTTGCATAATCACATTGTTGGTCACCACGCATCACAGTTAAATTGATTCAAAAGACTACATGAAAATAAACAGCCTGAGGAGACTTACTAGTTAGCCAGAGAATTGCTTAGTTTTTCTGTCACGGAGAGTCTGGGGTGGTCAGTTAGCAGTGGCCCGGCCAGGTACATAATGGGCTCAGAAGTCATATAGTCCAAGTTCATATCCCTGTTCCACCACTGACTCGGGAGATAACTTAGGGCCAATCGTGCAACCTCTCTAAACTGCAGTTTCCTCATCTGTAGGAGGAGGATAAGGGTAAGATAACACTTCTCTCATAGGGTCGAGGTAAGGATTTATTAAGACAAAGTACTTGTTAAGCCAGCTCCACCACTGCTAGAAAATTATCTTGTATTTGTAAAAGGAAGTTTTGCATTGTTTGTAAGCACAGTTCTAGCTTATGAATGCCTCCCTTCAATGCCACAGTCACGTGTGCACCCGGGCACTTGGCACTGGGACGTGTGCAGCAAATACACAATATTGCTCTATAAATGAATGAGTCAAGTTCATTGAGATGGACGAGTCATTCCCAGAGCAAGTTGGAAGGCTTGAACACAGATGGGCTTTCTAACAGTAAATATGGACTATATGATACAACGAAAAAAACCAACTCAGCCACCATTTTGCAGGAAATGTAGGGGCCGGGACATGTGAAACAACACCATGGGGAAGTAGTCAGCAAGATTCAAATTATGGAGAGCTCTGTGGCTTGTTTAACAAATACATTTCAAGAGGGAAAAAAGAAAGAGAGCAGGACCTAGATTAACAGACTTAAAAGGTCTACTGACGAATCGCCGTGTATAGAATTTACTGGAATCTTAATTAAAACACATTAAAAAATTTGAGTCAGTTGGAGAAATCTGAAGAGCAACCAAATGTTTTAGGATATTAAATAATTACTATGTTTTTTTAGGGTGATAATGGGATTGGGTAAAAACTTTTACAAGTATACACTACAATGTTTACAGATAAAATGATACTTTGAGATTTACTTCAATAATCTGGAGTTTGGAGCACTGAATGTATTAAAAATAAAACCAAGAGTTAATAACTGGTACGGCAGAGTGGTGTCTGCATGGAGATTTATTATGGTGTTCTTTCTTCTTTGGTGTATGTTTTCTGTAAACTTTCCAAAATAAAAAGTGAACATGCAATAAAAAAAAACAAAACACAAAGTCAAAAGATCTATTCAAAACCATTCAGTATTCTTTTCATTTAATGATAATTACTCTTAAGGACTCTTTGGTTCAAACTTTTGTTAAAATCTTATGACTATCAAATTTCTAGAGAGTAACATACTATTTTCAAACATTCAAAAATTTTAACAAAAGTAACAGCTTGTTTGACGTTATTGTACTTTTTTTTGAATCAAACTAGCTACAAAACTGTATATTTCTTACATCAATGTCTTTAAATGCATCCACGAAGAAAACCACTGGTACTTTCCATTGCATCTCCTATATTAAATATGACATAAATAAAGGAAATAAAAAACCTGGAGAACTGTGCCTCATGGAAGAAGACTAGTATAAACGTGCTGGGGAGACATTGCCCCTGTTGGTTTTTCCGTGCCCTGCCCGTAGGGTGCATGTGCAGCCCACTTGCTTAACGTGTTCTCCCTTCTCCTCACCCCCTCCTCAGTAAAGAGGCCATGTCCAGTGCCTTTGCTATTGACCAGGGAGCCCCCTGGTTGCAGCAAGAATTCCAGATGGTGAAGCTCCTGGACTTTGATCTCTTCATTGTCTGTGACCACAAGCTTGCATGGTGAGCTTGGCTATTAATTGTGCCTTGGGCTGACCACTGGGGATCCCTGTGGACGGTGTCTCTAAAGAACCCTCATTGATTTTCCCTCTTGGGTACTGTTGTTATTTTATTTCCTGCTCTATATTTTCCTGGCCTTGTTCCCCAGCTCAGCTGTTACTGCCTAAGATTTTCTCAGAGCCAAAGTGAAAAGAACTTATGCTGAGGCAATAAATTGGGGTCCCAGACCTATTTGAAATCTTCGTGACCTTGAGCACATCACCTGAATTTGGTCTTCAGTTTTCTTGTCTTAGGCTTTGATGTAATAATAACTACTTCACATGGTTGCTGTATAATGATATAGCTGATGGAAAAGCCAAAAAGGAGCGAGGTGGAATCTCATACCAAAACTTGCAGTATAAAATTTTCATGTGGGACATGCATTTACTCTTGAAAAAAAAAATCTAGGGTAATTTCCTGTAGTTTTAAGGAAAATAGGAGAAGACCTATATAGCTTAATTATCTTGTTGAGGGGAAGTAAATTATAGATCCTGGAGGCACAAATGGTTTTGCCCAGATTAGAAGACTCTACATATTCTCGTAAAAAAAGATACATTTTCTTAATAATTATGAATCATTATTAAAATTGGTTTTTGCCAGAGGACCCTGGTGGAATGCTGGTCTTTTAAAAATCAATTTCTTCTTGAAATCTTAGGAAATTAATAAAGATAAGTAAAAGAGGAGATAAAAGCTCTAAATATTTAATTGAAAATATTACTTTTGTTTTCATTAATCTTACATAAAATTAAAGAAAGTGGCTTTTTGTTGAATTTGGTTTATTTGTTTGCATATCAGTGGAAGGTAAAATTTTATTCAATTATATAATTGGCAAATTTTAACTGACAATTTTTAAATAATATCTGTACTACATTCTTTATTTCATTTACTACTGGATAAAATACAAAATCATGTTACTTTTAAATACTGAGCTTTCTGTTATGTGTATGTGACAAAAACCTCTTCATGCAAAATTCCTTACATAACATCTACAAAGCTTAAGGTTACATTTAAGCTTTTAAAAAAGTACTCCTTTTATTTGTAGTATTGTTGATATTCCTGAAATAGTTCTCAAATTTCTCCGCTGAAGTACAGTACTCCAAGAAAATAAATGTAAATGTGCAGGTGGCACTCTTCGCTCAGGCTCTAGTTTCCTTATGAGGGGATGGAAATCGAGCAATGAAGGTAATTATGAAAATTCTGAGGAATGTCCGTGGGAGGCTCTCCTACAATGTTATCTCCGATTGCATGTGAAGCTATGCTTGCCTTGGCTGCAACTTAAGGTCAATGACAGTGGCTGAGACCTCACCAAGAACTTTAAGTTAACTTTTAAGGCAAGAGGAAGAGTGGATCTGGGTTGAGTGCAGGAACGTTACCGGGTGGCACTGAAATAGCTTCATGCTGCAGACCCTTCACGGGATTTATGTTGCTACCAAAACTCTATAATTGAGTGTGATATTGCAGGTTAAGATATTCAGTAAGATGTCTGAATATACTATTTATAAATAAAGTATGATCAGCATGTTTGGGTTGTTTTTCCTTCAGAATATTTTGAGGGCCTTAGGGAAATGGGGATGGTCAAAGTCATTTTTATAAGTGCTTAGAAGCACTATCTAAAATGTTGCTTTTAGTTGTTTTTGATGTTGTTGCTTACATTTGTCTCTTTCCCTTTGTTGGAATGTAAACTCCAAGAATGCAGATACTTTTATCTCTTGCTGGATTACCAGTGCCTAAAACAGGGCTTAATTCAATAAATATTAATTGACTGATGGCTACTAGGGGTAATTATATATTTTGACCGAATACTAGAGCGAGGTAGGCATTACCCATAAATCGGGTATAAGCACAGGGTTAACTTAAAAATCCCCTTGTACCCTGTCCAAAAATAAAAATCACAAACTATAGGATTACTCTCAAGAAAGCTATTAGAAAAGATTCTTTCTCATGAAATATATTTGCAAAGGGCAAATTTAGAGCTGGGAAATTTTTGTATTAGATGAAAGTTGAGAAGAACAAAGATTTGGAATGATGCAATTTTTGAGAAGAATAGACACCCCACATTCAGATATACAGGGCAGAAGGGAAGAGTGTAAGAGGAAAGGAAGAGGAAATTTCTAGAGGTTGGAAAGGGAGGAGGGAAGCAGGAAAGAAGACTGAACCTGAGTGAGACCATATATGGGGGAACCATGGAAGAGTAATTTCTAGAAGCACCGTGAAAAACAATGTTGACCATCTAGGCAAGAAATATAATTTTGATTTTGAAGGTAATACAAAGCGAAAGGGGAGCTTTAGATATGTAAAACCATGGCAGCAGGGGATTACTGTGTAAGTAATATCTGGAACTGATTTTTTAAAATGGGAGAGGAGAGTATGATTATCATCATGGAAAGTATGTCTCTTATATGTACAATATTAACCTGCATTACAAAGTTAGCTTATTATTTCAGACCTGGTGTACTACCAGAAGCTGAAAACATTGCTTCTTTCTACAACAAATATGAAACGGCTGTGTTGGGAAACCACAAGTGTTATACTCAGAAAACTGGTTGGCTCTCTTTCACTATTTGTAACAAGTCTGCAGGGTCAATATGGAGGCATATGTAGATGTGCTTCACCTCCTCGTGCAATTGCAAAAAAAAAAATTAAAACTGAATCTGAAAACAAATAACATCCAGAACTGTCAGATTATTGAATTGTATGAAACCCTGACAACTAAGGATTTAAAGAAGCCATGTTCATTTAGATGGGTAAAGGGGCAGAGATGTGGAGATAGCGTGGAGAGGTGAGGAGACACAGGGCAGAAAGGTGGTGGTGGTGGTGGAATGGGCACAGGTGGTCCCACATTCACGTGTGGTGGATAAAAATCAGGAGGGACACCTTGGGAGCAAGTGATCCCAGCCCAAGGCCAGACCTCACAGCCCAGGGTTCCAGCACTGGGAAGATAAATCCCCATAACTCCTGGTTATAAAATCCAGTGGTGGTTGGGCACGGTGGGAGAAACTGCCAGATTTTCAGGAAACTCCAGTTTAAGGGCCCACATGGTCTTAAAACGTCCGTAAACCCACCCACTCTGGGATTCAACACCAAGGCAACAGCTGGAAGGGTGCCGGTCACATGCAGGCAGTGAGTGAAGTGACTGGAAATGGGACAAGTGAGGGCAAACCTTCAGAAGTCAGGAAGTGGCACAGTCCCCTCTCTGTGCCCTCCCCCCACAGGAGCCAAAAAACCGTGAAGCAGGTTGCCCCACCCTGGTGATTACCTAAAGCTCTGCCCCACACAATTTACAGGCACCTTTTTCTACAATAGGCCACGCTACTAAAACAGGGAGTCAAAGCAGCTCTACCTAATACACAAAAGCAAACACAGGGAGGCTGCCAAATTGAGTAGACAAAGAAATATTGCCCAAATGAAAGAACAGGACAAAACCCCAGAAAAAGAACTAAATGAAATGGAGATAACCAACTTATCAGATACAGAGTTCAAAGCACTGGTGATCATGATGCTCAAAGAACTCATTGAGTGTGGCAACAATGTAAAGGAATAAATGAAGGTTACACTAAGTGAAATAAAGAAAAATCTATAGGCAACCAACAGTGAAGGGAAGGAAGCTGGATTCAGCACAACGATTTGGAACATAAGGGAAAAATAAACACTTAACCAGAACAAAAAGAAGAAATAAGAATTCAAAAAAATGAGGATAGTATAAGAAGACTCTGGGACACCTCCAAATGTGCCAACATCCAAAACATAAGGATGCTAGAAGGAGAAGAGGAAGAGCAAGAAATTGAAAACTTATTTGAAAAAATAATGAAAGAAAACTTCCCTAATTTGATGAAGGAATAGACATACAAGTCCAGAAAGCACAGAGAGTCCCAAACAAGATAGACCTAAAGAGGACCACACCAAGACACATCAAAATTAAAATCCCAAACGTAAAAGATAAAGAGAGAATTTTAAAAGCAGCAAGAGAAAAGCAGAGAATTACTTACAAAAGGAGTACCCATAAGACTATCAGCTAATTTCTCAAAAGAAGCTTTGCAGGCTAGAAGGGACTGGCAAGAAGCATTCAAAATGATGAAAAGCAAGGACCTACAACCTAGATTACTTTATCCGGCAAAGGTGTCATTTAGAATAGAGGGGGAGATAAAGTGCTTCTCAGACAAGGTAAATAAAGCTAAAGGAGTTAATCATCACCAAGCCATTATTACATGAAATGTTAAAGGCACTTACTTAAGAAAAAGAAGAAGATCAAAACTATAAACATTAAAAAGACAACAAATGCACAACTATCAACAACTCAGAACAAAACAAAACAAAATAAAACAAGCTAAGCAAACAACCAGAACAGGAACAGAATCGTAGGTATGGAGGTCATTTAGAGAGTTATCAACTCTCTAAATGAGGGGGAAGGGGGAGAATTGGGGAAAAGATGCACGGATTAGAAAGCATAAATGACATGTACAAAATAGACAGGGGGATGTTAAGAACGGTGTAGGAAGTGGAGAAACCAGAGTGCACAATCCATGGACATGAACCAAGTGGGGGAGATTGCTGGAGGGAAGAGAGGCACCAGGCAGAGGAGGGCAAAGGGGAGAAGATTGGGACAACTGTAATAGCATAATAAATAAAGTATACTTAAAAATATTTGTAATGAAAAGTATAAGCGTTTCTTTACTTTTTCCCCCAATCTTAATAAATCTTTATTCTATCTTCTCTTTAAGATGTTATTTTTCACATCTACTTTCCTTTGCAAGTTTTCAATTCATGCATAAGTCCAAAAGTATTTGAATTAAGTTTCTCTGGGGGATGCTTTGAAAAAAGGAATCAAATATAGCTGGGTTTTTTTTGTGGGGTTTTTTTTTTTTTTGGCAGTGTACTATTTTGTTCTATGATAGTTTTGTATTTTCCCCTTTTTATACCGAATTTCTTTTTAGGCAAGTAACTCAGCATAAAATCTAAGAAAGAAAATCTTACAGCATGGTACTGTATGCTTTGCAAATGTAACTATTTGGAATGAACCAAGATAATGACCTTTCGATTATTGCAAAAATTCCAATACACATCAGTGGATTATGAGCTAGCATTTAATGTGTTTAATGTGTCTGTACTTGAGGGCTTAGGGTGCATCATTTCCAATCCTCTCAGCCTCTGCTGAAGGCAGTTCCCCAGGCCTCAGTCTTTGGACCTTTCCTCTCTCCTCAGATTTGGATAAACTGTGGGTTATGTTAACCTCTCTTTATTATTATTACATTAGAATATAAGAATCTAGTATACTATTCAGATTCTAAACTGAATATTACAAATGTAAAGTATTAATAATTGTTAATCATTGACTTAGTTACATGTACCATGCATTGTGCTGTTTGATGTAAGTTTTATCTGTTGAATCCTCCCAACCATCCTGTGAGATGAAGACAAGTGATTCTTTCACATTCATCCAACTGGGTCCTGAAACTTCTCCAACTTTGGATTTACATGCTCAGTACAGGATAGATTGCCTTGCATCATAGCTGTTGTTCTACTTGATTTGTTTTAGAAAGGTTCTTTGTATCTGGAATCATATAATGGCAGCTGAGTCATCATCTAGTCTGAACCCTTCATGTAATGGATGAAAAATAGTAGTCTGGAGGGGTTAAATGACAGGCCAAATGTCACCTGGTGACAGCTCTCAGAATGAAACTGAGGGCTCCTCACTCTTCTGTCTCTATACTGCTTTACTGCTGCCTTTAAATTATTTGGGAATAATGCAATATTTAGGATTATCATTTTTCCTTGAAAATATGAATCAGTGAAAAACTTACCAACTACCTGCACTATCTGAAGACTGTTAAATGCTGTCAACATACCCTAATTTGGCATCCAAAGCACAGAGGCATAGATTCATATGCAGTCTGAGGCCAGCTGGTCGACCTCAGGGCAGGCTCTCTGCAGTAGCCTCCGAAAAGCAGAAAGTGCAGGGAAATCATTAACATCAGAAAACATAGAAAGTATTTTCCCTGAATTTTGACAATGTGGTAAGGTATTCGTTCTGCAGTGTTTCAAATTCCTGGACTGCCCCCCATTAAGGCTTTTGCATTTGCTCCTGAATTAAGCAACCATTGAATGACATTTATTGACAAAAGTGGCCAGTCCACTGAAACAGGGCTTTAAGAAGGGAATTAATGGCTATGTAGCTATAGGAAGTACTGCACACATGTAGGCATCCATTGTCATTACCTTCAACGGCTTTTGCAGATGCATGTTATACATGTACAGAGATATGAAAACTAAAAACACTGAATAAATATTTCAAGTAATATCTTGTGTAGACCCTGGCTTAACTCCCTTTTATATTAAATGAGGCTCTTGGTAAAATGCTATCACTAAAGAATGCTTTGAAAAACAGAGGCAAGACAGGAATTGCAAGAAAGATAACTAAAGATATTTATTATTAAGTCCTTAAATGTATAACTATTATCATATTTCTGTCCCATAGAAGCATACTTAAGTCTAATTAGAAAACATTCTTCTAGTAGCTGAGAAAACAGAAAACCTAGGACAGAGTCAGGTGGCCTGTCACTGTGGTCATCTCAGGCCATCCCTGGGTGAAAAAGAGAAGTGGGCGGTGTCTGAATGAGCTCTCTTGAGCCCTAGCAGTGTTGTTGCAGAGACCTGGCATTCAAGGTAACTTGGAACACACACACAGAAGTCAGTAACAGCCTAGAGCAGTGACAGACAAACACAGTGCCTGATCCATGGAGGAGTGAAGAAATTAATTCATGTACAATTCAAATAAATTTTTCTTACAGCCATACTTAAACAATGACTTTCACCAGTTTTTTTTTTTTTTTTTTTTTTTGGGTGAGCAGGAAATTTATATCAGACACACTCTGCAGTCTCCCCTCCTCCCTCCCTCCCTTCCTTCCTTCCATTTCGGTTAACTAGTACTTACTGAGCAAAGATGTAAGTGAATATGATTTTCGATTCTCACTCTGGCTTCAGTCTTCCTCAGTGAGGCTTTGGGCCATCTATCCACGTAGTAGAAGAGCCCCTTTAGGAAAGGTAAGAGGTGAACGCCTGCCTTGATCCCTACATGATTATTCAGATAAAGACTCCAGTGTCTAAAGTGGCAACCTGACCCAAACAATGACTGATAGACAATTCATATCTGTCTGAGTGCTATAAACACAGGAATTTTATATAGAAATAGTTTAAAATTTCTGGAAAAGGGAGAAGATGCAAGGGCTCTTTTTTCCTTTTCATTATACTGGAGAGATATGTTTAACTTGTAATACTGCCTCATATTTTCTCAGTCATTCTTATTTTCATCATTACATCTATATTTGCACCATTTCTCATTATGGCTATTACAGTTATGGCTCTGGATAGTCTCTAAATATTCTTTGTATTTTAAAATATGTATCATGTCACTTTTTAAACACCTTCTTCCTCCTAAGCTCCATTATAATAAAAAAGAAAGCAATGTTTGACCTAATGTATACATAAAAATGTAATATTCTACTATATACCTTTACTTTTTAAAAAAGATATATTTATTTATTCTTTAGGTAGAAGGGAAAGGAGGGAGAAAGAGAGGGAGAGAAACATTGATGTGAGAGAGAAACACTGATTGGTGGTCTTTTCACATGCTCCTTGACCTGGACCAAACCCAGAACTTAGGAATGTGCCCTGACCAGAAATGTAACCAGCAGTTCTTCATTTTGAGGTACATCGCCCAACCAACTGAACCACATTGATCAGAGCCTACATTTACTTTTTAAAACATGACGAAGTATCTAAATGGAAAACATTTGGATGTGTGGCAGATTACTGTGCCTGCGCAAATTTCCCTGGTTCTCCTGGGCTCCCGGCATCCTGAGTAGAGACATTTCCCAGCTTCCTCGAGAAGCTTCCTTGAGTTGTCGTGTAAAGGGGATAAAAGGATATGTGTGCAGCTTCTGCCCCAAGTGCTAAAAAGAACTTGCTAATCCTTGATTCCCTCTCTTTTTCATTCATGTATGTTGGAATCTGGATATAGCTGATTCCCAACTTCAATTTACAGATGAGGACAATGCATAAAGGACCCATCGACAAAGCCAAATGGGGGAAGGATTGAGGGTGGGAGGTGGGAGGTGGGTTGGTGGGGCTGAGGAAAGGGGTGGTGGGAAAATGTTGACCAAAAAAAAAAAAAATAGACAGGGGGAGGCTAAGAATAGTATAGGAATTTGAGAAGTCAAAGAACTGATATGTACAACCCATAAACATGAACTAAGTGGTATGGGGATGATGAGATGATGTGCAGGGCAGAGGTGATATAGGGGGAAAAATGGGACAACTGTAATGGCAAAATCAATAAAATATACCAAAAAAAAAACCAAAACCAAATTTCCTACAGATAATTATTAACCTTTGGGCTTCAGGATGAGAAATCAGTTTCCTAGGAATTCTTGAGAATTTCATAAGTCACAAGTTATTCTGTATTTCTTACTATACTTTGTGTATTTTCAAATATAATTATTGACTACAATAATAAATAATGAATATTGTTTCTACAATAGGATTTTACTAAAAGATTCAGAGCTTTTCTGTTAAAAATGACAGAATGATAAATATAAACCAATATATTGTGGCGAGATTATATACTTCATATAGAAATTACTTTACCTGCCCTGGCTGGTGTGGCTCAGTGGATTGAGTGCAGGCCTGAGAACCAAAGGGTCACCAGTTTGATTCCCAGTCAGGGCACATGCCTGGGTTGCAGGACGTGTCCCTGGTAGGAGGCATACAAGAGGCAACCACACATTTATATTTCTCTCCCTCTCTTTCTCCCTCCTTTCCCTTCTCTCTAAAGATAAATAAAATCTTAGGAAAAAAGAGAAATAGCTTTACCTGATTTTGACATTTGATAACAGAAAACATTAAAGAAGGAACATTAACACAATATAAATGCTGAATGATAATCATTTAAAAAAGAAAAGATGGTACATGAATATTTAATGTTTAAAATTATTATTCTTAAAATGATATTTTAAAATATACAAAGCAGTAATTGACCTATCTGATAGACATGCTCTCTATTTTGTAACAAACAGTGTACTCGTAAAAGTTTTCTTTCATTTTGTGTTGGCATTGCTTGGATTGTTGAAAGTGTGTCCAAAAGCATCTCAAGTTGGTTGTTAGGGTACATGTTTCTTTACATAAGCTATTGAGTATTCTTAGTAATGGAAATATTTGGTCCACTTGCCCTGATTTTTGTGTTACTTTGAAATCAAATAGCTTTTTGTAATTTAGATGTTAGATCAGTTTCTGATTTAATGTTGGAGTATTTCACAACATTTATGTCTTCTCTTTGCATTTCTTCTATTAACATATTTTCGAAGAACTTTAGCCTATAAGGAATCTTCAAACAATGGAAAATGCCAGCAGACATTATATGAGTGGAACTGAAATAATGTAACATTTAGCTCTCCCAGCAAGGTTAACAGCTCTATGTTAAATCATGTGTTGAAATTGCCAATTTAAGGACTTATTTTACTTCTAAAACTTTTCTAATGCCATTCGTAAGATTTGTAAAAGTATTCTGTGTGTATAAACTCATTGGCGTTTATTTTCTTTGTGAGGATGACTCACCATTAGCAGCAGGTGGGACCAGGACTACACACTTGTAACAGGATGACAGCTACCAACAACACTGACTGAATAGTAACCACTTACCTTGGGAATCCTTTGAACCAATGATGTATTATGTTGAAACATTTTAACTCTCTTGATAAATATTATACTTTTTCTTGTTTTACTAACTTTTCAACTGATTTTTCTCAGAATTCACTATTTGGAAAAAAACCTACATTTACCTCAAGGAATGTGAGGAAGGAGTTACTTTGGAAACACCAGCCTAGAGGATTGTAGATGAACAGAATCACCAGAGCCCTCAAAGGGCCTCAGGGAGCAAAGCTGCCTTGTAGCCTGGAGTAGCTGAATAGTTACCTGAGTGGGAAGGGAACTTGAGTCTTATGTAAGCCTCTCTATTTTGGGGTCTCTTTGTTACAGCAACCTTCTTTCTAGTTAATTCGGAAATACTCTTAATGGTTTATATCCAGGACTACAGGGATATCTCCCTCATAGCTTTTTCAGAAACTTAGGTAGTCTTACTATAATTTTGAATGAAGCACATTTTAGAGATGATCTAGTTTAGCACCTCCTCCCCCCAATATTAAGTTGAGTCCGAGAGACAGGAAATGACCTTCTCAAGGACAGTTGAAATTTTTTCTGATTAATAAAACATAGTTAATATGGAAAGCAATTGTGCCTGTATACGTTAAGACAGAAATATACAACATGTCTTCAAGTATGAAGGATAAAACTATAATTTCTTTGTAATATTTATACTGGTACAGAGTATAATGTTCTTTTTCCTATTATAATAAGTCTTTATTATTTTGTCTCAGTGTCTAGAGATCCCCGTGTAGAATGGAGTGAAAGGAGTAAAAGTCAACTAGGCTATATGCTAACTATTTTATGTATGTTACTTTACTTCTTTAGTCACCGCGAAGACCCATTTTATAGATAGAGGCTGAACTTTTGAGTGTTCAAGAAATTACCCTCAGGTTGAACAATATACAGCAGAGCTGTGATTTTTGGATAAATAGGCAAACATGTAGTTAGTAAACTTTGAGAAAGAATAATATAATTTTTAAAATTACCAAGTAATTTTTCAGGAAATTCCTTTATTATTATAATGTCTGATATTAGTACACACAGCAATCCCTTTCCTCACTGCAAAGGTACTGACCAAGATCATAAACTAGGAAATGCGGTGGATGGGTCTTGCTATTGTAAATTCTTTATTGTCTTTCACCTTTGGATCCTGTGAATTTTTAAAGTACACAGTTAGTAAAGAAATAAAAAATTATTTTGTGCAACCAAAGTTCAAGGTAGTTTAAATGAAAATGGGAAATAGAGCTATGACAAACTACAACTGCATTTTAAATGAATATGAGACTATTATAAAGCAATATTGATGTCTTAAATCCCGAGCTCCATATTAAGGTCATAGTAATGGCTTAGTGTTTTATGAGCCCGTGTGCTGTAAGCGACATCATCTCTTTAATCTTAACTCTGCCTGAAGCAAAAATAAATCTTAATGTTGTAAACTGTATGGTAACATAACTGCCTTATACAGTAGGGATTATATTTTCCCTAAGTGTCACTGATATTTTGCTGTGGCAAACAAACAAACAAACACAAAAAAAAACCAAACCACACACACACAAAGGAAAGAAAGGAAAAGAAATACCAGTTGTTTTTGTTGAGGTGGTAAATATTTCTGCTATTGAAAAATAACTTATGGACTGAAGCTTTTTTATTTTTGTTTCTGCATTCAATTGTTTTGTAATTATGGTGTATTAACAAGCCAGGCTACATGTTTAAAAACATTTCTGCACTTAATTGCTAGATTCCAGGTTAATGTTTGGCTGTTACAATTCTACATTTTAAAGAGGAAGTTTAGAACCAAGAAGATACAAGGTACAGAGCAGAAAAAGGCTCAGCATTCTTGCAAGAAAGTCAAAGTTGAAGGAAAATGAGGAGCATCTTCAGAGAGTTCATTTGGAGACCTTCAGGGACTGATTCCTCTGAAGAAGGAAGGGTTTCAAACAGTTATAACCCACAAAAGTCTCAGGGGTGAAAAAAAAGTAGTTCTCTGAATTGTATAAAGAAAAGCAAATGTTAAACAAGTAAGATTTATTAGCAGGATGAGTTCTTAATTTATAGTTACAATTTAGTGTTTCATTTGGCCCTTGATCTGAATCATATGATTTATAATTAGAAATATGCCTGATTACTTTCTTAACAAGAAATTATATCTCTGTAGGAAAAATTCAACCACATGAGTTCTGAATTTTATCCCTAGTTTTTCTCTGTATGTGTCTGAAGAAACTCTGTGCATTGGGCCGAAGCTTTTGTGAAGAGACATAGTTCCTTGCGTGACAACTACTAAGATTGTACACATAGGTGGTATTCTTCTTCCAATTGTGCAGGAGGCTTTTCTGTTTTGTGAAAAGCCATAATTGTAAAGGAAAAACATTTCTAATCTTACTATCGTGATTGTCAAATTCTTTTTTCCTAATGAGGAAAAGATTAATTTCATTGGATTTTAATTAGAATATAAATTTTTAGGTTTTAAGTTTTGTTGTAGTGTATGGAGTAATAATGTTCTCCCTTTAAAATTAAAAATATTATTTACTGATTTAAGAGAGAGAGGGAGGGCAGAATGTGTGTATGTGTGTATGTGGGGGGAGAGAGAGAGAGAGAGAATGAGATTTGTTGTTCCACTTATTTATGCACCCATTGGTTGTTTTTTGTCTTCTTTAAATTTTAAAGTAAGGAAAATAAGATCAAGATTTTATTATTAAACTATTAAAATCCATAAAAATATGAAAATAATTAGTTGCTTGCGATAGTAAACTAACAGGTTTTATTATTTGACTGAAGAGTTTAGAAACACCTCACAATCCACATCATAACGTGGGAAGTGCCAGAGAGGCAAACCTTGAGGAAAATGATTATAATGCAGTATCAGAAAGTATCTATACTGCACCCTGTCTGGAGGATGACACCGTGAACAAGTCTGGGTTGGGAGAGGCAGGTCAGCAGAGCTCATAGAAAAGGGAGGTTCCAAGGACCAGAAGTTGACAGTGTCTGTTTAGCAATACTCTAAAGAGGTATGAGAATGGGGTGGGTGCACACACAAGAGAGGTACCCTGCTGTGGGTTTGTGATCACTTCTGAGGTCTTACAGTGGCCATGTATCTTTTGAGATTAGCCACCCTCTTTTCTTGTGTCTGTCAGTCAGAGTCCCAACAGAAAAGAGACAGCATGCTTAAATCCAGATAATCCAAGGAGGGTATATTTTTAGAGTCTATCTAAAGGTGTGAGTAGGAAGGATGTCAGGGGATCACAAGAGATGGTGCAAATGTCCAGAATTGGCAGTGAAAATTCCCTCACCTGTAGGTGTGGAGCAGAGAGAGGAGGAAGAGGTTCAAAGAACGTGGAAGGAGAGAGTTATGTGGATGATGTCGGCTTGAGAGATGCAGTGACCTTGTGGTTGAGGGTCCTATGCAGACAGAGGCAACCTCCGGAGAAGGAGCAAGGGAATAAATACATTCATTTCATTCTGCCCCCTTCCTCTGATTTCCTGCTTGGGCTTCCCAGCCAGAAGAATGAAGGTCCAGGATCTGGTGATGCAAGACACAGAGGTCAGCTGATATCAGAAGGGCTGAAGGGCCAAGCGGAACATTTGTAGCAGAATCACAGTGCAGGTGCTTCTCAACTTATGATGCGGCTACATCCTGAAAAGTCCAATGAAAGTGGATAATGTTGTAAACTGAAAATACATTTAAGCTACTGAACGTCATAGTTTAGCCAACTTACCTCAAAACACTTACAGTAGCCCACAGTTGGGCAAAGTCATCTGACATAATGAATACACTGAAAAGTTTGTTTACCCTTGTGATCTGCTGCCTCTGTCCCGCAGCAGGAGATATTATCAAACTGCCTATCCCTAGCCCAGGAAAATATCAAAATTCAACATGCGAAGGATAATTCCTAGTGAATGCTTTTACACCATTATAATGTGGAAAAACCGAAGTCCAACCATACTTAAGTTGGAGAGCATTTGTAGTGTGCTTCTATGTGTATACACACGCACACACAATTTTGCTAATTGTTTCCTCCCCCCATTTTACTGATAACAGCAACCTAATGTTACGAGTGGAGTGGAGGACATGAACATTCTGATCAATAGAGAGAAATGTCTCCTTTGAACACTAGGTGGTAGAATTTAACTTACAAGTTTGAGATGTGTGAGTCATCTGGACGAATCCTCTCAGTTCTGTAGATCTGATAAGGCTGAGGTCAGGACACAGTAAATGTATTAAGGCTTCTGAGCTCTCTGGAGAGACTGGTTATTGGGTCTTCTCTTGGAAACACTCAAATCTTAACATGGACCACTTCCAAAAAATAACAGAATCAGCTTGGTAGAATTTGCTTCATATTTCTCCTCAAAACATCTCACACCGAATCTAGTTCTGTTTTGGAATTTTTAATATTTTTTGATCTAGATGGTTAATAAAGCAAGTACAAAAAGATAATAAATGAGATATCTTTGAACTGTAGCTTCCTGAATCCATAAAACATGAAATTGCTTCATAGATTTTCCAATGTGCCTATGAAAATTCACAATACGAATTGACTTTTATTGCACGCTCTAAATGAGAAATTGAATAAAGAGACCATTTCTTCATAAAAATGCTTTCATAACCTTGTATGCTATTTAATGACATCATTGTATATTGAAAATTCAGAAGCCCTTCAGTACTCTGCAACTGAAGTATTCATTTCAAAGTATCATTTTAATATTGAATTTGATTCAAGTAAAAGATTTCCTTGGGAGTTAAATCGTTTTTCCATTTTTACAAGTTTATTTGGTTGTGGATAGATTTTCAAAAGAATTTACCGCCCTGGCTTCATCTGCAAGAATAAAGTAAAATTTTTCAGGATTTGAATATTGATTTGAAGCCTCATAATTATTGGACTTAATCCATTGGAAATACAGAAGGGAGTCCACGCATTCACTTAATACTTAGTGACCACTCACCTTGTTCACTGCACTGTACTGAGGGCTGGGGATGCGGAGACAGGGACCATAGTCTGTGTCCTCCTAGCGCTTAGAGTCCGGAAAAGAGAAAGACGTGAGAAGGCCGCCCCGCCTGCTGTGATCGGGGTCTGAGACATGTGATCGGAGGGGCTGTTTTTGAACTTCAGGAACATGAGCACTGGATTTTTGTTGCTGTTCTTGTAATCCCCCAGCTTCCTGAGGCTCGGCCCATTTTTCTGCAGTGCATTTTCTCTCTGTTGTTCAGAATGCATGATTTCTATTGTTCCATCTTAAAGGTCACTGATTTTTTCCCCCTGTCATCTCTGTTCTGTTGTTGAACCCATCCATTGAGCTTTAAAAGTTTGAGTACTGTATTTTTCAGTTCTAAAATTTCTGTTGGGTTCTTCTTTATGAATCCTGTTTCTTTGTTGGAGATATTTATTTCTTTGCTGAGAATTTCTATTTTTTTCATTTGTTTCAAGAGTGTTTGTAGTTTCACATTGAAACAATTTTATGATGGCTGCTTTAAAATCCTTGCGAAAGAATTCCAGCCTCTGTGCCATTGAAGTTGTTTGGCATCTGTGGATGGCCTTTCCTCATTTAATTTGAGGTTTTCCTGGTTCTTGGTACAATGAGTGATTTTTTATGGTATCCTGGACATTTGGGGTATTGTGTTATGAGACTCTGGATCTTATTTAAACCGTATATTTTAGAAGGCCTCTTCTGACATCAGGCCAGCAGGGAAAGGGGGCAGAAGGGGCTACTGCCCCTTTACTGCCAAGTGACAGTCCCCACTTGGTTTTCTTTGAAGCCCTGGGTGGGGGAAGGAGTGAGGGATTCCTTGCTTACTGTCACGTGGGTGTGGGAGTTCAGGTTCCACAACAGGCCAGCCCTGATATAGCCTAGTGTGGAGGGGGGGTGCTTCATTACTCTTCCTCCCTGGACTCCATTGACGCTGTGAGGTGGGGCCTCCTTGATGCCCAAAAGTTGCCTCCTTACTACCAGTTGGGGTTTGGAGTCCAGGCTCCCCATGTAGCCTCCAATGACAGCACAGGAGAGGAACCTCTTTGCTGCCTAATGGGGATGAGAGTCCCAATTCCCTACTCAGCCTTCTCTGACACCACCATGGTGGGGGGGTTGGGCATCATTACAGCCCCGCAAGGGTGGAAGGGGAGGCTCCCCACTTAGTCCTGCTAACCGGCTGTGGGTGAAGTGCCTGTTTTTCCTAAGCTCTTTGGCTGGAGTAGGGCTGTTGTCTAAACATTTCTAGTCTTACTAGGCTTCACTTTCCTGGTCCTTTGGCGGAGGACACCATTGTGGTAGAGACTCTGTTTTCTCTGCCATTGGCGTTCCTGTGTTTCTGGTTTCTCCAACTCCACGTCTAGGATATACGAGGCAAAAAGAAAACCTAGGTCACCACTGTGTCGTTCCTTGGGTCCGAAGGCCTCTAGCCAATCTGCTTCCCCCTTTCCTCCTCTCAAAATCTTTTTATTTTTGTTTTAGATACAACAACCAGGTTTTTTGCTGTAGTGTAGTGGGAGGAATAAAGAGAAGTGTCTGATGACATTATTTTGACTCCTAGATTCAGCCATACCTAAAGATAACCTTTGATTTTTCAGCTACAAAAGTTGATAAATTCCCCTTTCATTTGTCCAACCACCTTGAATGGGTTTTTTGGTCACTTGCCACCAAGGTTCCTTGAAGTGAGCGAAGAGCCTGGGAGCTAAGAGATGGCAAATGACTAGAACCTTCTTGCACTGGAGTACGGGTCTGTCGGCATCAGAGTTTGGGCTAAACTAGACTTTGGTTTCCTCTAATGTGAATTTTTTTTTAACAGCGTCTTTCAACACTGAAGGTTCTGAGAATCTAAAGGTGCTAGTTACATGGCCTTTCTTCAACCGTAAGTTTACTTTCATCCAGTGATATCATACGCCAAGTAAATGAGGGTAGGGGGAGAAAAGTCACTACTCTAGCAGCTTGCTGTTGCAACAAATGATATGAAAAACCTAAAACACATCATTTGCTCTCTTTGTGTCTCAGTTTCTAATTCCGTAAACTGAAGGGGTGCACTCTAGATAGTTTGTAAAATTTGCCCTAGCTCTCAACATTTCTATGCCTACTAATGAGAATGGAAGAAAGTGAAGCAAAACATTTTGCAGTCCGTTTCTCTGTGATTTGAGTAAAATACCAGAAAATGAAGGGTGACATTATTTACTGTAACTTACCCTCACTTGGAATGCAAGAAAAGGTTATTACTGTGCTATTACAATGGAGGGTGACATTTTCCCACAGAGTAGCAGTAAGATCACAGTAAAGAAAATAAGTAAACTGGAGGTATCCTGGCCATTCTAAGGTCTCGATTATGGAGTGATGGCACCTGAAGGTTAAGAGCTGTCAAATACATTGCTCACAGTTTAAAAAATTCTACCAGAGATAATGTTCATTTAAACAACTTAATGCAGTGAGAAAAATGATCAAAACAGAATGCTAGATAGATATTTCCTATGCTATAATTATTCACAGCAATAATAATGGCCTCAGAAATAGAGTTGCAGATTTTCTTTACTTTTCTGTGATTTTTTTTTTAAAGAGGCTTTTTTTGCGGGGGGGCAGTTTTAGATGAACAACAAAATTGAGAGGAAAGTTCAGAGATTTCCCTTATACTTTGCCCCACACATGTATAGACTCTCCCCATTATCAACACCCCCCACCAGAGTCGATACTTTTGTTACAACCGATGAACCTACATTGACATAATAATCACTCAAAATCCATAGTTTTCATTAGGATTCACTTTTGGTGTTGTCCGTTCTGTGGGTTTGGGCAAAAGTATAATGACGTGTCATCATCATTACAGTATGCTACAGAACATTTTCACTGCCCTAAAAATCTTCCATGTTCTTCCACTTCATCCCTTCTTCCACTCCTTCCCCATGCAACCTCCATCAACCAGAGATCTTTTAGCTTTTCCTTTTCCAGAATGTCTAATAGTTCGAATGATACAGTATGTAGCCTTTCAGATTGGCTTTTTTTACTTAGTAATATGCATTTAAGTTTCTTTCCTGTTGTTTCAAGGCTTGGTAGCTCATTTCTTTTTAGCACTGAATATCATTCCATTGTCTAGATGTACCGCAGTTTATTTATCCCTTCACCTACTGGAGGACATCTTGGTTGCTTCCAAATTTGGGCAGTTATGAATAAACTGCTATAAATATGCATGTGCTGTTTTTTGTGCTGATTTAAATTTTCATCTCTTTTGGGTAAATACCAAAGAGCATGATTACTGGATTGTATGGTAAGAATATGTTTAATTTTATAAGAAGCTGCCAAACTGTTTCCAAAGTGGTCATGCCATTTTGCATTCCCACCAGCAGTGAGTGAGAGTTCCTACTGCTCCATGTCCTCACTGCACTTGGTGCTGTCAGTGTCCTGGCTTTTTGCCATTTCAATAGGTGTGTAGTGGTATCTCATTGTTTTTTAATTTAAATTCCCTTTTGACATATGATGTGGAAATCTTTTCATATGCTTATTTGTATATCTTCTGTGATGAAGTGTCTGTTAAGCTCTTTGGCCCATTTTAAAAATTGGGCTGTTCTTTTATTTTTGTTATTGTTGTGGTCTAGTGTGTGCATGTGTGTGTGTGTGTGTGTATATATATATAAAATATATATTATTATATATATTATTAATATATATATTATATTAATATATATATTAAAATATATATATTATATATATTATCTAGACCCAAATATATATATATACACATATATATACACAAATACATATGATAACAGTCCTTTATTAAGTGTGTCATTTGTAAATATTTTCTCCTGGTTTGTGGCTTTTCTTCTCAATCTCTTGATGTGACATTCCTTTGACTATTCTCATTGGCATTAATGTAAGTTTTAACTTGCTTATGTGGTCCTCTCAGATGTATTGAATGTGGACTCAGTGGCAGAAAGAAATGTTGGTGAAAAGATTTCAGGAGAGCAGTCTCATCTCTTCTGTGTAACTCCTTACAGCAGAACCAGTTAAGTGTGAACAAGAGAGGTATTTGCCTGCCTACAAGGCATCCCCATGTGTTGATTGGGCCAGTGCATAATTCTGAAAGCTAGTATTCAGTCTCAAGTCAGAGAATAATTTTTAGAATTTAGAGGAGGATGAGTTTTCTTATCTTTCTTTTTCTCTTATTTTGAAGACAGCCAGAAAGGAAGTTATGAAATCCATGGAATTTAAGGTGAATAAAATAGGCTTACTTGAATCTGTGGTGAGTTAGAATAGTTATCGTTGCAGTTAAACCATCCTGTCCTACTTTATACATCAAGTTCCTTTCAGAGAAAGGCTTCATTTTTGAGTTAAGGAAATAGAAAGCGGAAGTTTTTCCTTACCAAAGTAAGCCAGGGCAGTTGTATTGCACCCGGGAGGCTTAGGTTTGCTTTCTCAGATGCCATTCTTTGTGGTCGGCAAGATGCTCATGTCAGTTACGGAAATCTTTAAATGAAACACTCAACTGTTCCTTCCTTGCCTTGTTAATAGGCTGTCATTCAAGACTGAATGGTGCAGAATTGATTTTAAAAATAGCAATAAAATAAAGCTGCTCATTCAAGAAAGTTAATAACAAAAAATTATTTTACATTTTGGCCTTTAAAAATAAAATTGCTTTTATGGCCATTAGTGAGTTGAACAGACATGTAAATGTGATGGCTAATGCAATGACAATTTATGCTTTATTTTCCTACCTATATTTATGGATTTGAGTGACAAGATTGCTAGTATCACAATTACCAATATGTTTTAGGAGGAAAGGCACAAAAGCGTAAGTGCTTCAAAATATTCTGCAATGTACTAGGTGCTTTTTAGCTTTAGGAAAATGAGTAACTGTGTAATATGATTTATATTTTATTATTCCTTCTCATAGAAAAGTAGAGAGTAGTGAGTGAATAGGAAGCTACTTTGTTTAGAGAGCTCCAGGTGAGTCGCAGCACCCATTTCTTACATTGTGATTGGGTTCTTCATTCTTTGGATGACTCTGACTGATTCACCACTGCACAGCCTTTGTCTTCTCATTGTTATTGCCTCATCTGCAGGCGCATGCATGGCTTACAGCATCTCCGTCAAAGGCCATTAAAAGCATTTACTTCTGTGCACAAGAAACTGAAGTAAGCGTGAAGGTGATGGAGCTAACAGAAATTTGGGATGAAAAAGTCACAGGTTAGTCTACCTGAAGTTAATAGTGTATGTTGAAATCAATGTTCTGAGACCTCAGCAGGGGCGCTCAACTGTCTTTGATTTCAGCATTTTTGAGAGGATTTGAATTTTCTTTTTCGAGTTCCACTGATGATGAAGGAGCTTCCCAGGATGTTTTAACATCTTTGCTTAGTAACAGAGATATTTATCATATCTATATGCAACAAATTATGGAGGGATGTACAGTGTAGACAGTATAGACACTGGAAGGCAGAAGAGCACAGAGACTATTGGAGTGGGAACAGGAAGTGAGTTTGGACAGGAGAGTAAACAATTTTTTTTGTAGGGTAAGTTAAACAAGGCAACTGACTGTCGAAGAGTTTATGGTCCTTTTCCCTTAACCGTAGGTACCCTGCCCTTGCCAGCCCTTAGGTGGGTCCCTTATCTCAAGAGGAGAGGAGATTGAACCATCAGCAATTATAGTGGGCCGATGGTGGTTTCTTCAACAGTGGAAGTGAACCAATTCTAAAGCAACCAAAAGATTTTGGGGGTGGAGTATAGGGAAAAAAAATGGTGTAATTTGAAAAGGTGGAGAGTTATACTTGGAGTCCAGGGCAGTTATACCCCATGAGCCTCATATGAAAGGAGGAATACATTTTTAGGGTAAATTCTTTCATCATTTTTGGGCCTCTCTGTATGCTCTATCCTCTTACTGCTGGGTGTATGTGCTGTATAATATTTTCGTTTAATGATACCTCAGTGTAACAATGTACAAGAAGCCTTGTTCAGCATCTATGATATGACCAGGAATGCTAGATATGATGGCCTGGCAATGTCCTAGGAATTTCTTGGAGAAGATTCAGGAATTGAATCTTGTATGGTTATATTAGATATATGTATATATATATATTTATTGTATTTCTTAATCAGAATCTATTTTCTTTCAGCAATTTCATCCCAAACATGTCAAGCAACAAGATAATCCTTTTTCTTTTCTTTTTTTTGGTGGGGGTGGGGGATAAAACATGTAACCTAAACATCACAAACTTATCTTTGAGAAGATATGCAGATGTATTTTTTCCTATGCTGATAACTATGGAAGAGTGTTATAGATTTGCCACACTGAATTGCCACAGAGAAAAAGCGAGGTCCAAACATGCCAAGGTGACTCCATTGAAGACAGAGCTTGATTAAAATTTGACTAGAACAGGAACTGCCAGCTTGTTCCTTCAAAACTATGTCAGCCATTTCTCCATGATCAGACTCAGAAACTGGATTTTTAAAGAGGGCATGGAACAGCAGGGTGTCTAGCCTCCTTTCCTTTTTATTCTGTGGATTGCCTTTCGATCTCTTTCACATATGATTTATTTCTTTGGGGATGAAGTAGAGAAAGCAATGAAAGTAAAAGTGCACATTTGTCTGTTTGACTAAAGTGGAGTTTTTAAACAACACAGATTATAATGTATCCAGGTATTCTTTTGTCTCTACTAGATAATGAAGTTATAATAGTAAACAGTTGGGCTAGAGTTATGAGATTATTCCCTTAGTAAAATGTAAAGATAAATTTCATTAAATTACATTCAGGTTTCTGTTTACCAAGGTGAAATGGGAAGAAAACAGTGAATACATCAGATTTTTCAAAATCTAAATACTTTGCCATTGTTATCAAATCATTATTTCATGTTGTGTTTTTTTCTTTATCTATTGTTGTATTCTGTAGGATGAAGTTTTATTATTTGAATTTGTATTATTTCACCAAAACATCTGATCTCTATTTATTTTAATAGTTTGATGCAGAAACAGAAACACATGAGCTCTTAGAATGTTATGCTGAATCCATTCAAAGGACTTGAACGCCTTTTATAAGTTAGGTACCAAAGCAGGCCCTGGGAGAATTAAATAGCTGTGCCGAACTGGCCTCAGAGCTCGGTGAGGAAGTTATATACACCGACCTCAGATGCTAGTTAATGCCTTATTCATGTTTTAGTGTTCATTTCTGTTTATAGATATAATCATTAGGTAGAACAATTATTTCCTTGACTGTAGGTTTTATTACTGGTAAAATTGAAATAATCTTTTAAAAAAAAGATTTTACTATTTATTTACTATTAGAGAGAGGATAAGAAAGGGTGAAAGAGAGGGAACGGAACATCAGTGTGTGAGAGATACATCAACTGGTTACCTCTCAAACACCGCAAACTGGAGACCTAGCCCGCCACCCAGGCATATGCCCTGACCGGGAACAGAACTGGCAACCTTTCGGTTCGCAGGCCGGTACTCAATCCACTGAGCCACACCGGCTGGGGCTGAAATAACCTTAAATTAAATTTAATTGCGGTATTCTCTATGGCACTTTGAGCATATCCATGTTGTAGCCCATATCAGATGTCTTTCTAAGTGGACTGTGATGTGGTTGAGGTGGGACTGTGCCTCATTCATCCATTGCACCTGGGTGCCTAATCCTTGGCCTAATAGCTGATAGGTGTTCAATAAATATTTGTTAAATGATTTAAGGTATTATTGGGGCAAAGCATTTTTAAAAAAGAAAAAATTCGCCTTAACAATGTAAGTCTAAATCAAAGTCCAATCTACACACTTATTAATTGTATTTTCTTGATTAGATATTACCTGACAAACATATCTCTGTTGTGAACAACATAAAATCATTGTGTAGAGTTTTTAACAATTGGAAAGACTGTTTTTTCCCCTCTAACTCTTAGTAAAATTTGGCAAATATATTAGATAAATATTAGAAATGTTTTTCTTCTCTTTTTCCATTAAAAATTAATTTTTGGCACCATAATTTTTACCTTTGTTTCTAATAGGCAACAAAAGTTAGCCACCAGAGTTAAAAGGAGAGTCATTCTTTGAACATTTGAGTATTTCTAATACTCAATCCCTTTGATTCATGTATTTAAATAAAGTTGCAGAGTGTGCCTTTTCTCCCCATATACTAAGTTATGTTACACAATAGGCTTTTAGTACACTACAATGTTTTTTTTTTTATGATGGAACATATTACCAGTAAATAAAGCTAGCATACTGTTATCTGAGTAATTTTCATTTAATTAAGCCTAATCTTACTCTTTCAAGAGGAAAACTGAGGTTGAATTTTTTTCATAAGTCCTGGAGTTTCTTTGATTTTTCTTACTTTTGAATAGCATTACCAGTATAAAATTATATACTTGTCCTTTGTAGGTTGATAATTTTAATATGTTAAAGACCTAAACTCTTATTCTTCATAATTTGGTGGGTATTTGCATAATAACTGTTTTTTTTTTGTTTTTTTTTTTTGGTAGCCAGCATTTGCTGAATGATTATTATATGCTAAGTGCTAAGCCCGGTACATGAATTAGCTACCTTGCTGGCATTAATGCAGAGAAATAAGTGCTATCATTATTCCTATTCTACCGATGATAGAACTGAAGCTTAGGGAGATGATGTTGTTTGCCCAATTAACATAGCTGGAGACGGGCACATCTAGGACCTAACCTCTGTGTACCTAAATCTGGAGCCTGACATTTTGACCTCTGTGCTGTACTGTGTAGTGTGAATGAATTCTGATAGTTACTTACTATGCAAGTGCAGAACAGCATTCTAATGTCTTGACATAAAATTACAAGGACAGTTAGAATTATATTTAGCTAAAAAAGTCAGGGTGTGAGATTGTTCTGATTATTTGGTTCAATTTGTACTTTGGCTTATTTTTTTTTTTATACAAATTCACCTTTTATTCATTTTAAGTATATTTTATGGATTATGCTATACAGTTGTCCCATTTTTCCTCCCCTTTATCTCCTTCTACCTGGTACCCCCATTCCCTCCAACATTTCTCCCCCTCCACTTAATTCATGTCCGTGGGCTATACATATAAGCTCTTTGGCTTCTCCATTTCCTATACTATTCTTAACTTCCCTCTGCCTATTTTGTACCTACCAATTATGCTTCTTATTCCCTGTACCTTTTCCAATATTCCACACCCTCCCCCTCCCCACTGATAGCCCTCCATGTGGTCTCCATTTCTGTGATTCTGTTCCTGTTCTAGTTGTTTGTTTGCTTAGTTTGTTCTTGTTTTTGTTTTTTTAGGTTCAGTTGTTGATGGTTGTGAGTTTGTTGTTATTTTATTGTTCATAGTTTTAATCTTCTTTTTCTTAGATAAGTCCCTTTAACATTTCATGTAATAAGGGTTTGGTGATGATGAACTCCTTTAAGTTTACATTATCTGGGAGGCACTTTATCTACCCTTCCATTCTAAATGATAGCTTTGCTGGATAGAGTAATTTTGGATGTAGGTCTTTGCTTTTCATGACTTTGAATACTTCTTTACAGCGCCTTCTTGTCTGGAAGGTTTCTTTTGAGAAATCAGCTGATAGTCTTATGGGAACTCCTTTGTGGGTAACTCTGTCTTTTCTCTTGCTGCTTTTAGGATTCTCTCTTTATCTTTAACCTTTGACATTTTAATTATGATGTGTCTTGGTGTGGTACTCTTTGGGTCCAAACTGTTTGGGATTCTCTGTGTTTCCTGGACTTGTATATCTATTTCATTTGCCAAATTAAGGAAGTTTTCTTCCATTATTTTTTCAAATAAGTTTTTAATTTCTTACTCTTCCTTTTCTTCTGGCACCCTTATGATTCAGATGTTGGAATGGTTAAAGTTGTCCCAGAGGTTACTAAACCTCTCCTCATTTTTTTGAATTCTTGTTTCTTCATTTTGTTCTGGTTGAATGTTTATTTCTTTCTTATGTTCCAAATCATTGATTTGATTCCTGTTTTCCTTCCCTTCACTGTTTTCCTGTATATTTTGCCTTATTTCACTTTGTTTAGCCTTTCCTTCTTCCTTTATTTTGCAACTGTACTCAGTTATTTCTGTGAGCATCCTGATTACCAGTGTTTTGCACTCTGCACCTGACAGGTTGTCTATCTCCTCATTGCTTAGTTCTTTTTCTGGAGTTTTGATCTGTTCTTTCATTTGGGCCATATTTCTTTGTGTGGGCACACCTGTTATGTTTTAAGGGACAGAGTCTTAGGTATTCACCAGGGTGGGACAACCCATTTCCCTGAGTTGTGGCCCTATATGTGGGGGAGGTGTCAGAGAGGGAACAATGCTTCTTGCTTGGCTCTGCCCCCCTTTCAGTCACTTTCCCTGCTACCCACAAGTGAATTGCAATCTTCAAGGTGCTCCCATGGTGCTGATTCCCAAATCAGTGGGCTTGTGTATGTTCTAGGACCCTGTGGGCCCCTCCAATGGACTCCCCATGAGACTGGCAGTTACTCCCACCACCACTACCTGCAGAGGTTTTAACAGCCAGAGGTGTTGAGGCTTTATTTCCCTGGTGCTGGAACCCCGGGTTGTGCAGTCTGTCTTGCTCCCCAGCTGTTCCTCCTGGTTTATCTGCATGCAAATGTGGGACTGCCTGGTCCACCAACCACTGCCTTTCCATGCATCCTCTCCACCCCAGCTGCCCGTCTCCACCCCTCCAACCAATATCCATGAATATTTCTTCTTTAACTCCTTGGTTGTTGGACTTCTATATAGTTCAGTTTTCTGATAGTTCAGGTTATTTTTTGTTTTTAAATTGGTTGTTATCCTTCTTTTGATTGTGTGAAGAAGCAAAACATATCTACTTATACCTCCATCTTGGCCAGACTGGCTTATTCTTATTTACATTTGTATAGGTCCTTTTTATTCTTTGGAAATATAGTGTCTTTGGGAGATAGTGAGCACAGAACGTTGGCAGTTGTTATCAGATGAAATGCTTTCAACTGCAAATAACAAATTTATTGTAAAAATGGTTTAAAGAATAAATATATTTTTATTGTACATTAGTGGAAACCCCAGAGTAAAGTGGTTTCAAGGTCAGACAATAATATCATCACAAATTTATATTTTTCTGTGTTTCTGTTCTGTTGTCCTCTATGTTATGGCACTTGTCCTCAGACTTGGCCCTTCTTGTTTCAAGATGGCTGCAACAGCTTCCAGCATTGCTATAAACTCCAGAGGCAGAAAGAATTTTTTTCTCTGACATGTCTTGCTTTTAAAGTAAGGAAAAAATTTTCCAGGAATCTCCCAACATATTCCCTTCATGGTACTTTTTTTAATCCTCACCTGAGGATATGCTTACTTTAGAGAGAGAGGAAGATGGGGAGGGAGGAGAGAGAGAGAGGGAGAGAATGAATGAGAATGAGACATCGATATGATAGATCAGTTGCCTCCCGAATGTGCCCTGACCAGGGATTGAACCCACAGCCTAGGTATGTGCCCTGACTAGCAATTGAACCCACAACCTTTTGTTGTGTGGGATGACACTCCAACCAACTGAACCACCTGGCCAGAGCCCCTTCATGTTACTTTTACTAGAATTATATCATAAGACCATTTTGAAGTCAACCACTAGCAAGGAGAAAAGAACTGTTTGACTGGTATGTATTAATTAAGCTTTACCCTCCCTCCAATCACCCCCAAGGCTGGAAGAAGTCCAGGTATGCAATCAGCAACAAGTGAACAGAATCGCAGCTCTTCACAAAGAATTCTGTGTGTGTGTGTGTATTGGGGTCTAGGATGTGTATGGCTGTTAGGTAACAACAAGTAATGCCTGAAATAATTTTCTTTTAGCATGAAGAGTCAGGATTTTATTCTAAGGGAAGGTGTCACATATACTGAAGTCTAATACCCAGTCTGGGGCAACCATGTTAATATGGTTGTAAGGTTCTAAATAGCTGTTAGTGGCAGTTTGGTTACAATGAGAGCTAGAATAAGGATGATCAAAGATTCTATTATCAGCAGTTGACAGGGCCTGCCACATTTTAAACAAAGCTCTTTGTTTTCATCTTCATTCCTGACAAGTACCTTGTCACTGGCATCTATACAGATGATCTTCTGGACACACCTGCAAGTCATGGGGAAAATGATGACTGGAGGTCTTTGTCATTCACCTATCCATTCATGAAATCAGTGAATAGTGAGTTAGTAATAGTTTACCCAATTTAACCTATTCTTTTGTAAGTTTTGGGATCTCTGCTAGTTTTATTCTGTTACTGTGATATTGAGAGGTTGATTAAAAAACTCAAGAAACAATTTTCAGGCAGTGTGGATCTGGGTATAGTAAGATTTTTTTCCCCATGGATACATGTTATTTAACTTTGCAGATAAAACTATCTGTTGCATGCAGAAAGGAATATTGAATAAGAAAAAAGATAGCTTTTGCTTCAGAAAACTTACTGTCAGTAATAATCAATTATTTTTACAAACAAACTTAGAGAATTAATGCAGGATGATGTACTTAGGTTCTTTTATCCCAGTCACTACAGGGTACTCTGATAGACTTTTAAACATGCCTCTGATTTAAATTATGTATTAATTGGTTCAGGCACCAAGTCGAAAGGCCTGGCACTAATGATAAAGCCAGGTAAGCAGTCTGATTAATGAAGGAGCTGGGATGAATTTGCTACAGGAGCTAAAGCACTTTGTCTAGAAGCACTAATCACTGTAATTTATTACAGGAAGCTTCTTTCATGGCCATGAGTCATAGCTGTTATTTCTTCTCTAAGAATATATTGACTCACACGTGTAAAAAGAATTCCCAGGAAAAAATGTTTATTTTAACATTGAAAAAATTATACCTTTTTATTAAAATGAAGGATGGGTAAAATAAGGTGGGGTGCACAATTATTTATATACATGTATATCCATATTGAAAACTTGGTTCCAATTAGAATAATAGATGCTGCATTGCATTACCGTTACATATGCTATTAAAATGTCAGAAAACATTCTATTATTCTTGTAACTATACTAAGTCCTTAATGTTCTTATATCGTGAATGAGATCTTGAAGAGAATGAAGAAAACTGAGGATGTTTAAAAGGAGCTCACAGAAGAAGAACTGGAAAGAAAAGATGCACGTCAAGGTTGTTCTTGGTCTGATTGTGTAGATAAATATAGTTTGTAGTGTAAATACTTTAAATATATCTTCTAGGACCTTCAGTAGCTGCTTGTTAGTTTCTTTTGTCTGACTTAGAGACATACTTCAGCTATGTCTGTAACACAGTATGTTATAGTTGTGTTTATAACATAAAATTTCCCAGTTGATTTCACATTTTGGATGAAGTGGAAGATTTGGGCAAGAAATAGGCAGATGGTTTGTCTGGTTGCAGCTGCCCGAGCAATTGAGTTGGAGTCCCCTGTACCCTTGCTGCGTGCTGTCTTTCTTCTTCAGTCTCCTTCACATTCGTTCTCTCTCTTCCTTCTCTCCCCACCCCTCAACATTTACTGAAGTCTTGAAAGTTCTTGTTCTGTTTTCTTGACACCCAGTAGCATTTAGCCCCCAGGGCTTTGCCGTCACCGAAGACAAATCCCTTCCAGCTGGCACTGTTAGGGCTGTATTTAGCTGCCAGTCTCCATCATTCATAGACAGTGAGGTCTAAACAATTGTTTTGTAAGCAGTACTTCTGTGAATTCCTAATAGTGAGGGAAACCCACTCTAAGTTTTTCTTTGTGAAATTCTTTTCAAACAGAATGTGAAATCTTAAAGGTAGGAACGGAAGTGAAGAAAAATGGGTTAGCTAAGATGCTTTGCATTTGCAATAACAGAAATTTGGTGGAGGCGATGGTGCAGCTGTTGGTGGTAGGGATGGGCAAGTAAAAGAGAGAAAGGCAGTTGAAGGGGAAACAATAGTTAAGCAACTTGAAAAGATGGCCTGATGGACTTTAGTAATAGGAGCATCTGATATTCTCTATTTGAAATTTCTGTCCACTGTTGTGATGTCAATCTATCAGCAGAAAATCAAGGTTATCCCAGATGATATTTGAGTGACATATTTATTAAATATCTATTTGAAGAGTATCACAGTATGCTTAGTGGTGTCCATAGTCATCAGTGCTTTGATGAACCAAAACACAGGGCAACTTACAGTGTATAGGAGGGCCTGCTAACCTAGACTGGGGTAAGCTTGGTCAGTCTTGCTGGAATGGGACGTTGCTCAATATATTCTTGAAGAATGTGTATGAACTGAAGAGCCAGCAAAGAAGGGAAAGATGTTTTCACCAAGGCATGGAGGTGAGAGAAAGAATTGTAGATTGTAGATGGTTTCGTAAAGCAGGAGGGTGGGGTCTGCTGAATCATTCATGACCTCAACTGTGTCAGCACAGACTGATGGCTGTGTCCTCATTTGGCCTTTCCTTGGTACTTGCACATGGCGGGAGGCGGTGGGGAGAGAGGGAAGAGAGAAAGAGAAGCTCTCTCCTTCTCTCCTTATGACCTTAGTTAACCTTAATTACCCGCTAAAAGGACTATCTCTGAATATAATCACAATGGGGATGAGGCCTAAACATTTGAATTTGGGAGAGACGCAACTCAGTTCATAGCACACCAACCATGTTGGATTTGATATGTTTTGCCACAGATTTTGAACTGTAAGCAAGAGGATCCTATTTTAAGGGGAGTTAGATAACAATAATGATGATCATGATCGTGATAATAACATTGTAATGGTTATTATAATAAATTAAAATAGCTCTACTTAATTGAGTCCTTCTAATGTGAAAGACACTATTTTAAATGGTTTACATGCATTAATTTTGTTTTGTGAATCCTCCTAATAACTTCAAGGTAGTGGTATAGATGAAAATACTGAGCTCCAGGACCTTGCCCAAGATCCTTGCCTAAAAGCCATGTTTGACTCTAAGAAAGCCCATGTTGATACCGTCATTCATTTATTCATTCAGCAATAACATCGTCTCAAGATTTTTAACATTGCCAAGGTACAGATAGACCCTTATGGAATTTTAAGAACAAACATTTAATGTAGAGATAGTAGAGAAGTAAGCAAATACATACATATATTTATAACTTGTGGTGATGGATGTGAAATGTGGAGAACTGATTTGACAGGAGAGAGACCAGAGGCAAGGAGGCCACCTATAGGACTCTAGCAGAGTGCCGGTGACAGACAGATGACCAGAATTTAGACTACAGCATCAGCTAGTAGAGGGGCAAGCAAACAGGGAAGACTTGATACAGATATAAGAAACAAAATTGGCTAATGTCAGTAGACTCTTCCTTTGTGGCTTTCTTTGTGGGCCTCTAAAATCCTGGGGGAAGGGAGATAAGACAGTTGTCTAGTTCATATTTTTATTCAACTATGGTATCAGCTGGGACATGTGAGAACATTTTTATCTTCAGCATAAATCAAATGGATTATATTTTGATCAAAGCTTAACCATGTCTCCAATTTTAATATAAAAATATCATCCAACTTTCATTGCTCCGTATCATGCTTCTCATATCCAGTTTGTTTCAAATACTCTTCCCTTCCTCAGAATAACCTATACTTGTAATAAGTAGTCAAGTCTTTGTTATAAAGCAAGTAGGGGAGATCTATGTTCTAAATTCATTCTTGAGTGTCTTATCTTCTCTTGAGCTCTCAGCATCTAATGTTACAGAATTTTCCAAAGATATACAGTCTTTACTCAATGTCCTGACTATAATGGTATTATTTGTGTCCTCACCCACGCCATTGGCAGACCAATCATATAAGTCCTACATTCAACTAGCAAAAATGGGTAAACAAAATATTCTGAAATAACAGGGAGCTTCACTCACCTGTATGTTTTAAAAAATACAGAAAGTCAATAAAACATAAAGCTATCATAGGACATCATCCTGGAGAACCAAAAAAGACGAAACATAGTATGTCCTTGATTCTAAATAGCACATGTTCTCTCCTGTAAGTTAATGTTTCCAAGTTGGAGGTTGGACATGGATCTTACATTTGATGGTGTCATAGAATTAAAGACAGCTCTGACTCCAGGCCCCCACCAGTTAGATAGTGAGCCCAGAATAATACCTCCTCTGTTTACAATTGAAGTTCCCCTCATCAAAACAGAAGACATAGTAACTGGGTGTGTGTGTGTGTGTTAGTGTATCTGTATGAGAGAGAGGGATGGAGAGAGGTAGAGAGGGAGAGAGAAGGGAAAGGGAGGAGAGGGTAAGAACAGCCACCCTGTACTGCTGGTGTCACCATTCAAGGAGATAAGCTCTTTTGGAGAGGGATCAGATATGTGGGGCAAATGGTCAGTTTAGTTTTGGACCATGTAGGGTGAACTTTCTGTACAGCAGCCGGTAGCAATGGGATGTGTAGGCCTTAAGCTCAGAAGAGGGGCTGGGACGGAGATAGATCTGGGTACTTTGCACTCTGTTAGGGAGCAGTGAGAGTGTGCTTTGGTCAAGTGGATGAGGACATCTAGGGCAGTGTGAGGAGGGCGGAGGAACATGCACTACCAAGGAGTGGCTGGTGACTTTCCCTTGCGATCAATCCTTTTCAGAGAACAAGAATGCGGAGACTTCTGGGAATCGAAGGAGTGAGAGTAGAGTGACGCAGTCATACCGAGTTAGGGTTGGGTGTATAGTTTGGATTATTTGTTTTAACCCCAAGCACTGATTATGTTTGCCAGAGAGTTTTAAGATCCTTACTTTGCAAAACCCAGTACTTTCAGTACCTGGAGTTTTAGCTAATACATAGTGATTAATAACCACTTCTTAGATACATATTAAAGGGGCCACAGTACCAGAACAATTAAATGGTGCAATTTTTATGTCTTACAAAGCATCGCAAAACACTACATAGGTAAATAATGAAAACATATGATTCAATTCTTACTAGCCTCAGTCAGTTAGTGCTAAGTGTGGGTCCTAGTCTTCAATCCACCTCACATTGTACATCAGTGATTTTCAACCTTTTCGTTACATGGCACATGGAAACTACTAAAATTCTGTGGCACACTAAAAAGTATATTTTTTGCCAATCTGACAAAAAGTAGGTATAATTTTAATTCATTCATACTGGATGGCTGCTGTTGTGTTGGCTGTTGTCATTTTTTCTTTTTTAATTTGACCATCTAAGGGAAAAGAATTCAGTACCCCTGACTGACTGTTTTAAAAATTCTTGCTGCACAGCAGTTGAAATTTGGTGTTGTACATAAATAGCAGGAGATTTTATATATATATATATATATATATATATATATATATATATATATATATATTCAGACCATCAAAACATTTTAAACATGAGATAGATCTTAAAAATTTAGTTTGAATGTAATTTGGAACATTTGGGGGGATTTTCTTGGCTTGTAATATTTTAAAAAATGAACAAGGCATACTTTGCTATTTGGCACCAGTTGTGATTTCCTGTATGCATGCCTTTTCAGATGCGGTGTTGTCTGAGGTATCACGAGGTTTGAAAACTGAACGGAAAGTTGCCAAAGCACGTTCTCCCCATCATGACCACCATCTTAGCCTCAAACTGGATTCTAAACCAGCATCCTCAAATGACCCTTCTGCAAAGGGTACTGGCCATCTGGAGGGACCCTCATTTGGCTTCTGGTTTTGCTTGATAATACTTCCTCTGGAAAAGGGACACAACTCATAGTATAATCCACTAAGGCCCCCAACTTCTTGAGTATTTCAGGCTCTCCTTCCCAAAGCATAAGGTCAGAGAATAAATCTCCACCACAGAATGTCATGAATGGCATCAGAGCCTTTGTGAAAAAGAACTTGGTATTATACAGATATACAAAGGCACATATAAAACCTAGACAAAGCCATATATAACTGTCATGTCAGGAAGGAAAACTTAAAATACTCATGAACTAAGAGAATTTGCTTCATAGTGACCTTAACATTAAGTTCTTTTCTTTACTGGTAGATAGATCCAGCATAACTTGAAATCTCCTTGCAAAAATAGCATATTTAAAATCTTCAAGGGATGCATTGATTTGTAGATTTTTGGATCTATACAGTTCTTATCCCCTTAATTCCCTCTTCAGAGAGCTATGGGGTTCATCTATTTTCAGTTTTAGTGAAAATTTCCTAGTGTACAATTTCTGGGTTAGGAATTTCTGCATGTTCTTTGTGAAAAATCCCTCCATTAACCAGTGAATTCTGACCTTGACTTAGTATTGCTTGAAGAACTCTGGCTTCATGTAGTTCTTCTAACTTTTTGATATGTGAAAACAAATGAGAAAAGCTTGCAATACAACTTGCTTTGAATGGCCATATATTTTGAAACTTGCTAAGGCTGGTATAAAAAAGACAGAAAGCTAAATCAGCCCAGCTCAGTGTGACACTTATGAAGAAAGACTACTTGTTCCAGAAATAAAGCTAAATCTACTTATGCCAGAAAAGCCTACCTTGGGAGTGGAGTCATAAGGGCAAAACTATTTCAGAACAAGGATGGACTATTTCCAGTATCAAAGGAACTCTCTGATTTTCTTCCTTTAAAACTTAGTTCCCTCTATAATCTTACTCTGAGTAAGGTTTCAGTTTATGGTGAGAAAAATGGTTGTTTGAAATGCATTATATTTTTAGCTAAACTCTTCCATGACTTTAACTGCTATGTGTGTATAAATAAAGTGAGACTAATTTTTTATACCATTGGCTATTTGGGTGTTGTTTTCATTTATAGTGGTTAACTTCACGTACACTGGGTTTATCTGACCCACGATTTTCATTGAGTTTTGGTATTAACACATATGTCAGACTGGGTATTGGAATGGCAAGAATTAGTTCATTCACAAAGAAAAGTGTAGCTTTTATGTTCAGCTTTATTAAAATAGAACAAGTTGAAATTCTGCTCTCTCTATATAGTATGAAAAAAACAAACTATCCTTTTCTTTTAATTGTGGCTTCTTGGATGGGGCTCTGGGATGTAGAATATTTGGAGCTGAAGGGAACGCACAGCAGCACGAGTCAGTGCTGCCAAATGGATGCACAAGTGGAAAACAATAAAACTACATAATGAAAAGTTTTTCCCCTCATTTAATTCTAATACGCAATAACACAAGTGTGTTATTGGGAGTCTTTCCACATGTAATTGAACTATTAAGAGATAAAAAATGTTTCAGTAAACTGAAGGCCAGGGAAGGACGGATGAAAGAGTGCTCAATTCCACAGAGAATTTTATCAACTTACCACTGTTTCCTCTGTAGTTTGATAATAAGATGAAAAAAAAAATCTAATACTTAAAGGTCTGGTGAAAGACTGCATAACTGCATAAACATTTTATTAATTATGGAATTAGCATTTTTTATTTTCAAAATATAGTTTATGATTTTAAAAATGCAACAATAATTTCCGACGCTCAGAACATAGCGATCTGCATCCTCTCTGGCTTTTCTGACCTGACCCACCTCCTGAAGTGCAACCGTTCTTCAGTTTGCTCTGTCTCTTTGAATGTCAAACTTTTTCAGGAATTAACAGTCCTGTGCCATTGGTAGAATTGTCTTAATGTAATTCCATGTAACAAGATGTCTTGCAAGGCTAATCTGTACTTTCAATTACAGTCGTCCCCATTTTTCTCCCATTACTCTCCTCCTCCCTACCCACCCCCCATCTCCCACATTCAATTCTCCCCCACATTGTCTTCGTCCTTGGGTCCTTTATACATGTTTCTTGACTTGACCCTTCCCTTTCTTTCCCCAGGTATCCCCTTCCCCCTCTTCTCTGTCTGTTCTTTATTTCCATGTCTGTGGTTCTGTTTTGCTTGCTTGTTTGTTTTGTTGATTAGGTTCCACTTACAGGTGAGATCATATGGTGTTTGTCTTTCACCACCTGGCTTATTTCACTTAGCATTATACTCTCCAGTTCCACCCATGGTGCCGTGAAGGGTTGGAGTTCTTTCTTTCTGCGTAATATTTCATTGTGCAAATGTACCACAATGTTTTTGATCTGCTCATTTACTGATGGGTGCTCAGGCTGTTTCCAGCACTTGGCTATTGTAAATAACACTGCTATGAACACAGGGCTGCATAGGTTAACCTGAATTCATGTTTCAGGATTCTTAGGGTATAACTCCAGCAGTGGAGTTGCAATCTATATTTTCTTGCATGTGGCCCTCCCCTTACCCTGTTCTAGGCATTCCCATCACCCTCAGGAGAAATAGATTTATTGCAGAGGAGATTTATAACACAAACAATACTTTTGAAAGCCAAATATTTTTGCTAAATATTTTGTTGGGAAAGGAAAAAGACCTTGAAAAGCAAAAGAATTTGAAACAGAATTGTTCTGCAGTGCCCTGAGGTCTATGGAAGCTGCCCCTGTAGGCACCTCTTTATCAGTGTCCCTGGGGTCTCAGAGGGCCCCTGGCATAGACAGCGAGTTCCTTGGCCCCCACGGTCATGGAACAGAAAGTCTCTAACACTTGTCCTTGGGAAGGATCTGAAAGTAGGGATTACTTTCTTTAATTATTGTACTAGCTTTTTTTCCATAGCCTTCTAAACATAAGGCAAGAAATCAATTCCAAGAATAACCCTCACTTCCATTGATAAAGAGGATACTATAACATAAGAAAAACATCCAATTTAGGAGAATAGCCTTGCATTGTAAATGAATTGCCCATTCTAGATTAGGGACCATCATTGATGGCCAAAGAAAGCCATATTAAAATTGGACACCCAGAAAAGACTTCAGAGTTTAATTACTTTCACCAGAACCCTGGCTATCCCATACCTGACATTTGTCACCTATTGTCCTCTTTAATAGCTTCATTGATGGAAAACAACTCAGTCATGTGTCAGTCTTTTTCATTGTTGACACTTTTGGTTGCTAAGAAGGTCATTGTTCTATTAAATTCCGTATCTGGTTTTACGCCTTGTACGTTTTCTGTATGGAATAAAATATACTGCACTATTGAACTGAAGACCCTGTTTGTGAGTCATCCAGAGAAAGAAAATATTTTGCGGGGAATTTATTGGGCATTTTGCCAGAATTCATTGCATTTTTAATATTGTATCTTATTAATACTTAAAGATCTATCTGAAAAAGAAGCAAAAATAATTAGTGTCTTTTCAGTTGGTGTAGAAACTGAAGCCAAAAGAAGTTGTGTAACCTCAGTATGACACCATCAATGGCACAGGTGGGAGAAGGTTGGAGAGAGCAGTTTCAGTGGAATGGGGATTAAGAAGTGAGGTTAAGAAAGTGTGAGTTCAAGGATCTGGTTACGGAGATCACAGTGTGGCCACATTTTTGTACTGTGAAATATGTTTACTTGAAACATTAGCAAATGTGCCTCATAAGAAAGTCTCTTTGAATAAATAAACTTGCATCACTGGTCAAAATTCCTTAAGAAAGAATAGTATACCATGTAGTTGGTACTCTTTCAAGGGGAGAGGCCCTGTCCCTGTGGCCCAGAGAAGTTTCTGAGGGGATGATTGGCAAAGTCAACACACAAATAAGAAAACTACAAATTGAGAGCTGGAGATAGACCTGCTGGGCAGAGAGGTGGAGGCAGGTTGGGCCTTCGGGTGTTTGGGAGAGGCGGGGGGCACTTGAGTCCTGTTCCTGGGGTTCCCGCTCTGGTACCTCATGCAGGTGAGAGGCACCTCATTGCTCTGCCTCCCAGCAGATGGTATAGGAAAGGGAAGAACAAGGTTGCCAGCTTCTGGGGACCCCAGGAATAATGGGAACAGCTTTATCCCTTCAATGGCACTTGTCAAAATCTCAGCTTTGGGCTGGGGTTCTGGGCACGGGGGCGCTGAGGTATCAGGAGACAGAGCTGCGCGCTGCCCGGTCTTGGCTGCGGAGCTTTGGGGGAAGGAAAGGAAGAATCTGAGGCTCAGGGCAGAAGGCGTCGATCTAGTGCTTGCCCACAGTGCATTAAATCCTAGATGATGGTGTGAAGCTCGAGGCAATGGACAGTCTGAAGTTCCAAGGCCAGATCATCGGGCAACAAACCGAGGTCAGGGTTAAGAGAACCAGGAGACACCCACGTGGTTGTGTTCCGGGGGGAGTGTAGGGAAAGATGTCGTGAAAAATACGGGTATTGTTTCTTTCGATCTGGTGGTGATAAAAAGATATTCTTAAAACAATGGTTCTCTACAATGCCCCTAGGGACATCTGGCAATTTGGGGGAGACATTTTGGTTGTTGCAACTGCAGGTGTGGGGAGTACAACTAGCATCTAGTGGATAGAGGTCAGGGAGGCTGCTAAACATTCTACAATGCGCTGGACAGAGCCCATCCCAAAGAATTTTCCAGCCCACAGTGTCAATAGTCTCAAGCTGAGAATCCCTATCTCACTTCAGTGTTCTGTCCTGCAGTCTCACAGAGGCTGGAAGAATCTGCATTTCTCACACGTTTTCTTTGAGGCCTCTTGCTAGTCATTCCTTTCTAAATTGAACTTCGGCCACATGTCCCAGCCCCTCACAGGGGCCTGTGACTGCTAGGATGGGTTGGACATCGTTCCAAGATGTTAATGCCAGCTTCATGCTGATCTGGACTATCATCCCTGCTCCAGGTGATGCTGGGAGCACCTGTACTCTCTGGTTTACCTATCTAACACTTATCAGCTGGCCACTGCCTCTCCTTTCGGCCACCTTAGTAACCTTCTGATCTTTGCTTTACCTGTTTCTCAGGTGACTGTCTACCTGACAGCATCAGTGCTGACACTGATCTGGTTCAAACCCCTCACAGGAGGTAAAAGCTACCGTCCCTCTACAATCTACCTGTGCGAGGGTGAGCGATCTGTTGTGTAGTATGCATTAGTTTTTTCAGAACCACACTGAGGCATGGGCTCTGCATTTTATGTTTTCTCAGTATCTTCTCTCTCTTCCACATGCAAGAACTGCTAAGTAAGGTTTGTATTAATTTCTTCTTGCTGTAAACTCTCAAAACTTTATTTGCCTCACTTCTGATGAAATGTTTGCATGTGGGTCATGCTGTGAAAATAGACATATATTTTAAAAGCTTTATTGACCATCACCGTGGAAGATCAAAATTTCCTGTGGAGAGAAGATGCTTCTACTTTCATGAGCAAGGGAGGAACCATCATGCAGAGTGGGTAACAAAGGGTCTGTGGTTATTGACATGCTGATGTGAACTTCAAGAAGTGCCTGGATAGCTTTGCTCACCTCACTGGGGAGGGCCCTGTCCACCCACAATGATCTGTGCACCCAGTCAAGGCATCACGGAGTTTTCTTGTCTAGTTGTTTGTATGGAAGGAAGGAGGGTTCCAAAGCTGGGGCAGGTCATCAGTGCTCTGAGACTGAGAAGGAGGTTCTGGGGGAGGTTAAGTGAAAATGAAAGATCCCAGTCTTGCCACCCAAACCAAACCAGGGGAAGATTTTTAGGGTAAGAAATCTGTTTTTGTGTTTTGGACATTTTTGCCACTCAGAGTGTGTGTGTGTGTGTGTGTGAGAGAGAGAGAGAGAGAGAGAGAGAGAGGTATTAAGGATTAACTGTGGAAAAATTCTAATATTGCTAAATACACATGGAAATATTTTCTTTTTACACTTAGATAAAAAATCTAGGGTACCAGAGAGCCCTCAAAGCTGGGAAGGGGGATCCTGGGGTCCTGTTTATCTGGGCCCTTGGATGACCATTTCCGCATTTCATTCATTCCCCCTGGTTTACGGGATTTCAACTGTGCCTTTTACTAATTTCAGTGAGCAGAAGCAGATTTTTGTGTGTGTGGATATTTGATAAAACAGGGGAATTCAGTTTCCATAAAAGCTTTACTTGTATTTCTGCATGTGTCAATTTTGTTCAACTTATGAATGGGCTGTGTTCCAGAAGTTCATTTAGATCAGAATTTCTTAACTGGGCCAGCACGTTAATGGGCTTCAGGGGGCACTGAAGTTCCTCAGAGTATGAGCAAAATTTTGCATGTATGTGCAGATCACCTATTTTCTGGCCAGGAAGTCCACCGTTTGTCTGGGATTCTAAAGGGAGGCCCTGTCTCCCCGATGTTAGAAACACTGTTTGGTAATCGGCTGTTTGGAGTTTTGAATGCATAAGTCAGAAATGGATTCTGCCTCAAGAAGCTTACGGCTTAGCAAGAGAGATAAGACATGCATATAATAACTAGCTGTAAAGCTTTGACAAAATGTTCTAACATTCTGAGAAAAAGAGATGACTTTGGGCCATGGGCATCAAAACAGCTTGATGTTTTTTTCCAGACTGAATCAGGGATACATAGAAGAGCAAATGAAGGGAGTAATTTTGAGATAATTAAGGAAAGTGACCCATTTATATGTGAGATGTTTACAACTTAGACATTTTTAAACCTTTGCCTTAATGATATGAAGATAGCCAAATTATATTTATGGCTACAAATAACATTTATCCATCAAATATGAAAAACGGTGAAAAATGAAACAAAATAGAGCTATACTGATTTCACTGTTCTCTCCATTAAGCTGCATCCATATCACTTGCTAAAAATACATTAAAAAGCAAACGTTGTACTTCATTTCTTAGCATTGTGACTAGGTCGGCTCTCATCAAGTCATATTTAGACACTGAGAGGTCTGGGTTTTTGCCACAGCACACCTGGAAATTGGAAGGAAAAGCAGCGTTTTCTCTCCCCACTTTCTTCGTCCCCCCATGTACTGCACTCCTGTATACAGTCTAGCCGGAAGTGACATAACCTGACCACTAGGTGGCACCCCTGCACAGCAGAGCCAAATCCTGATTTACCAACTGCGGGGCTGGCCTAAACTGGTCTCCACGACCCCTGAAAAGGATGGCTGCACCTGATAAGTGAGTTGGTGAAGGAGGCAGGAAGTCAAATAGAGTTGTGTGAAAGAGACTTTCAGGAAATCAAATCGATGATACTTTAGGTGACAAAGAGCAAAAATTGCCTGTCTTTTTACATTTACATTTTTTAAATGTGAGATGCCTTCAGGCATGATGGTCCCTGGGCAACCTGTATGGTAGATAAATTAATATGCTCAACATTGAATTTTTAACTTCCCTTAAAGCTGGCTTTTCTTCCATATTTCTAGTTCTCTTAGTGGGACCTCCTGTTTTCCAGGCTCTTGGGCTAAGTGATTTCTGAATTACATCTTTGATTCTTCAGTTTTTTCTTTCCTCTACTTTATCATCAAGTTCTGTTGTTTGTTTCTTCAAACCATCTATCTGAAGATATGGGCATATCTTCAGAGGTCCCCAATGTCCGCTTTCTTTTCACTGACATCATGCCTGTGTCATTTAAATGGTAATTATACAAATAAAGATTTATTCAATACCCTCTTACTTGGTCTAACTCTATTCTTTCCCTTTTGATAAAGTGCTTTATTACAGTCAAAGCTTGACAAATACAGTTTAATCACAGTCATTTATTTATTCATTGATTCATTTTTATTTACTCCTTCAGCAAATATTTTCTGAGCTCTTCCTGAGATACCATTTTAGACTCTATTTTAGACTAGGAAGAATTCCTTAAAGATCTATGAATGTGAGTTTCTGCCCTCAAGGAGTTCCTAAGCCAGTCCTGTGCTCAGCAATGGATAAGCTTGTAAGATTCCCTGGAGACCGGGAAGTGTAACTTACTATGAGAGGAATTGACTTGATTGACTGAAATTTAGATAATTGGTTGTTGAGTTGCTTTTTTCTATATTTGTCATTAGCAAATTGGTTTTCTCTAACTTAATCTGCTCCCCCAACATAATAGGGGCACAATACATATTTATGGAATGAATGACTAAAAGACACGACTCCAAACTCCTCCATTATTTTCATCACCATAATTCCAAGAAGTCCAATAATATGGAAAAGTTGCAAATCAACGGTCTTTAAATATTTTTTGAAATTTCCTTTGGTAGTTTTAATTGTTCCCGAGCAAAAAAAGGATTCAGAATAATATAACAAAAACCTATGTACCCTACTTTTAAAAATTATATAATTTTGTCCTATTTGCTTCAGATCTGTTTAAACAGCTCAGTTTGTATTTTAATCAAACTCTATGTGTAAAAAAGAGTAAAATTTAAAAAAGAAACACTTGGTATACAAAACAATACCACCTCACCTTCCTTCTCAAAATTTCTTGCTCTCCAGAGGCAATGGTGTTCAAATATTATAGTACTTACACATTTGATTCATAATGCTAGTTACTCATTTTTTTAGTTTTGACCCACTATGAAAGATGAAGATATCGCTGTTTTTTGTCTGTCCACTCCATCCATACAATATTTGGGACATACTTATACAAAGAAGTATTAGCTATTTATCTGAAGTTCAAATGTAACAGGGTATCCTGCATTTCTGTTTGTTCAATCTTGCAACCCTTACCTGCTAAGCACCTACAGGAATACTTCTTACCCCAAGGTTTAAATTTTGTTACATCTTAATTTTGACTCGAACACTTTTTAATGTTTTCATCCTAAGGAGTTCACAAATACTAATCAAAACTGAGCTAGAGAGCATATAAAATGTCATTAATTTTCGTTCCCATTGTTGTTTGTTCTTTAGATTGACAGTTGGCTTTATGTGTGTGCATGTTCTTTGTGTCTGCCACCAACTTAGCCTCATACCTCCCCAGCCATGTAATTCTGGTCTCAATGTGTTCAATGGAAACTTCTCCTGGAGACTTCTGTTCTGTTCTAGTCTCATGAGATTGTTCCCAGAACTTGTAGGGGAACCTTAGTCCTTGGGAGTCATGCCCCTGTTCTCCTGTGAGGGATTCCTGGCCTTTACCTTCGTTTACTCCCTCACTTTGGTGCGAACTCTATGAGAAAGTGTGTCTAGAAGGTAAATGGATTGAGAGTTTGCACATGTGGAAATGAATTTATGCTACACTCATACCTGATTGTCCTTTTGGCCAAGAATAAGATCGTATGTTGGGAATTACTTTGAAACATTGTAGTATTGCTTTCTAGCAATGTTGTTGGTGAGTGCTTAATGCTGTCTTGGTATGGGCTTCCTTCTAGCCCAGGTGTTCTGAAGTTCTCCAGTGATGTGTGTGGCCCTGCCTGGGTCTATGTTCTGTTGCTCTGGATTCTTGGTGGCTATCTCAGCCTCCAGACAAGTTTAGGAAAAGAGTGCAAACTTAATCAACTAATAAATAATATTCAGAATGAATTTCTACCAAGAATGTAAACTTTTACCTGAAATTTATCAAATTACATATTTTTTTCTTACTATTTAACACTGTGAGAAGACTTCACCTAAAAATATGCTGCGGAAATGATTTCTAATAAAATTCCAAAATGTTTGGGAATGCAAGTTACATTTACCTGTCACTGTGCACACCACCCCTCATTTGACATTTAAACTCCATTTAATTTAAAATCTAAAGTCCTAAAAATTAGCCCTAGCTGGTGTGGCTCAGTGGATTGAGCGCTGGCCTGTGAACCAAAGGACCGCTGGTTTGATGCCCAGTGAGGGCACGTGCCTGGCTTGTGGGCCAGGTACCCAGTACGGGACGTGTGAGAGGCAACCACACATTGATGTTTCTCTCACTCTCTTTCTCCCTCCCTTCCCCTATGTCTAAAAATAAATAAATAAAATCTTAAAAAAATAAAGTCCTAAAAAAATTAAATTATAATGGCTGTTGCCTAATGCTAACTTTGTTAAAAGCAGGAAAAGAGAGCCAAATATTTGTTGTGACCACCTATATTTAAAGTTACGTGAATTAACACAATTTTCCTGTTTTAAAAACTCTGAATTTGGTTAAATTTAATTTTGTGGAAAAGGACTGCCAAAAGCGACAAAGACTTCAAAGTCTGGTGTGGTTTTGAATTTTGATTCCCAAATAATCAATGCAAACTTAGAAAATATACTTAACCTCTTTTAGTGTCACCTCTTAAATAGTTTCTTTTAGGAATAGCAGGTAAAAAATAACAATTCCTGAAGTGCCTTGTGCCCGCCACCGAACCCACGCTCACAGAAGTGGGGGGCGCAGCTCCTGCGACTGTGCATGCTCCCGGCCTGGCTATGATGCAGGCCAGGCGCCGGGGACCGAGCAGGACAGAAAAGGCTCCGACGGCTCGCTCGTTGTCTTCTGTGGGGAAAATCCGAAGAACTTCAGAGAAATGATATTCATCTCAGAGCTGTAAAATGTCTCATGACAATTTTGGGGTATAATGAATGTTTAAATATTAAAAAGAACAATTTGGGGGAATCAATCATACATTATTTTGAGAAAATTCCTTTAGCTGCACCAAGTTGATCAAAAAGAACATATTTTTTTTCCTAAAGATTAATGGGTTTTTAGATTATTTCTAAATAACATCTTCCACAGAAAGTGAATAAATATCTATTTTCTTAGCAACAGTGCTTTTCATAGTATTGTAAATTAGAGATTCATGATAGTTAATAACTTTATGAATTATCCATATTTTGAAAGTACTGTACTGATCAGTTTCACATATAATATGATACCTTTTTTACACTTGACCTTGGCCAGAAGGCTGAGAAATGATTCCCTTTTGAAGTGTATATTATAGTTTGTAAAGAAACAGTTAAATTTTTCATTGTTGTATAACTGAGCTTAATTGATAAATACCTAGCAATGCAGTATCTTGAAACTGATGATATAAAAAATTTTATTTAGCAAACACCTGACAAAGATATTTTTATTATCCAATATGATTTTTGTTTTTAACATGAAACGGGTTTTTTCCATTATCTTTTATCTTATCCTAATTCTTTGAAATGTCTAGTAGCATTTAACATTGGTTAGGGAATTTGTGAGTCTATTTTTTGTAGAATTATCAAAGGAAAATATAAAAAATGAATACTATGAATACTGATAAGCATCTGACTATTTACTTGTGAAATAAAAATGAAGAAAATGTACTGGGTTTTCATAGTAAAAAGCCATTGTTTTTGGGGGTGGATAGCAGATTTTGGTCTGTGCCTTTCTTTTTTGAAACTGGGTTTTGGTTGAGGGGTAACTTACTTTTATTTTTTAAAGACAACTGAAATTCCAAGCAGTATTGCTATAGTGGGCCTGAGATTCTTTCACATCACTGCACGAGAACATTTTTCCATGCCACCAGTTCCCAGTGGGTGCATTTCACCCACCTTAAATGGGATATTTCTAAACATTACCATTTCAACCAAAGTTATTTGATAGATCACTATTATTTATTGATACTGTATAAGTCTTGCTGCCAACATAATCTTAATAAGTCATTACAAGTCCACTGGGTAAGCTATTTTTCCATTTCTTAAGCTTTAGTGCCTGTGCTCTATGGATTTGGCATTTAATAAATCACCGGAGGGCCAGCAAACACATTATATTCCTGTAGTTGAGACTGTCTAGACAAAAGTGCATAGAGAGATCTTTCCACTCTAAGTAGCGGGAGAGCATTTGTTCACCACAAATTGGTTCTGAATCAATTGTTCAGAAACTTGGCATATCCATGGATGCAGGAGGGAGGCCAGGCTAAGTGCTGCATGGGGTGCTTTTCTGCTCCCTAGTTTAATTGAATAACTGAGAAACAGTGCCCAAGAACAACAGTCCTGTGGGAAAATGGCCTAGAATTTTACCCTTTTCAGATTTGAGAGTTATTACACCAGTCTTTCTCTTATATAACCTTTGTTGGCAAAATGTCTGAAGGATTTCTTAAAACAACTGAGCGAGTGATACTATTGAGTGCAGCAAGAAAAAAAAACAGGAAGGAGAGAATATGATTTCTTTTCTGATAAATATATGTATGTATATTTTGTTTATCTGTTCTGTGGAGCTTTATTGTGTGTGTGTGTGTGTGTGTGTGTGTGTGTGTTAGAGAGAGAGAGAGAGAGAGAGAGAGAGAGATTTTTAGTGAGCCTTAATTATCCAGGATTGTATTAGGCCTTTAAACTAAACCACTGGTTGTCCTCCTAACTATTGCTGTTCTTGGAAGTAAAATTAGAACATGATGAATTTCTAAGTAATAGGAGTTTCTCGTATTCCTTGTACTAACCAGACTTTTTTATTGCTGTTGCTTCTTTTATTACTTATTTTGCCTTGCTGTTCTTTGCTGCTGGTTGTGTAGCACCTAAAATTTTCTCATACAGTACCCTTCTTAACTGATCTTATATTTAAGGTATTTTGGCAAAGAGGAGGATTATGAAAATAACTCCAGGATCATTCAGGTCTTACAATCAAAGATATAGAATTTGTATTCAGAATCACTTGGATTACATATCTTAATCATATATTACCATAATACAATATTTGGCCCCTTAATGGGATTTGAAATTTTTGGTTCCATCTGCACATAAAAAGAAAAAGTATTGTTGCCTTGGATAACCATTATTTGGGAAGTATTCACTCTACAGGTGACATGTAAAGTGCATTGGTTCAGCTGTATAAAAGTTTGTTTGACTGTTTTATGTATAAACTAGTTTTTCATCCTAAATCATCTAATTGTTGTGAATACTACTCAAATTCTGCCTTTTCCCCCCTGCTTTTATTTCAAGAGATTTGAATGTTGAAGAAATCTTTGAAGATGTAAATAAATAAACATATTTGAAGGATACAGTTGGGCAGCACTGGCATTCAAATTTAAGTCCAACGTTAACCTGAGGGCAGAACGACCATCTTCCATCATGAGCATTGTAGGTACTTATTGAGATTTAGGAAAAAGCAGAAACCAGTGGTTTTATATTTTTTAAAGAATAAAGTTTTTCAGTAGTAATAATAGAATTCTCCCTGACTTCTCCAAACAGGATGAATTCCAGTGTTTCTTTTCGTTTCTTATTTTAGTTTAAAAACTTTGTTTTATTTTTTTATTTTCTTATTGTTGTTCTATTACAGTTGTCCCAATCTTCCCCCATTGCCCTTGCCCACCCCCCACTCCTACAGTCAATCTGTTCCCTGTTGTCCACGTCCATGGGTTATTTATACCTGTTAATTGATTAGGCCCTCCCCCCCTTTTCCCTCTTTGTTCCCCTCCTCCTCCCCTCTGGTCACTGTCAGCCTGTTCCTTGTTTCCAAGCCTCGGGTTCTATTTTGCTCATTTTTAAATTTTGTTTATTAGGTTCCTCTTATAGGTGAGATCATATGGTATTTGTCTTTTACCACCTGGCTTATTTTACTTAGTATAATGCTCTTCAGCTCTATCTATGTTGTGGCGAAAGGTAGGAGCTCCTTCTTTCTTTCTGTTGCATAGTATTCCATTGTGTAAATGTTTCACAGTTTTCTGATCTACTCATTTACTGATGGGCAGTTAGGCTGTTTCCAGCACTTGGCTATTGTAAACCGTGCTGCTAAGAACATTGGAGTGCATAGGTTCTTTTGAATTGGTGTTTCAGGATTCTTAGGGTATAATCCCAGCAGTGGAATTGCCAGGTCAAAAGGCAGCTCCATTTTTAGTTTTTTGAGGAAATTCCATACTGTTTCCCACAGTGGCTGCAACAGCCTGCATTCCCATCAACAGTGCACTATGGGTCCATTTTCTCCACATTCTCACCAGTACTTCTTGTTTGTTGATTTGTTAATGATGGCCATTCTGACCGGTGTGAAGTGGTATCTCATTGTGGTTTTAATCTCTCTGATGGCTAGTGATGCTGAACATCTTTTCACATGCCTATGAGTCTCTCTATGTCCTCCTTGGAGAAGGGTCTGTTCAGGTCCTTTACCCATTTTTAAATTGGATTGTTTGTCTTTCTTGTGTTGAGTCATATGAGTTCTTTATATATTTTGGAGATCAAACCCTTATCTGGAGTATCATTGGCAACTATGTTTGCCCATAGAGTTGGTTACCTTTTCATTTTGATGATGTTTTCTTTAGCCATGTGAAAGTTTTTTAATTTGATGAATTCCATTTGGTTAGTCTTTCCTTTATTTCACTTGCCCTAGAGGATATCCTCTAGGATGTCAGCAAAAATATTGCTGCATGAGATATCTAAAATTTTACTGCCTATGTTTTCCTCTAGGACTTTTATGGTGTCATGGCTTACATTGAAGTCTTTTACCCATTTTTTGTTTATTCTGATGTATGGTGTCAGTGGGTGGTCTAGTTTCATTTTTTTTGCCTGTACTATTCCAGTTCTCCCAACACCATTTGTTGAAGAGGCTATTTTCACTCCATTTTATGCTCCTAACTCCTTTGTCAAATATTAATTGACATAGAGACATGGGTTTATATCTGGGCTCTCTATTCTGTTCTGTTGATCTATGTTTCTATTCTTATGCCAGTAGCAGACTGTTTTGATTACAGTGGTCTTGCAATGAAGTTTGATATAAGATATTGTGATTCCTCCTACTTTGTTCTTCTTTCTCAAGGTTACTGAGGCTATTTAGGGTTGTTTTTGTTTCCATATAAAATTTTGAAATATTTGTTCTATATCTGTGAATTATGTCATTGGTATTTTAGTAGGAATTGCATTGAATCTATAAATTGCTTTGGGTAGTATGGACATTTTAATGATGTTAATTCTTCCAATCCATGAACACAGTATATGCTTCTATTTATTTGTATCTTCCTTAATTTCTTTCTTCAGTGTTCTGTAATTTTCAGAGTACTGTTCTTTTATCTCCTTGGTTAAGTTTATACCTAGGTGCTGTATTTTTCTTGTTGCTATAGTAAATGGGATTTTTTCATAATTTCTCTTTCTGATATTTCATTGTTGGTGTACAAAAATGCCTTCAATTTCTGAATATTGACTTTGTATCCCGCTATTTTACCAAATTCACTTACTAAGTTGAGTAGTTTTTTGGTGGAGCCTATAGGGTTTTCTATGTATACTATCATGTTGTCTGCAGATAATGACAGTTTTCTTTCCTCCTTTCCAATTCAGATGCCTTTTATTTCTTTTTCTTACTTGATTGCTGTGGCTAGAACTTCCAATACTATGTTGAATAAAAGTGGTGAAAGGGGACACCCTTGTCTTGTTGCTGATTTTAAGGGGAAAGCTTTCAGTTTTTGCCCATTGAGTATGATGTTGGCTGTAGAATTCTCATATATGGCCTTTATTATGTTGAGGTATATTCCCTCTATTCCCAGTTTACTGAGGGTGCTTTTTTATCATAAGTGGTATGGGGTATGGTACATATGACAGAAGGAAGACAAAATGGTGTAGGAGAGGGGAGCAGTAAAATTTGAGATTTGAAACAAAAATAGTGAAGATCTAGAAATAACATCATAGAAATGCAATAGCAACCACCATAACCACAACTGACAAGCAAAGATTGATAAAGGTGAAGAGAGAATAAGGAAACAGGAAAAAGAATGCGAGATGACTAATGAGAAGAAAAATGGTTTTGAGAAGCTGGAGTGGGGAGAAGTAGTAAGAGTGTGGAATGGAAACAGGTCATAGCAAGAGAGAAAATAAAATTTAAAATGAAAATAAGAAGAGTAAAGAAGAAGGTAAAATGGGGTAAGGGAAAGGAGGAGCAAAATATGAGATTTGAAATAAACTATGATATAAAAACTAATAACTTAATATGCACAAACTTGAAGGACAAGAAATGAATGTTAAAAAACTATGCAGGAGAGAAAATAATGCAAATCATGAAGACGGCCATGGTGGAATTTGTCTCACTGTGCTCCCTTTCTGGGTCTGCCCCAGTGATGGCAGATGGTGCCCTAGTCTGACCTTCAGCAGCCTGTTGGAGGCGACCAGTGATCCACAGTCTGTGGCTGTCACCTTCTGTTTTTAATCTAGTCAATCTGTAATCAACAGTAAGGTTTAAGCACCACAAGGTGGGACAAAGTAATTCTTGTGGGTGGGGCTATTGCTTCCCCTCAGGCTGATGCCAGTTGGAGGGGAGTGGTCTGCCTGAGCAAGATGGCTCTTGCAGTAAGGGAGGATGACTCAGCACAGGGATCCTGGTGGCTGCTCCTCAGTTTTCCCCCAAAAGCCTTTGTCCCCAACTCTCTTCTAGCATTTCTAGTCCACTCTTCCCCCTCTTTTCTGGAGCCCAGGGTAAGTGGATGCAAATGAAATTTTATGTGTTGGCCCTTTAGGCAGCTTTCTGTGTCTCCAGCTCTCTCTCCCTGGCAGACAGAAACCCTGCCGCTTTTTACAGCTGGATGTTATCTGGGTTCCTTTTCTGGATCTGGTGCTGTAGGCTGGGGAGCCCAGCTTGGGGTTTAGACCCCACACTCCTCAGGGGGATCCCCCCAGCTGCTGAGTTTCCCTCCAGCACTTCAGCTACCACCCTTGGGAGCCCATCCAGCCCTTTTGCGTCTTCTCTGCAGTCCATACTGATCACTTTGTGATGAAGTAGTTTCTGCCATCTGTGTGTGGTTATAAGGGTTCTCTCCAGCAATTTTTCTGTTGGTTATTACAGATGATTTCTCTACAATTTAGTTATAATTCCAGATTGGTCCTGGGAGGAGGTTAGTGTAGCTTCTACCTATTCCTCCGCCATCTTGGATCTCCCTCCAGTGTTTCTTGAAATGATTATGTATAGCAACTCTTGTGGTCATGTCCTCTATGTCTCTGACTTTAAAACACTATTCACTCCAAATTCATAAATACTCATGTCATCTTCTAGCTATGGATTATGGTAATAATCATGCACACTTATGAAATTGATTGAATGAACTGTGACTGCATGTCGGAATGTTGTGTTCATAGGGTTAGCATTATGTGGAGACACTGAATGATTTGGAGAGGTAGGACAGGTATGCAGAAGGCTCTTCTTGTATCCAAGTGACTACTTGACACATCTTTTCCTAAAATACTCCTCTCAGACAAGAGTTTCAGACCTCTCCTCGGAGGGAGCTTGGCAGACTTCACTTCTGTAACACATACAGGGTTGGGCCAGGAGGAGCTCTCCAGAGACTTTGGAAAGGGGAATAGGGAAAGAAGAAAGGAATTTCTGGAAGCATTAATTGGGGAAGGGGTGGAGGGCAGGAGCCGAAAAAGGCTAATTGAAGGAGTAATGGTCATAGGGAAAATTTTCTCTTACTTTGTATCTATAACTAGTTATTCTTATTTAAAACAATATTTTTTGACTTGTCCTATTTTTATATTTAGAATTCAAGTTCTCCAAGGACAGAGACTTAAAAAGGAAATATTGAGTTTTTGTTCTTCATAATTAATAGTAAAGCATCACCCTCTTTCACTGCCAACATCACTAGGATAAAAATTTCAGAAATTAACTCTTTCTTCTAGTCAAAAGGAGAAAACATAGAAAAATGTCCTATAACAAGAAAATGTTTCCTTTAGAAATAAAATGTAAAAATCCTTTGGAAAAATGTTCCTTTTTTTCTCTCTTTTCCATATGTTTTGAACATATGGATGCCTGGAATAAATTCAACCTAGAGGCCATTCTGAAAAGGCAAAAAAACCTAAAGAATCCTTATGTATGATTGGCAAATCTCAAGAGTGCTAATTTAGAAGAATGCTAACAAATAAGGATGCTTCTACGAGTTTGGAATGCTTATTTAAATCTTCTTTCAACTGCCAGCTGAACCTATAAACACTTTGGCTAGGCTTTGTGGGTGTATATCACCCTCCTTCTTTGTCCAGATGTATCAGTGCTAAGGACATCTGGGGCAATTAAGTATTTGGTGAATCTGGATCATATGTAAATAGTTAATATGGAGAAATGGGGGCACCTGATAACCTAACTATTTACAGACTTCAGAGAACTTTATCAATGGTAACTTTCCTGAAAAAGATACTCTGTGAAGTAGGTGCCAGGAATCATGAAACTACATCTCTGAAAAAGTATTCCAAACTTTTTGGTTGTAATAACATGGTAAAAATGGCTGACATTTTTATGTTACTCCTTTGACATATATTAAAGTATAGAATGTTTTTTATACTTAATAGTGCATCTCATTTTGGATCAACCACATTTTAAGTACTAGTAGCCATATGTGACCAGTGGCCACTTCTTGGACAGCACAGCTCTTTAACATCCAATCCATTCATAAACAGTTAACAGACTTCCATTCTTCTTTCCTTTCCAGGTAATATATGCTTGTTTTGTGGCAGCCTCCTGGAGATAATGCATGTGCTTCTTTGTTTAACCAAAAGAAGTGACCACTGGTGAGGACTTCCTGGCAGACAGGCTTCCAGAGAAGGACCTCTGCTGTATGTGTATCTATGGAGCATCAGGTCCTCTGACCTTCTCGATCCTCCTCAGGTTGGACCTTGCCCCTACTCCTTCAGGTGTAATCCCATGGCCCAGACTCCTCGTGGTGAATTAGAAACAAATTGTCAGGATTTCCTCTGGTGCTTGGCATATGGATTTCTAGGCTTTGGGTGTTGTTGGAGTTACAATTTTATAAAAAGCCCAGTTCACTCTTGATTTTTTTCTGTTCAGCCAAAACAGACAAGAAGATGGGATGTCCACGTCCTGAAGGGGAGTGGTTTTATTGTGGTGGAGATGTTATAGCTCAGGTTTGCAGGGAAAGTGGATGGGAGGGCTTCATTTCTCTATTCTTCCCCCTCCCTAACTTCCATCTCTTCAGTTTGGAAGGTGTGCTTTGTCACACTCGAGTAAAGTAAAAGGGGAAACACTACTAATAGTATCAATAAGCTTGAAAGGGGGAAAAAAAGTCCAGTGCAGACATTGAGACAATACTGGAAAAAACAAAATAGTGCTTAAAATAATTCTCTAATGGCTGCTCCAAAGCAAATGTAAACCTTTATGCAGAAAGTAATTTAAATGATTCATAGTTAAAGTTGAGCAAGTTTACCCAGTCATCAGTCAGTATGCCAAATGGTGGTGTTAGAGAATTGCACATCAATGGGGAAAATCAAGTTATTTCACACAGCAACTGGGTTGTCATCCAAACTGAATAACGAAAATGAGAAAAGTTAGGTTCTCCACAGCCATAAATCAATGGTAGTGGGCTCTGCTGCATGTTCAAATGGCAGCATCCTTCCCCTTCTACACCTAGATATGGATTCAGGAAGCATCTCTTTAGCTGCCTGGGCATTTTTATAATGCTTATCATTATAAAACTGTAGAATCAAAGGTGGTAAAATGGGACCACAGGAGACAAAAGCTTTGTGAGATTGTAAATTATATGCTTTAAAGCCATTAAGCTATTAAAAAATTCAATGTCTATATGGCTTCAAAGCCCATTTTTTAAATCAAATACCTACCAATTAACACAGAAATAAGACTTAGTCTTCAGCTTCAAAGAAGGCTTGTTCCTAATGTCAAGGATTTGTCCTAATGAATACTGGAATTGGTGACGGCTTCCCAGCAGAAAAGGAAATTATCACACGGTCTTCTTTTTTTAAGGCGGTTGGTATGTGATAAAGAGAGTTAGTAGCACTTAATATTTTCAATACTTGCTTTGAAAATTTGATGAAATTCATACAACCGATGACACAATCCTTCTCTAGAAGCTACGTGGGCAGTGCCCTGCAAAGACAGAAGTGCTTCCTTACAGTGAGCAGGCAGCTAAGACCCTGAGAATCCAGCACATGTACCTTCGTGTAGCAGAGTAAGGGCTTTGTCCGCTGCCCGGGGCCCAGAGCTGCAGCAGCGCTCCCTGCACACGTGCCAAGGTGGACAGAGGAGGCCTTAGGTTTGGGGAAAGAGGTAAAGCTGGAAAATTCCTTATTCAGCTGACTCTTTTACCTGCGCTTGCAAACACCAACCTTATGTCCCCACTCAAGGAGACCATCTTAGGAACTGAAAACATTTCAAATGACCAGAAAGTGGAATGAGATTTCTCCTGCAGTGTGTGCAAATACGAGTGTTAGTGAGCCAAGCACAAAGTGGGTGAATAGAAGGCCAGAGAAGTGATGGGTCTGCCCGGAGTGTCTGTGCCTGGCTAAGGGGCATCCACCACTCAGGTAGAGCTGATCGTGGCACTGCAGGAATTTTTGACAGATCTCGGAATTCCAGATGTTTATGTGAAATGACCTGATTGTTTAAAAGTTGGCAACAAATTTTTAAATTCAAATTAAAAAACCAAACAAATTGTAATAAGAAACTCTTTGTGTGTGTCCAAAGAAACCAGCCGGTGAGGCAGGTGCAACTAGCTAGCCTTTGCTTTACAATCTTTGTTTTACTGCTTTAAAAAATCCCTACGCTTAAAGAGAAAGAAAAACTCCATGATCACAATTTTCTTTTTGAAAAGGGTTTAGTGTCTTAAAGTAGGCCTTAATTATTCATCTGTTTTTATTTTATGCAAGCCCAGTTCTGAGTCCATTTTACTTTAGATTTTTTTTTTCCAAGCTGTGAAATACTTTCAGAATCCTTAGCCATTTAAAGTTCTGCCCTGAATGTAGATTTTATCATAAAGCTATCTTTAATTCTTTTCCCCTTAAGCCATCTCCTCCCACACATTTTTTAAAGCTCATCAATATAAATGTTTGTGTCTGTCTTATTTGTTTCTCATGTTTAGAAGGGGTAAAAGGAGATTGATTACAAGGGTCATAAAAGTAATGATGCATTTAATGAAAGCATATATTTTATAGATAAAATAAACCTTAAAAAATAACTTGAAGCTGGTACCCAAATTAATGGAATGAAATGACCTTCAGAAACTTACTTATTTATACACAGGTCATTTGAGTCCTTGACCTGTTTTTATTTATTTATTTTTTTAAATTTGATTTTTTTATTTTGGTTTTGATGACTTCGTATGAGTTACCCTGAATCCTTTATAAAACTTAAAAAACTTCTGTGGAGCCTTGTAAAAATCTAAGTTTTTTCATAGTTATGATGTCTTTAGCTGTATATAATTCAAATGACTTTTTGCTACAGATAAATGCTTCAACACTTCCTTCATTTAAAATATACATATTTCTTGAGTGCCCCAGACAGGCTGGGCAGTGTTCTGGGCATCACATTTCCTGTTTTTGTTGAAAGATTTCAATGAAAAGATTACTTTTCACTGGGGAAAAGCCAAAAATAAGTATATAGAGTTGATCTTAGTTGAAATCTGGTGAAAATGGAAACAATTCCAGGACTTTTAAATACAGGGAATTTAACATGGGAAGATTGTTGTATTGATGCTGATTTATGACCTTGAATTCTATGTGGGAGCAAGCTATCGGTTATGTATGAGGATAGAATGACAATATTCTCATACATGCCAGGACTCCACAGCTGTACTTCTCAGGCGCTCTGTCTCAGAAAGATATTGGAGGATATTCTTTACCAAAAAGAAAAAATGAGGTCCAGGGAACAGTGGAAAGAGCTTAGAAATATACAAAAGAAAGTCCTAGGATAGCTGTTCAGCAGTTCTTGAGAGTAACCTCAGCAGACTGGACCGGGAAAATAAAGGAGTCCGGGAAGCAGAAAGGTAACATTTGGGAAGAGCCAGAAGAATAGAGTAGCTGTGCAATCTAATATGAAAGGCCAAATGAACTATACGCAAAGGACCCTGTGGGAAACAAAATTAAGAGGCATTTTCTCAGATAAATTAGAGAATTTGGGGATGATTAAAGAAAGAGACATTGAAAACTAAGTAAATAAAAGCAAGACAATTGTGTGCTTAAGAAAAAACATAGAACCATGCAAGAAAGGAAATTTAATTGCATCTAATACTGCTCATCTGTGACCACTGATGATTGACTTAAAATGTTATGAAGTAACTATCAGGGAAAATTTGGAAAGGAAAATATGGTAGTGGCATAGACCTCAGTCCTCACTTACCATAAAGGGAATTGCTGTCTAAGGTTGGTAAACCAGAACACGATTTATTATTATTATTTAGACATAGGGAGGTCAGTATTACAATGCAGCCCAAAGAATGGAAAGTGGCTGCCCTGCAGCATGAAACCAGGGAGTGGGGCAGCCAGGGCTATCTTTTTGTTTTAAGCCTTTATCATGCACATATTTTCTTTTTAACTAAATAGTAATTCTCGCCTCTCTTCTTAAATGTCTTTTAAAAATGTCAGGAAGTATTCTGAAGAGATGTGATTGATACAATATTTGGCTGATACTTCTTTTATACTTTTACCTCATTTAACTCTTTCTTGTAGATTTGTCTTATTTTCTCTGTGAGACCACAAGTTCTCAAACTTTTGTTTTCTTGAATTGTCACTCACAGCAGTAGAAAATAACTCTTTTATGGTAGATAATTTAAAATGGAGACTCTTAGTTTTATGATTTCTGTGGCACCTGATAGGCACTCAGAATTTTTATTTGTTAGATTTAATTGAATAATGAATTTTTAAAAACTGGTTTTAGGATCTAGACCAAAAAAATTCCCTTTTAAATAGATGCTCTAACATTCACAAAACTAGTAGATGGACAATATATTTTAAATTCTTTGACTCTTAATCTTGTCTAAGATGAAGGCCAGCTGAACAAACGATTTCATTTCACAGGTGAATTGATTTAGTGATCTGGGATGCATTTGGTAGCTAAACTTCCTGGGGCCCATGAAAGTTCACAGTGAGTCCTATGATTGTTTTATAATGGAAATAGATGATTGATAATACCTACACTCAACTTCTCTAGGAAAAGGTAATATTTTTCATGTTTTGCATTGTCAGACTCTAGGGCTTTAATGACAGATGTTTTCTGAGTGCCCGAACGGATCTAATGCTCTTTCCTGAAAGCAGTTTGGTGTTCCTAGCAAGAATATCCATAGCTCTCCGCTAGGATGGGGATGTGTCAGGTTATATATTATTCATATTGTTTGGGCAATCTATGGGAAGATCCCTGCCATGTGGTGAAGAGTTGCACCCTTGGGAATTGAAAATTTATTTATTCTCAATATAAATATCTGAGTGCTTTCTGCATGCTTGGCAATGTGCTAGGTGCTGGAGTTATGGAGTAGAAAGGAAAATATGCTTGCATCTTTTAAAGAAAAGACAAACTATATATAAGAAGCACTGTACTATAAGTGTCCAAAGGATGCTTGAAGAGATGATTTCTCTCCCAATGCAAAAAATCTCTTATAGTATAATTTCAGGTTTTAGGTGCCTCATAACTGGGTGGGAGTGAGATTTCTGGTAAGGAGGACTTCCAGTCACACCTCCATTTCTGTTACCTGCTACCACAAGCAAACTGATATTGTAATCAGTAACCCAAAGTACCTGAGCTTCAAGGAAAGGCTATGGATATTGATCTTGAGAACTCTCTTTCGTGGCTTCATACTAAATGTGTACTCCTCTAGAACAGACACTCTACCCTAGTACTGGGCCAAGCCTGAGCTCTAAAATCCTCCATGTCTACGCTGTGAAACTTTAACTCCGCATAAAAATGCCTTCATAGAATCAAAGTTTAACATTAAGTACTTGACATTCATCAAATACAGGTATGAAAAATACTTTTAAGCTTCTGGGTCTTTTGCAGATCTATATGTGAGGTCTAACTGTTAACATTTTCTTTTTCTTCTCTAAGAATTCCCAGTGGCAAAGTTTTTCAGATTTCAGATTCCCATTTACTAGCACAGTACCTGATCCATAGTAGTCGCCAAAGAAGTCTTTGTTGAATGAGTGAATGAATGAACTAATAAATATCGAGTCTACTATGAGGCAGAGTCGGCTAGGTGATTCATATGTTTTCTGATAGATTCCTCTGATACCAAACTTGTATGTGGTAAAAGTTATTAGTAAAATAAAATCTCTGTAAATCATCATGCTTCCATTTTTTACATTTCTGTAGAACATACAACGGTTTCCTTATGCTGTGTTCACAGGCACAACTATGTATGTTTTTCAGCCTTGTCCTTTCCTTCCCCTACCACAGATATGCACACGTGTGTATGTGCATGTGCATGTGCATGTGAGTGTGCACGCACCACACATGCACACACACAGCTTTTCTTACTTGACCTTCTCTTTTGAAAATATATGGAGCGTAAGTGACAAAGGACTAGAGGGACTCAGATCGGACATTGCTGCCATGTATCTTTAGCTCGGCTGTTGATTGTGGCGGGTATTGGTTTAGGAACAGTTTTTCAGCCTTTTAATTTATATATCTTCAATAAGTCTTATTGAAACATAGAAATAGCTCTGAAACTAATAACAATTTGCTCTTTTTTATGTAGGGAGTAAATGCCATTATTTGCCTTGAGCGGTGTCCATGCTATTTGCTCTTCTTTCAACAACAAAGGAAGTCATCCTCCATGACATAAGGCTGTATTTCTCAATCAAGAAGTAATGGTTTTACCCTTCCCATCTCATACATAGAAACAATGGGGTGACCATGAAATATGTAGGTTCATTAAGTACAGCAACACCCAGGAGTATTCCAAATTAAACTCCAGCAATGAAGTCTGTTTTTGTCTTCATATTCAAGTCTACTGAGTATCGAAGTTGGGGTTTTAAAATATATTTTATTGATTATGCTATTACAGTTGGCCCAATTTTTCCCCCTTTCTCCCCCTACACTTTGTACCCCGCCCTTCCCTCCAATAATCCGCTCCCCCTTAGTTCATGTCCATGGGTCATGCATATAAGTTCTTTGGCCTCTCCATTTCCTATACTGTTCTTAACATTCCCCTGTCTATTCTGTACCTGCCAATTTGTATTTCTTAATCCCTACACCTTTTCCCCCCATCTCCTCCTTCCCCCTCCCAACTGATAACCCTCCAAATGATCTCCCTATCTATGATTCTGTTTCCGTTCTGCTTGTTTGCTTAGTTTGTTTTTTAGATTCAATTGTTGATAGTTGTGAATTTATTACCATTTTAATGTTCATAGTTTTGATCTTCTTTTTCTTTTCTCAAGTCTCTTTAACATTTCATATAATAGGCTTGGTGATGGTGAACTCCTTTAGCTTGACCTAGTCTGGGAAGCAATTTATCTGCCCTTCAATTCTAAATGATAGCTTTGCTGAACAGAGTAATCTAAGTTGTAAGTCCTTGCTTTTCATCAGTTTGAATACTTCTTGCCAGTCCCTTCTTGCCTGCAAAGTTTCTTTTGAGAAAGCAACTGACAGTCTTATGGGAACTCCTTTGTAGGTAAATCTCTGCTTTTCTCTTGCTGCCTTTAAGAGTCTCTCTTCATCTTTAACTTTTGGCATTTTAATTATGATGTGTCTTGGTGTGGTCCCCTTTGGGTCCATCATGTTTGGGACTCTGTTCTTCCTGGACCTGCATGTCTATTTCCCTCACCATATTAGGAATGTTTTCTTTCATTACTTTTTCAAATAAGTTTTCAATTTCTCGCTCTTCCTCTTCTCCTCCTGGCACCCCTATGATTCGAATGGGTACATTTGGAGTTGCCTCAGAGGCTTCTTAGCCTCCTTGTTTTTCTTATGTGCACAGAAGCCTTACAGTATTCTTTTTCCTTGTTATCTGGACTTCTCTCCCTGGCATGGGTTTCTTTCAGCTCTTTTTATCCAAATTTAGTTGCCTTAATTCTAGAACCCTTAAAGTGCCTTGGGTTGAACAGATTGTTTCCTAAATTTAAGACCAGTAAAGTTTGCTGTACCTGCAAAACAATAAATTTGCCATAAATCAGAAATGATGGCATATTTCAAATGGGAACTTTTGGATCCTGAAGAGTTTTTCTTAAGCAACTTGATTTTCTTACTAGGTAGACCTTTTCATCTTCGGAAAGTAAATGATGGTCCCAACATACCTTCATAAACCTCCAGTGAATGTACAAAGGATGTTTTACAATGCAAAACTGAAAAATAAAAAACAGAAGATTGTAAAGCATCCTTTCCCACAATCTATAAGACAACTCTAGAGAGTTGTCACACTCTCTAGAGCCACAAATGTATATTAGTAGCCTTTTCAGAATTTTGGGATTTGGGATTTGGAGGCAGCCTCACATAATTTGGTCTTTATCTTCAATAGCATTGTATGACAAGCTTCAAAGTGCAAGCAATGTTATTTTTCTTGAAAAAAATACTGCCCTGTGTACTGGGAGCACAGGCAGATAGGAGGGGGTTTCAGACAAAGGTAACTTAGCCAATGCTGGGGGTTGATTTTGAAATCTGAGGTTCACAAATCAAAGCTTATGTCACAAAAGCTACATATGGTTTCAAAATATTAGCAAATTTCAGGGTTAAATAAGCCAATAAGGAAGATCTTGAAGAGAGTTTATCTTTGTCCAATCTATCCCCCAGGAAAAATCAACATAACCACTTTTCCTTTATTTTATTGGGTTCAAGGAACCATGTGAAAAGCTATGTAATCACCAAGTAAATATTGACTAATTACAGAGTAAACACTATGTTATGACACAATAAGTAACAGATTGTTACTGCTGCCTCCTGAACTACTATCTTCTGGTCATGTCCGGACTTTGAAAATTAAATGGTGATTATGTTTCTAATACCTTTCAACATTCTTTCTGGATAATCTACCCATTAATGGATTTATGTAGATGGTAATGTTTTCTCAATTACTGTTATTTTATGTGTCAATATAATTTGGCTCTCTATATAATTTTACAAGGATAACCAAAATAATACTCTTTATTATGTTTTATAAATTTGAGAGGACTTTCACACATTCTTTCTGTCACTGGGCAATAAATAGATGGCCTGTTGCCTAGTGAGAGAAACTAAAAGAAACCAAGGTCCAGGAATCTTACCAGACTCGTTCAAGTTCATATGGTTGAACTTTTCATATGGGGACTGATACGTACTTTCCTGATTCTTTGGCCAGCCTGTATTTTATTTTTCATGTTCCATCTACATCAAACATGTGTAGATGAACTCCTGTGTGTCAGGCGTTGCACTGTGGAGCTGAGGATCTGCTACACCTACAAGTCCTGTGCAGCTTATGGGTCATAGGAGAGGGCAGGAGAATTGGATGGTTAGTGCCAAGCCTGTGGCAGAGATCCAGAGTCGGGGCAAAGCAGCTGGGACAGAATGGAATGCCGTACAGGAGGGATCATTTATAAGATGGTTTACGTACATTCGTCATTCTTACGGGCCCTGTATCAGCAACTTACTTGCCTCATATATTAAGAAGTCTGAAAGTCTGGGGTGCAGGGCAGTATAGCATCTCAACAAGGCAGTCAAGGAGCCAGAGTCCTCACTTCCAGTTATACCATCTTTTGTAATGCTTTGGAAAGCTTTGGCACCACAGACCTGTCTAGTGCTAAAACCCAGCCCTTCGCAGCCATTGTTTATGGACAATTAGAGTTCAGGGTGTGGAAGACTTGGTTTTTTCAAACGTGCAGGACTTGGCTTTGTGGGACCCTCAATGGAGCTAGAGAGCCGACTGCAGGCAGAGAGCACCTCCTTTAGCAAGTGGTGTTTCCCTCACTCTCTCTTTGCTGACTGGTACCTGTACTCTGGCCTATTCCTCTCTTTCAGGACGTGGCTGAAAACGTCAGGGAGGCAGCAGATGCCAGCTCTGTGGAGAATCTCCCTCCATGTGTTCTGACGCTGTCTTGGGCGCTGCCTGCTCTGCATTCTGCATCCAGTGAGTGACCGCTGTGTCTGAATGGCTCACCAGGGCATCTTAAAGGCTAGTAGATTCCAGGTCCTTGTGAATTAGTGACCTAATTCATAATCCTCGCTCCCAGTAACCGGATTCTATGGTATTCAGAACTAAGATGGCTGTGAAGGACATACATGTAACCGATGCCCTACCAAGAACCAGCCTCATACCCAGATAAAGAGGAAGAGAATGCAGAAGAAAAAGCACTGCTTCTATTTTATAGGTCAGAACCGAGTTGCCACAATGGGTTCTAAGAAGGTGAGGTTTAGAAGACAAAGAGGGGTTAGAATGAAAATCTAGTGCCTGCCTTAAACATCCAGCAACTAAAACTTTTTTCTTGTGTTTCTAGTGTTCTTTGTGGCTCAGGAACAGAACCTGAGCCCCACCAATCAGATCCACTCACCCAAGACATTAAACTGAACATTAGTGATATGAAGAGATGAGGATGGTACGGAATCCATTCTGCAAAGGGCGGTCTGTCCCCGTTTCCCAGAGAGCTCACACAGTTCTTGCACTCAGCATCTGGGCCCGCATTTTCGGTGTCTGCGATGTGAGCTGCTGTGACTGCCCTGAGATGGTCGCAGTTGCATCCTGCTGGGACAGGTAGGTGCTGCAGCACCGCTTGGGGCATTGTTCCTTGTTCTCTGATCTCATTTGCTGGCCTTTCTGGGTATGTTACGAGTTACCCAACATCACTGAATGAACTCGGAGTCTACTTGGTTCTAGTTAATCCAGCTGTTTGCAGTTTGGTACTCTGAGAAAGGGAGTAGTATAGCTGGGTTGCTGGAATGGAAGGGGACCAAGGACAGGGAGGAGTAAAACATGCCTCTTATTCTAACACCAGGGAACTAGAAAAATGATAACATCACTAATTAAGTTCTAACAGGTAGTAACATGGGACAGAAGTTGTTGAGTGCAATGAGTTGAGGACATCCCAGGGGGCAAAAATCTAGCAGAATGTTTGGTGAAGAGCTTGTGAGAGAAGTTAGAGCTGACATATAAGGAACCTGAGCTAAGTGGCCAGACCCAAAAAGCTTGGGCTGGGTTGGAAGGTTGGTGAGAATTACAAAGTGGACTCAATTTAAATGATTGCCACTTGGGTTTTTTATTGAAATAATAAATAAGCAAAGGATATAGGAGATAAAGATACAGGTGAATGAGTGGACTCAGGTCACAGATGTCTCCTGCTTTCCTTTTGGAGGTGAGTCCACAATTCACTGGTCAATAGAGTCCTTGTGAAAAGAGAAATCTTTCAGGTTAGAGAAGGCTAGAGCAGTGTACTTACTGTTCTAATGTTGTCAGGCCAGTGCAAGTCTCACGTTAGCGGCCTAGGGCCTACCCACCACCGTAGAAAGGAATCCAGGCCATGCCATAGTGATATACTTTTGTGTCCTGTTTCCTAATGCATCTTCGGCCTTACAGCAGGCCTTGCCCTTCCATCAGAGAAGTCGGAGCATTTTGTTCAGTTTAAGTAAACAGATATTCTGACACTAGAAGATAAGGCTGCAGTAATCAGCTTAGGACCTTGTCGAGGCATTAAACATCGATTAATTACAAAGAGCACAGGAGCCAGAGCAGGGAGCATCTCTATTAAGCTGGCAGGGTCTGTAAGTCTTGGACAGGAGAAAAGAGATGGTTGCAGTGACCTCAGGGCTTAATTGCCGAGGCTCACAGTTTTTCACTTTGATTCACTAGTGGCATATCTAACAGCATCGCTAGAATTTGCTAGAAGAGATAAAGTCTGCAGCTAAATACAATGCCAGGTTAAAATGTGAAAGAAGGCATATTCTGAGTTGTCCAACTGGGAGATAGGGTCAGCATACACATGGTAACATTTTTAGGTAAAATGTCTAGAGTCAGTAGAGTAAAACTCTATCCCTGCATCTTCTAATAATATTTGTATGCTTTCCAGAGACGTTTCTTGATTTAATACCTGGAAAATTGCTTGCATCTTTTAGATCAGCAGAGAGAATTTGATTTAGGTTTCAAATTTTGACAATGGGTATGAAAAAGCTTGGCTAACTATAGTTTGGGTTCAGAGCAAGGCTGCGTTTCCCAGACTCCCTTGCAGTTAGACGTGGTCATGTGTACAGGTGACGTGAGCCATTTCCAGTCCATATGACCCAAGGAACCTCTCATTCATGCACTTCTGTGCTGTGGAAGGAGCCTGATGCCTACATCACTACAAGTAGAAAAGCTGTTTGCTGACCAAGAACATCTGTATTGGACTGTAGGTGAGAAATAAGCTTCTCTCCTGTTGAGCTGCTGAGATATTGAGGCTTATGTGTTACCTTAGCTAATGCAGACTGCGATAAACATATCAACAGTTTCACGCTTTGTTTGTATTTACCTTGACTCTGTGGAGTTCAACCAATGTTTAGTAAATCACAGAGCTCTAGTGACACATCTAATTAATCACCTCAAGTTCTTCTTGTCAGAACTGTTTATATTCTTCTCTGACTATTGGACTCCATTTCTATGTAAAGACTTTTATTCTACAACTTCAGATCCATTGGTCACTTGAGTTTAATTCTACAGTATGAGAGAGAAATATGGACTAGACATTTAATTGGGAGAGTTTCACCTGCATGAAGCCTTTTAAACGGCAAGTTTATTCAGGGATCTACATAGAATGAAAGGGTCAACATCAGTGGCTGGGCTTGGGCAGAGGTCCTCAGCACTACCTGTTCTCACAGCTGTCCCTAGTTTATGTGGCTCTGCCCTAAGCCCACAATGTATCTGTTCTGCAGATACTTCCTGATAATATGGCCTGGAACGCTGAGCTTCCCGACTTAGTTTCAGAGGACTAATGATGACGGTCCGTATATTCCACTAGACCAAAGTCTGGCAAACTGTTTCCATAAAAGGCCAGATAGTAAATATTTTAGGTTTTGTGGCCTGAATGGTCTTGGTTGTAATTACTGAACTTTTGAAAGCAGCCACTGACAATGTGTGAACAAATGAGGCAACTATGTTCTAAGACTTCTCTTTCTAAACATAGGTGGCAGACTTTTGTTTGCACACCTGCAATAGATATCCTAATTTTGTATCTGGATTTAGCCAAACCACCAAGGGGCTTGTGCCAGAGGGCATTTCTTTAGTCCTTTTGGAATCGGATTTCTGGAAGAGTGCTTTGATGAGATATACTCAGCTTGCCTTGAGGGGTTTTGTAAGAAGCAGTTTTCTAAACTGGATGTCATGTTCCTTGTCCTTGAAAACCGGATGTCATGATTCTTGTCCTTGATTATAGGAGCTTAATTACCATAGGATGCAGGGCCTCCTTTAGGTGGTCTGCAGGAGAAAAGCAGTCACTCCCCTCAGTAACTAGAAGTTCCTCTCTATGGATGAAGTAAACTTAATTAAACATGGTTATCTCTTTGCTTTGGTGGCAAAGAACCTCAAGGGGCTGCAGTCTCCCAGCACTCACATGTGCTATCTGGGCACTGATGTCATCCTTGCCTTTCGCTTGAGCATCTACTACCTACACCATGAGGGGCACTAGGGAACAATGCCCTCAGAGAAATGTGTTCTTTCCAACTTTATTTTCAATTGTCTCTGGCTTATATACTATATTTGTTTAAAAAACATATTGGATTATATATTTATATGACCTGCCTGAAATCCTTATTCGGAGTAAGGTCTAGTATACAAAGACAGAGAAATGATCTGTTTTATGTGCCATAGAACAGGATGAACATTAGCCTACTACTTCCTGCTTGAAAAGATTGATACTCTATTTCCCTAGCATTACAGACGCATCACCCATCGGAAGAGTTGTGCCAGGTCTCACCGTATAAACCATGGGCCTGTGTCTCAAACCTGTTTAATCCACACAAGGAATTGTTAGGCTGTGGCTCCACTCTTCTATTATTCACTAGTTAGCAGTTCTATTTCACCTGAAGAAACCTAAAAATCACATAAAATCTTGACAGCCCTGGCTCAATAGGCCAGGCCTTTGGTTCTGAGCTCAGTAATTGTATGTGTGCTGACTTCTTGTTATGAGTTCCAGGGTTTTAATGCTCATCCGGAACCTTCGTTACAGTAAATACACAGAGGAGGCTATTGACAAGTTAGTTCCAGACTTTGTCAGCTTGTGTTAAGGGTTCTGAATTTGGAACCCCTGAAACTCTAGAGGGGCTATAAATAGGTTTTAGAGAATCCATGAGCCTTCTATATTATATGCATGATTTTATACTATAACATATATATTAATTATTTTCTGGAGCGAGTGTCCATTTTTTTATTGGTGTTCTCAAGGACATCTAGTTAAGACGGCCTAAATAGTTTACGTCAGTGCTTTTCAAGTGATCTATGCTAAAATATCAGTTTTTCTTTTTTAAAATTTGTAACCTAGTTAGATCACTATTTAAAAAAATAATAAAAATGAATAACTATGAAATGAAATACTGCATGTTGTAGTAATATCAAATTGCTTATAAGTTTTTAATGTCTACTCTCTGTAGCTGGGGATTAATTAGATATACAAATTGAGGGAGAAAGGAGTTAAGGTTTATGCTATAAATTCTATCTTTGGCAGCTGGATAGATGATGATGACAAGATATGATGTGCAAAAGGGACAAGTCTGGGTAGGAAAACAATGAGTTTAGTTGAGATATAGTAAGTTTAAAGTATTTGCATGACACTCAGGTGGCTGTTACCACAGATTCAGCAATATATCAATACATGTTAGAAATTCAGACTGTAGAGAGAGATGTTGACTTGAAAATCATCAGTAGTTGTTGACGTCATGGAGCAGATGATATTACATTAAGGAGTGTAATTCCTTCTGTGTTCATTTCATCGAAAAGAAGGCTAATGGTGATACTCATGGAATACCAATAATTAAAGTGTTGGCAGAGAAAGAATTGCCTGGAAATGAAATAGAGGAGAGATGTTCAGAGAAGTAGGAGGATGAAGTTTGAGCACTGCAGAAATAAAAACAAAACAAAACAAAACTTAGTTGTCAGAAAATAGATGTAAGATTCTGCATAGATGTACAGTAAGACATCAAAAAGAGGCCATTGGATTTGGATATTGATACATTGAGAGCAGTTTCTGGGAAGCATTGGTAGCAAGGAAGAAGGTATTCAGAAATTTGAGGAGTAAATGGGAGATGAGCAAATGGGGTTGGGGTAAAAGAACTTTTTTTCCCAGAAGGTTGAATAAAAAATGCTTTCCTGCAATATAGGTAGAAGAAGGAAGAAAATGCAGTATTTTCTAGGTGAGAGGCAACGTTAAGCAAAGGAGAAGCAATTAGAGGAGAAGACAAGAAAAAGAGAGCTGGGGCATTAGACAGACCCTGTGGCCGGCGATAGAGGACAGAATGAGAATCACAGGTACCCAGGTCAGCCGTGGAAAGTTAATTTTAGAAGTATTAGTTCTCTATGCTAATGTAGATGGCCACATTTTCACCTCTTGGTGTACTGGCTGTTCTCTACATGGTTGTTAACTGTTTAGCTTCTGTTGTATCATCTTTGTATTTTTTTCAAAGGTAAAAATATGATAAAGTGTGCAAACACACTGTGAAAAGAGGCACCTGATCGGACATTCGAACCTTCGTAGCCATAAGCACTGCTTCAGTCTCATCTGTTTTGTTCACGACATGAATTTCTAACTCACTACAAGCACTTGGGAAATGGTTATTTTCAAAACTAAACTGCTTACCATTGTCATAGTTAATATAGAAGCAGGTATAGCTTGGTTATGGTGAGATTTGTCAAGTTGGACTTTGTGATAGTATATAATGATTTGGTTTCAGAAAATGTATAATTATTTTCTACAGGACTGATTTTCTGGACATTATTTTACCTTGATCATTTAGTTTTATTCCCTAGAATTTCTGTAGAAATAATTCCTCCTCTTTAAGGTGTCTTAACAGCAACCAGCTAGTACCCAGTTCAGTCTAATGTATTCTCTCTGACACATTAAACATAATCAATGTGAGTACGAGCTAGAGGCTAATAGAAAGAGGGTATAGTAGCCTATTGTTTCTAACCATCTGCATCTTTGTTGGCATGTCTATTGACGGCACTCACAGATGAGGCCGAAGAGGGAATGGGCTTGGAGCCTGTGCTGCTTTTAAGCCCTGGCTGGAACTCAGTCTTTAAATCACACTCCAAAGTACAATTACCAACAATGAATATATACATCGTAAAGATGGGGGAAAGCAGGAATGACTTGCAGAAGACAGAGTGATCTTTAGATATACAGTCTCTACTGCTCCTAGGAAGCCCCGATAGTATCATTTTGAGAAAGCTCCCTGCTACAGGAGGCTGCCCCGCTGTGATTTTTCCTCATTGTCTTTGGTTCCAATCTGGAAAGTCACCAGACCTCCTTTTACCTTGACTATTCTTCAGAGACCCAAAATATTTCAAAATATAGCTTTATTTATTTATTTTTTTTTGCCAGGAGGAAACTCTAGGGGTGTGGGGATTTGGGGTAGACCTAGTGAGTTTATTCTCCAAAGATCATTCTGGTTTCTGTATACAGCTAAAACCACTTAGTTACAATCACAAAAGGGAAAGATAGTGAAGCACCATGCCGCGCTGAAGGAAATCACTGACCAGAGAGGGAGGCTTTCCCGTGCCCAACTAAGCTGTGAGGACTGGTCTTCCTTTTTCTCTTGGGATGCAGTGATATAATCGGTCCCTGTAATACCCTCACCAATTTGTTCATCCTTTGTTCAGAATAAATGTTTATCTGGGAATATGTCTCACAGAATAAGCTGGCTTTGGGATAAAACTGGGAATACATCAATGAAATGAACACAGGAGGGATAAATAATACAATTAGGAGTAGCCAAAACACGTACATTTACAATATGATAATTTACAAGTGATAATTACATTAGAACATGTCTTGGGCTGGTTTTCTCAAGGACATTAGTGTGAAAAACGAACATTTCTGAATTAGAATTTCTGTCATGGAGTAGAAATAAGAAGTAAGAACACGTTTTCGAATATGCAGTGAAAAGATCACCCGCTTCTCTAAAGACCTGACACTGACATTCATCTTAGTACATAAAAGAGGAAATACGCTGAGGATGGGAAATGCAGGAGCTATAACAACAGCTGGAGAGGTGACTGTGAATCTCACGGATTGCTCGTGTGTAACATCGGTTCTCCACTGAATTTGGCGGGAAAGTAATTTGCAGAATTAAGACAGCAGCATTAGTGTTGTGTTCTCTTATTAAAAAAATGTCAACAGCTCATTGAATGCAGGAAAATTTTAGGGCTTTTATTTTGCAGGAAGCCAATCTAGTAGCTGCAAAAGTAATATTGCTAAAATGAAATGCATTAGGGAATGTGAACGGCACAGGTTGGTACATTAGTTTGAGTTACTCAGCCAGTCCTGGAAAAGGCAATACACCGTGTCTCATTTGAATGACACGGCAGAGGAATCCTAAAGGATAACTGCCATTGTTTTTGTTGTTTTTATTGTTGTAGTTGCTTGTTTGTCATTTTTAAAATTAGCTGTATTTAGCTAGGGCAGTTTTAAAAAACTTATTTTGAATATTATTTTATAAAACGGTAAATTTTGACTCTCATTCACTCATGGATTTTAAACGATGTAGTCTGCATGTCAGACAACCTGCTCAGAGCAGAGCAAAGTAACCCGCACTTCAGCTAGTAAGCCCATTGCAAGTCATCCCTGCACGTTAACTTGAAAAGATATATAAACAGCACTTGATAAAATTGCAAGAACTTGTATATAAATTTAATTTTTTCTGCAAATGTAGTTAGCATTATTTTTCACCACCGGTTTGACATACTATTTTTGAGGGAGAAAAAAAAATGTTTTTGCTACCATGGCAACAGTATCCTTCTCTTGCTTTCCATCAAAAACCATAGTTTCTGAGCATAACTAGGAAAATTGAAATGTGGGTAGCTCAAAATCAAAATGATAAGCCAAGCATGGTGAGCATTCATCTAAATGAATATTTGTGTCATTGTTCTTGCACTCACGGTAAGACTGGGACTTTCAAGGTCAACATATTTGTTCATAGTTTTCATAGCGGCACTCACAAAAGATTATTACCACTTACTGGGCGACTACCATTTTCACTAAATGTCTTATTAACATGATTTTCCAAAGATGATAGGAAATTAAAACACTCCATTGTACAGTTTATTTTATGGTGTTGAGGGAATGTAATACAAAGAAAAGGCACACATTCCAGTGAGCTTTGGAAAAGAAATGATCTCCTACTTGACTTGGAGTGTGTGCTGGGGGCGGGAGCATAGCAAAGGCTTATCGAGAGGCTGATGGAACTCATTCTATTATTTGTTTCAGGTGTGATTCTGAAATGGTGCCTCTCTGTCACAATTACAATATTATTTGCATTTTCCTTGATCTTCCATAGCCTGTGGATATTTCAGCTTGCAAGGTAAAATATGTTTTTCCTCCATGGCCACATTCTAAAATCTTCTCTGGCTCTACGCAGACACCTCCTCTCTCTTCAGCTTTTCCTTAATCTCTGTCTACGTTGACTTTAGATCTGGCACCTCTTTGCCTAACCGCGTTTGGGCGGGCAGTCAGATTCCACGCCGGCTAGCCAGCCCTGACTTGGCACTCACCTCAAGTAATTCAGTTGGAGCGCACAGACCACACCCTCTGAGGCCATCTCAGAGAGAGTGCAGTGTTCTGTCCAGGCCTTTGGGACACTGCCCTGCGGGGGTCTGCTGTGTCCTCTGCGTCCAGCATGTCCGTGGAAGAACACAGAGAGAGAAAAGTCCTTATGGGTCACAGATCGACATGGCCCTCACAGCAGATCTGCCACCTTAAGCAGATGGCTGTATATTTTTCTGCCTTGTCAAGGACACATCCTGCTGCTTTTGGCAAATTTAAAGCTGCTTCACAGATAAAACTCATGAACCCGGAGTAAACTAGAGTTTACTTTCTTGTCCTTTACTATGCTCAGGCTTCAAAACAGCCATTCGGTTTTGCCCTAGTCTGACTACGTGTCCAGGGAGATGTTAGTTGGTCTACTGAATCAATTCTCTGCGTCAGAATGAAAGGAGTGCCAGGTCCTGGCTTGTGAGTCCCGGTCCTGTGGCAGCGGGAATCGGCTCTTTTCCGTGGCTGCTTTAAGGAGGTGAATAGGTCCACAGGAGAGGCTTTGTAGTTGTCAAAGTGCCCTCAGCTTTGGGTCACACCAAAACTTTAATCGCCACCTCTGTCACTTAGTAAGTATAGCACTTTGGGTAAATTATTAAGCTCCTTTGAAATGGAGATGTAACGCTTCTGCCGGGCTGAGATGTAAATGACATAACACTAGAGCAGTACTTAGCATAGAGGACATACTTGTTATATTAATTTCTTCTTTGTAATAGGGCTGAAAGGGGCTCGAATGGAGTAGCAGAGTAATTGTGTGCTGATAGGCTTCTCTTTTCTTCCTATCAAAATATCCTTCATTTAGCAAACTTTACTTTATCCAAGGTGGAGCACTGTATGTAGGAAATGCTCAAATACTATTGGCTTGACTTATTGAAAACATGGAAACCGATTGATTCTTAATTTTCACACCAAATTACTTGGTAGCCGTGGAAACTGAAAGAAAGAAAAATAAATGTGATATTAGAGCCCGAAGAAATGAATAGGTAGTTGACCTTGAATTCCTCTTCCATTGGCCTAATAACTCCTGAGGCAGAACAGGGCATGTCTGAGGATTGTGAAGTGCCTGGCCTATGGCATGGCCAGTCCATTCCTTTCAGTCTTCTAAGAATTGATGTGAGTTGCAGCCAGATCAATTTGGCTGTGGCAATTGCTATTGATTCTGTAGACGGGCAAAACGAATGGATTTGCGATGTCATGGAATAGTTCATTCGCTTCTTTTAGAGACTGTAGTAGTCTAGAAAAAATTGCACAGTGGTAAGAGTCAGGAAACGAGGTCTCCTTTCCTGATCCTTTCTCATCTTCATCTTGCCCTGTGTGGCCACCAACTGGACGGCTCCGTGTCGATGCTCCCACGGAGCATTTGAACATGTTACTAGACTCAACTTCTCTCTTAAATTACTTCCTACTTGTCCTTAGGGGTACTATCATGTAAGGTGGAATATGTTCAACATTTTCTTTCACTTTCCTCTTTCTTTTGTCTACCTCCTTTACATCCTCCACCTTCTACCCCATTCTAATCATATACCAATGTTTTTTCTTACTTAGGAATATATCTCAGATCTTACCAGGGTTTTCTGTACCTTCTGCCAGCCTTCCTGTCTGTACTGTAAAGCACTTATTCCACTTGCAACCCTGTTGGATACTGCTACCACTTCCTCTTTTTAAATTCTGTTTTGATTATTTCATTCCCTGACTTATTCTCCAGCTCTGTATGTTCCAGCCTGTTGTAGCAACTTGAAGAAACTCTCCCATTTGGCTGACTGCAGAAGATGAACATTTTTCTTTCTGTACTTCTTGGCAGGCTTCATGTGACAGAGATAGGGAACAGTCCATCCAAATGCATGTTTCTCCTTTAAAACCTAGAGTTGTCACTGAGAAGTGACAGCCTGGGCAGGAGCTACAGTTTCCACTGTCTGCTTAAATCCAGATATGGCCACTAGCTAGTACTTACACTGGCGTGTGCGAGCGAAAGTGTTGTGTGTTTGCATCTGGCCAAGGTGCTTGAGAAGTGGGTACATCTTAGGCAGACCACCTTTTTCCTTCTGCTGGCTGAGAGAGTAGACCCCGAGGCCTTGGATGACAGTCGTACTCCAAGGTCTATGACCCTAGATAACTGAATCATGGGGAGGACAGATATTGAGCAAGAACGTCTGCAGTGAACTGTAACATGAGCAGACCACACATTTCATAGTTCTACGCTACTGAAATTTTGAGGCTCCCTACCACCCTACCTTTATCTATGCCTTTCTACCCTCCTAGAAAACCCTATTTAGGCCTTTCTACTAATCTCAGTTTTACCACATTCATAGATGCAAGCCACACTTCACTGCTAGTAAGCCTTTCTTAATTATCTCAAGCCAATTTGTTTTCTCCAGTCTTTGAATTTCTTCATTGCTTATTTTCCACATTGCTGTTTGGCTTTTCTATATTAATTACCTTTTTATTTATTCTTACAACAATTATAAAAGTAAAATCTATTGTGTTTTCAATTGATAGGAGAGCCAGAGTTAAAAAAGAAATGTGGATGTTTTGTTTCCTTAAATTTAGCATGAAGGCAATGTATATGTCTTCTATATTCTGTATTCTTCAAAATGCCTGATGTGCAGGATATCAGTATTTGATATATCTGAGTTTTATTTATCAGAGTTGAGATTTTTTTTGAGAATAAATATGATAATTTAATCAGGTACACCAAGCATCTTAATAAAAGAGTCTACAATGACTCTAAGGCTGTAACGTTCAACGTCAGCTAAGGCACTAACTCTCAAAGTGAAGAGAAAGATTCACATAGACCAACTCCATGGAGCAGGCTTGGTAAATTCCCAGAATCCCATCTCCTGGTTGGACATCTAGGTGGATTTTACCTAAGGCCTACATGGCTGGGAAACAATGAAGATATGGCACTCCCATCCTTGCAAAAAAGATTCCATTTTTTAATAACAGAATATCCACATTCCCTACCTTAGGTAGAGATAACCATTAAAGCATGAATAAAAATGCTGAGTTCTTTTAACTTAGACCTAAAAATATTAGCATGTTTCCCAACTACTATTAAAAATAAAGTAGGAGGTAAGAAACATGAAAATGTTGAAGTATAATGCTTGCTGTGTTTCCTAGTTTTATAATCTTTGGATACCAATGCCATCAAAATGACTAGGTAAGGAGTCACATTTCCTCCGTATCTTTAATAATATCACTACTTCTGTCTTTTTCTTTTTAATAGGCTTTTTCATTTTTACTTTTGTTGTTGGCTGACATTGAAGAATAATTTCTTTTTCATAAAAAGAACAGTATGAACTTTTGCAGCATAAATGCTAAGTATGTTCGCAAAAAATACTGTAATTTAATAATGCAGAGGCTGTGCCAAGCAATGTAAAACTGAACAATGATCTTGTTTGAATTTGGATAAAATACAGGCCAGGTAGGGCATTCTTTATTACAGAAATGTCAGAAAGATACATTTATAATAAAATTGACTAATGGAAAAAGTGAAATATAAAATAATAAACTCAGCTTCAGTGTAGCCATATTGATATAAAATTCTAATAAAGTGTTCAAAAAGGAGACAAACTTGATTGATTGGTAGTATATCAGAGTCAAAGTAAACTTTAATTCCTCATATTTTCTTTTTAATTAGGATAACAGCAGCATTGTGGATTAAAGAAAAGTCATTTTGTAGTGGTATCACTGAAAGAGTTTGTGAGCACATAGTAATCTAATAAGGAATAAGATGGAAAGATCTTTGAAAAGACATCTAGCTGCATGCCTAAGAATTAGATGCATTCTAAAATGAATTTTATCTGTGATGCAACAAGATGTGTTCCAAACAAGAAAGATAAAATTAAATTTGGGGAGGAAGGCATTTTTTCTCTGAAATATGCCTGACTCAGTTTAGTTTATAGGTGGTCTAATGAGAACAGTAGAGTTCCCAAAATATTGTTTTCACAGAATTTATCTGGGCTGGAGCCATATTGAATAAAATTGTTTTCTCTTTAACTTGTGTAAAATTAACAATTAGCAAATTTAATTTTTGAAATAAATTACAAAACAGATGAGGAACAATTGCTACTGAGTTTAAGAAACAGAATGCCAGAAGCATCAACCCCAAATTATAAATTCCTAGAAAAAAAGACAGGTACAGAAAAAGCTATGACCGCCTCTGGTAAGATCTGAAACATCATGATTTAGTGGAAAGCTACTACCTTTTGTTAGCGACCAAGCCAGTGTGCCTAACTGATGTTATATAAAATGAACCAATCTGCTGTGCTCTGAAGGAAAAATAATAATTATTCTTATTTAAAGCAGTATGTTGAAAATATAGATTTATCTCTTTGTATTGTTTTTTGTAACTTTTTACTAGGTGGCGATTTTGCCTCGTTTGTAATATTTGCAACTGAATTACTATCGAATTAATATTGTCAGTCAGATGGTCCCTGACTTACAATAGTTCAACTTTTATGATTTTCCATGATAGTGCAAAAGTGATTTGCATTCCGTACAAAACATACTACCAGTTTTGAATTACGATCTTTCCCCAGGCTAGAGCTACATGCTACAATACACTTTTGTGGTGCTGAGCAGTAGCGGTGAGCTGCAGCTCCCAGTCAGTCGCGCGATCACAGGGTTAGTAACCGGTACTCCACAGTGTACTGTGTTGCCAGTGTTTTCTGGATATTGTGTCCTGTGTTTTTGCACACCATCATGTCTACCAAATGCCCATCTGTGTGCCAGGGCGCTTTCAGCTGTGTCCATTAATGCTGAGTACCTATATGTCTATACTGTTTTTCCCTTTCAGTAGTCAGTAAATTACATGAAATATTCAACACTTTGTTATAAAATAGACTTGTGTTACATGACATCACCCGTCTGTAAGCTAATGTAAGTGTTTTGAGCACATTTAAGATAGACTATGCTAAGCTATTTTTGGTAGTTAGGTGTATAAAATTCATTTTGATTTACTTTGTTTTCAGTTTACTGTCAGTTTATTGGGACTTAACCCCATCATAAGTCAAGGAACATCTGTAAAAGGTACCAAAAGAGCTCAGAATAGAGGAACCAGTCAACTGATTTTCTTTCTTTTCTTTTTTTTTGTTCAAACCGATCTGTAGTATCAAAAGAGTGGTCCCACCATTCATTTCCGATCAGTCATTGTCCTTGTAGGTGAGATTAGCATTTTGTACTTGGGCATTCTCCAAAGCCTCCTTTTTTTTTACTTTAAAAAATCACCGATTTTCAAACATCATGCTCTAGTGCTCGTATCATGGCTATATCATGACTCCGGGGATCTCAGTTAATGTGAGAAGAGTCAGCCAGGAATCCTACTCAGCCCGAACACAAAATTAGTCGAAAAGTTAAATGTCACTGAAATATTCAACAACAAATATTATCTGGGTGAGGTTTGTTAAACACTTATTTTCTTCAAACCAAATTCTGTGTCAGGCAAAGTTTAACCATGAAAGTAGAATATATTTGTATGTATATATATAACATATATACATATATTATATAAAAACACTCTTTATGCATTTTAAAATATTTTTGTTTGTTTTGTTTTTTGGTTAGTGGGAACTGGCCTGTGAAAATGTGGGGCTGGCTCAAACAGCCTCTCCAAGGCAGCTGTCTCCACATCTGGCCTTGGGCTTGAGGTCCACCAGGTTTGCAGTTAGAAAGGGACAATCACAAGCAGGCTGGAACCCACAACCCCAAGCTGAATCCCCCAGCAATGAACTCAGACTCCATTTGTTCTTGTTGCCTCTGACCTTAGTGATGAGCGTACCCTGCAGAAGCCAGGGCCTTTTGTCATAGGCTTAAGCCCAGGCACTTGGCCTGGGAGTCAGAGAAGCTGAAGGAGGATCCAGGGAAGGTAATCAATTGCAGGGTCGGATGTTGCTTCCACTCCAAGCAGCTCAGCACAATACATTTTTCCTCTTCCATTGTTCACCCAAGTAGCTCAACTGGAGAAAAGTACACCCCTTCACAAAGAGCAGAAGGAACAGAGTGAGGAAACTGGCCCAGAGCAGACGAAGAGGAATGTGAGGTTATTAATATAAAGGAATGTAACAGCGTGCGGTTTATGTTCTTAAGTGGTATTTACGGACATGTGATGTGCATTAAGTATTCCACTCTTGCCCCTTGCATAGCTCACGTGGAACATCCTTCTTCGGGAGGGTATGCCTCTTTGCTCATTGTTGCTGTAGCTGCTGTTCTCTTTTGAATATCACCTTTACATTTCACCAGTGCCTAAGGCATGTGAATCCTAGCACGTACCTATGTCTTCTTGATTAGCAGAATGTAAAATATTTGACAAAAAAAATTACAAGTCAGTCATGGAAATAGATTCATCACTAATAAAAAATTTCAGAGTTGACTTTTGTAATATGGCTTAAATTTAGTGGCTGGTATTCAGCGAGAAAAAAGGAGGCAAATGGAATTATGAAAAGGGAATGGAATTGGTATTTTTTAAGGCCTAAGAAATTGTGAGGAAAGACACAGCCATACTGATGTGAATGCAGCGTCCAGTAAGTCTCATTTCTCTTAGCCATAATTATGAAAAACCTCTTGAGCACTGCAGTCCGTTTGTGAGCTGCTTTGCTGCTTTTCACAGCAGAGACAATTTCAGTTATCGTAGAAACCTGGAGCTGCCTTCAGCCTGGTGCCCTGAAGACTGCGGGTACTGTGTGCGGGGTCAATTGTTGCTTAAACTACTTTTGGAGTCTATTCAACATGACAAGCAGATCAATCTTTTCGATTCAGAACTGATGAAATTCTACATTTTAGAAAGCATTGCCTGGAGAGTATGAATTCAATAGATGTTTTTTAGGGCATTTAGTGTTTCTTTTGGCTATTTTGCTGGGGCCTCTAAATGCAGAGTGCTTAAGCCCATTCGGAGCTTTTAAACAGGCTTAGTTTTCTCGATATGTACATATTGTTGCAGAGTATAAGGAATTAGTTTTAGAACATTGTCTTGTAGTGTAACCAAGTATTGAAAGTGATTTTAAGTAGTTTACATAGAGTAAAAAAATTAGCATTACAGCTGTATTGACACCTTTTATTAAAACTTACAAATCATATGCTGAGGTATGCATAAATGAAAATGCTAGGGTAAAATATACTATTCCTAGGCTATAGCAAGTAGAATGGAAACTCACATTACCTTTTAGACTTACATTACGCCCAAAAGGCTTTCCTACTTGAGTCACAGTAATTATAGCTAAAAACGTGTTGGTATATGAGCAGTGCCTCTTAGACAGAAAGTAGAAGGCAAACAGACAGCAGCAGGGGAAATGACCCCCGCAGTATAATCAACTGTGAAAACAAAATCTCGATTTTTGTCTTTATGTAGTTAAAGTCATGACTCATCCTACTTAACAAAAGAATTAATGGAAAATTTACATTTTTTGTTCTACTTCCTAAAATGGTTTTTAATGGATTTTTGATGAATTAATGAAGAATTTACTCACCTGATTTTAGCCTGGAAATTGGGCTATTATAATGTTAAAAAGATGCCCTTGCATCGGTGTAATGACATAGGTGTAAGTAGGAAGCAAAGGGCAGTGGCCTGCAATCCAGTTCTGATGAAAGATTGGCCTCAGGTTAAAAAAAAGAAAAAAAAAACCTTCTTCTGTATTTAAAGAGAACAGAATAATATTGTTGAGAAGTTATAAAATATTTCTATAAGAACTTTTTGATGTGGGTAGTGCCCTCCAGTAGCCCATGCTAAAATAACGCTCAGTCTGTCCCTACTCAGTTGCTCTATTTATCCAAATGCTAATGCTAACTCCATGACTCTGGCATTGACATGTTAGGTAAGCAATAGTTGAATCAAACAACTGTGAGTAAATGAAGAGAGCTAGAAAATGTCTTTGGCTGGACCACGCATTCATTATAAGGCACTGTAGTGAATTTAGTGATAGACAATTTCTAACTACTTGCTTGAAAAAACCTCTGGTTTTAACATCGGATATCTTGATTATGAAGCTCACAGACTATTATAACATTTTTGACAGATGTGCTAATATTGTTTGCTCTCTATTATATGTGAAGTATCATTAGGAAAGGTTTAAATATGTGAGTAACATAACCCTCCTGCCGGTGGAGAGGTCAGAGACGTGCTTCCAGCCTGGTTTCCAGCAGGAGAGAACGCTCTGAACCATTTTTATGCTCTGCATTTTGATTGGCTGATGATTTGACTTCTCAAGCTGCTGAGGCTGCAGAAAGGAGTGAGGAGAACTAACCAGCTGCTAAATTTTGAAACACCAAGGAGGTCAGAGCAACCGGGGTTATTATCATCTCTCAGCAAGCACATAAAGCATTAAACTTGTTTGGTTTCACTTTTGTGACAAAGATTTTGACAAGAACATAAAATAAAAACCTCACAAATTTCCTGCTGCTGACAATGATTATAACATGACCAGGGAATGGTATAAATGTAAACATTTCTTGAATCAGTTTGAAAATTGTGATCTTACAGACCTCAAACGATTTCAGTAGAATTTTCCCTATTTATGATTATGTTATTGGGAGAGGTGAAGGGATTTCAGTATCACGCCTGACAAGAAAAGAATTTTAAACTCACCACCAAAGTCAGAGAAGTAATAGATTGTCACAGAATTATAAAGCTTGTTTCTGAATCCTCCTGCAAAGTACATAAAACAAGCCCAATAATTACCAAAGACCCTCATAGAATAACATTTTGGTTCATATTAACCTCAGATTAACCCTTTGATGATTTGAAAAACTTTACTAAATCTTTCTGTAGCAGTCGCACGTGTTATTTGAAATTTTTCGTTAGTCTCTTTACCAGTGGCTTTTCATGGACTTATTTCTGGCTATAGAATAATGTCTCTGTGTAAAATACCCGTGCACTCTTTGGTTATTATTGAGACCAAGTAGAGTCTTTTTAACCAGGTGATAGAACCACCAGATTAATAGAAGTCAGCATTTTGGGTCCCAGTTGTACCAAGGAGAAATTAAGCACAACTTTAAACAGGCACAGAAAAACAGAGAGTGTATATTAACCAAAATATCTACATCTTAAAATTTCTTAAACCGAAGTGTTTTTTAAGTGCTCCTTTGTGATTCTGGACAGATTATCTGAAGAGCCTAAGAAGCCACTAGGTGTCGCTCTAAGACAGCTTCCTGTAGATAAACCAGCCAACTGCTTTCTGGCCTTGAGATTTCATCAGTCATTATAATTTCCTTACAAATACTAACATTAAATCCGAGGCTTAGGAAATCAGCCTTAAATGCTATCATGATATCTATTGAAATATGTAGTGCATACACACATGTTCCCCTCACCTCTGAAATGCCTTGTAAATGAAAATCAAATAGAAAATCCTATGTAATGTCAATGCTTGTGTTCATTTAATACTGAAATAATAGTTTAAGTGTGAAAAACACATTTACCTTTTCTGTACACTTAAGCAGTCTCCATAAGTTGATTTAGCTGTTAATTAGTGACATTTCTGAATGGAGGAATTGCTCTAGCATCAGGGGAATGAAACCTTTGTTTTAGCCGAGGCTTTTCACCTTATCAAGCAGCTTCCTCAAAGGAACTTTTGGATCTGGGTAGTATGACACCATTCTCTCTCTCTCTCAACCTCTCAGTTAATAATCCAGTAGCCTGCCTGGTATTCTGTGACATTTGGCACACACATGAAATGAGTTTTTTTGGTTCATTGATGTTTCTCCATAGTTGAAAACTACTCTGTGCTCTAGCTTGGCATATTTATACAGATCATTACAAAAGCCAGGACTAGAATATTAAAAATGTAATATAAAAATGGGGTGAACTAGAAGAACTCCAGGGAAGATACTGCATAATACCTGGTCTCTGCACAGGAGTTCCGTGGCTCTGCATTTTAAAGGGCTCTATCGTTTTGTGAAGGAGAAAAGGACAGAAATGCTCTTCTGGTAAACAGAACATGGATGTAGCATACAAAATGACTTGTAACTGTCTCTTTGAGCCCAAATCATTCACGGTTTTTTATCTTTTAATTAATTTGAATGAATAGAAAAATTAAACTACAGTAAATTATTATTTTGCTTTTCTCCCCCCACCCTCTTTTTTTTAACAAAGGCCTTGGTAGGCTGTTTTCTAAAAGACAGAGTAAAAATCCTGTCAGCACCATTTTTGATTCTGCATCTTTTACTAAGATCAACCATTGAATCAATGCATCAAAGACTTAACCTTCTTCTTGACAAGGATATAGGTCTATTGATCTAATACCTCATCATCTATTATATTATGATATATCACCTATTAATATGATATATCATCTATTGATCTAATACCTCATCATATATAATAATATATCAACTATTAATACAGTTTTCCTGAAGAATTATAAAAAAATAGAAAGTTTACAATTTCGAAAATATCAAAGCTATAAACAAAGGCATTTTTTTGTCATCTTGCATATACAGTTATCCCCAATAAAATATTAAGACCAAATTTGTATATACCAAAATTATTAACATATTTTGGGTGAAAAATATTAACAGAAATATGTACAAGTTCTTGGTTATCTTGGAATTTGCCAATGATGGGTACTTTTTAAAAATGTATTTTATTAATTATGCTATTACGATAATCCCAGTTTTTTTCCTTTTGCCCTCTTCCACCTGGTACCCCCTATTTTCTCCTGCAATCTCCCCCCTTAGCTCATGTCCATGGGTCATGAATATAAGTTCTTTGGCTACAACATTTCCTATACTGTTCTTAACATTCCCCTGTCTATTTTGTACCTGCCAATTTGTACTTCTTAAATCCCTGTACCTTTTCTGCCATTTTCCCTCCCCCCTTCCAACTGATAATCCTCCAAATGATCTCCATATTTATGATTCTGTTTCTGTTCTACTTGTTTTCTTAGTTTGTTTTTTAGATTCAGTTGTTGATAGTTGTGAATTTGTTGCCATTTTAATGTTCATAGCTTTGATCTTCTTCTTTCTCTTAGATAAGTCCCTTTAACATTTCGTATAATAAAGACTTGGTGATAATGAACTCCTTTAGCTTTACCTTATCTGGAAAGCACTTTACCTGCCCTTCAATTCTAAATGACAGCTTTGCTGGATAGAGTAATCTAGGTTGTAGGTCCTTGCTTTTCATAACTTCAAATACTTTTTGCCATTCCCTTCCTGCCTGCAAAGTTTCTTTTGAGAAATCAGCTGATAGTCTTACAGGTAATCCTTTGTAAGTAACTCTGCTTTTCTCTTGCTGCTTTTATGATTCTCCCTTTATCTTTAACCTTTGGCATTTTAATTATGATGTTTCTTGGTGTGGTCCTCTTTGGGTCTATCTCGTTTGGGACTTTTTATGCCTATTTCTCTCACCAAATTAGGAAAGTTTTCTTTCATTATTTTTTTCAAATAAGTTTTCAATTTCTTGCTCTTTCTCTTCTCCTTCTGGCACCCCTATGATTGGGATGTTGGTATGTTTGGAGATGGCCTAGAGGCTTTTTAGCCTATCCTCATTTTTTTTTTTTGGATTCTTTTTTCTTCTTGTTCTGATGGTTTTTTTCTTGCTTTGTTATGTTCCAAATCATTGATTTGATTCTTGGCTTCATCTACTCCACTGTTGGTTCCCTGTAAATTTTTTTTATCTCACTTAGTATAACCTTCATTTCTGCCTGGGTCTTTTTTATGTTATTGAATTACCCAATCAGTTCCTTGAGCATCCTAATAACCTGTGTTTTGAACTCTGCATCTGATAGATTGCTTATCTCCATTTCATTTAGTTTTATTCCCGGAGTTTTTGTTCTGTTCTTTCATTTGGGCCATATTTCTTTGCCTCCTCATTTTGGCAGCCTCCCTATGTTCATTTCTGTGTATAAGTAGAGCTGCTTTGACTCGCTCTCTTAGTATCGTGGCCTATTGTAGAAAAATGCACCAGTAAGTTGAATGGGGTGGAGCCTTGGGTGATCACCAGGGCAGGGCAACCCGTGTCACTGCTCTGTGGCTCTGTGTGGTAGAGGGCTCAGAGAGGGGACAATACTGCTGCTGGGCTCTGGAGTTTTTTCCAGGAGGAAGTTGTCTCCCGGCACGTACCCTGATACCCGTCACTCCAATTTCTACCTGTGTGCCACTGGTGCCCTTCCAGCTGTTCCCTTTGTGCTGATGCCCAGAGGGAACGAGCCTGCATAAGTCCTAAGTCCACTGTGGGACCTTTAAGAGGTCCTACGAATCCTACAGTTTCTCCTGCTGCCCCACATCTCAGTCATTTTTACAGCCAGAAGTTAGGGGGAATTATTTCCTGGTGCTGGTACCCTTGGCTGGATGTTCTAGTGTGGGGCTGGGATCCCTTGCTCCCAATGAGTCCCTCCCAGTTTTTATCCACCATACATGGGCATGGGACAGCCCCTTCTGCATCTTCATGCCTCTCCTCACATCTCCATGTCTCCACCCTCCTCCTATCTGGATGAACGTGGCATCTTTAATTCCTCGGTTGTTGGACTTCCATACAGCTTGATTTTCCGATGATTCTGAGTGATATTTGTTTTGTAGTCTAGTAACTTTTGCTGTGGTTGTGCGAGGAGACAGACATTACTGCACAATGAGGATCTTTGCCTTTTTGTTAGGCTATACCATGTTGGTGTACTTTTTGTGTTCCTATAGTTTCTTTACAATATTTTTCTATCTTTTTTCTTATGTGAGTGATAATTGGGAATCAGAGAATGAGAAGTGAGACAATGTACATGGCACATAATATAGAATAAGGGGAATCATTCCGCTGTTTGGGTGGCTGGAACTGAGATCTGGTGAAGGGGATGAGGCTGGTGCATAAATTCTCATCTATTTTTAATGCTGCTCATGGGCATTTTTTGCTTACCTTCTGGATGTTGGCTGAGTTCCAGATGATAGAGCCTTGGTGGGTACTACCTCTGAGTCAATAAAGGGATACCTCTTCTTTTCTTACTGGAGGGACCAAACGTTAGACTTGACACATCACTAAATGAGAAGATACTACCCTTGCCTAGAAGTGCTATGCTTTCATCTTAAACACCAGTATTCCATTCCTTGAAATTATTATCATTTAAATATTTCACTTCCTTTCCTTCTCTCTGCCTCTCCTCAAACTTCTTTGAAATCCAAGACCCTGACCCTTTAGCTTTTATCCACTGGCCGCTTGCTTCGGTTCTGCCATCTTCCGTAGCCAGAGTAGATGACATGATCCACCATCGCAGTGATTGCATTACCATTTTTTGCCATGTATAATATGCTCCTGTGTATCATGCACACCCATGTTTTTGGTCCAAACTTTCAGGAAAACAATCTTTCGTTTTAATTTTTTAGTTCAATTATTTATTTATTTATATTGAGAAGCAAAACCAATGATCATATTCCAGGATATTATTTTGTATACAGGTATAATTATTGCTTTCTAGAGCTACACTTTTAATGCTTAAGTATAAATAAAAAAATTAAAAACATTTATATAGATACGCAATTAGAATTCCCCATGTATAATGTGCATCTTTATTTTTCCCTCAGAAATTTGGGCCAAAGGGTGTGCATTATACAGAGCGAAATACAGGTATTTTAGGAACTTTACTCTTTTATCCCCCTCATAATTTTATTTCACTCACCTGAATTATTATAGCTATGTCAGTGCAATATTTTACCACTTGGCTGTTGAGCCAGGTGATGGTGGGAAGCAGAGATGCAAGGGAAGAGATCTAACAGATCTAGAAAACTCTACAGCTTGGAACGGTTAGAACTCTTCAAGGACCATCTATTTCTGCATTGCTGTCCACCTCGCCTCTCCCCACGGCACTGTCACTACTGTTTGGCATCATGTTCTCCCATACTTCTTCACTGCTAGCAAACCATTTCATCTGCTTTGCAGAGAATGTGAGGTTATTATAACCTTCTCAATTTCTTGAGTAATGCCATCACCCATCTATTTTTCCTTTCCTTCTTTTCTGTGACTCCAGTGGATGAGTTATCTCTCCCCACCCTCTTTATTTTTTTACCTGAAACTGTTCTTTATACTATTTCCTTTTACTCTCTTAAGCTCCTCAGCTCATCAGTACTGCACTCTCTCACCTCTCTTTCAATCCGTATGAACTTTTCTTTCTCTTGTTGCCCACTGGCCAAATCTGGGTAAATTTGAGCATCAAAATAAGTAATGAGGGTAGCCTGTAGGATAAGAGATCAATGAGCCCAGACTGATTTAAATAAATACATGAAAAAATGAATAAATAGTGGAGAAAAAGCTCTTTTTACATGCCAATGAATAAAGAAAAAGTTGAATTAGAAAATCACAATTTGGTATTCACATTGTTAATTGTTTTAGGTAAGGATCATCTGTGAATGGAAAACAGTAGTGGGTGAATGTTTTGGGAGTAACAGGATATTTACATAATCTCAAAGAATTTTCCCACAAGATACTAATTAATTGCAAAGAGATATTTAGTAACTTCACAAAGGAGAAAACTGGTAGACACCACCTTAATTAAACGATCACAGGTAACATCTTGAGGAATGGGATAGACAGATGTCTGTACTTCCTAATATGATGCAGTGAGAAAGACACAACCTCATTTTTGTGCTTTCTGTAAAAAGATGCATAATATTAATCTTTTCATTAAGCAACCCTAGACAAACCTAAATTAAGGGAGAATCTACAAAAATAAATTATCTCTACTCTTCAAAAATGTCAAGGTCATTCAAAAGAAATAGCATGGTAACATGGAGCTTCCAGATTAAAGGAGAATAAAGAGATATGGCAACTAAGCAAAAGTTCTATGTAATTTCAGATTGGAGCCTGGACTAAATTTTTTTTCTAATAGCTCATTAGTGGGACAACTGGGAGAAAATTTGCATGACACCTATTGATTAGATAATGCTACTCTGTTGGTTGGTTTATTTTCCCAGCTTTGTTGAGATAATATTGACATATAACACACATAAGTTTGAGGTGTAAAATATGAATATTTGATACATGTATATACTGTGAAATGATCACCACATAGGATTAATTAACTTTTCCATCCCCTCATATAATTTCCTTATTTTCTTTTGTGTGTGTATGTGTGGTGGTAACACTTAAGATTTACTCTATTAACAAATTTTAAGTATATAATATAGAATAGTTTATTATAATCACCATGCTATACATTATAGGCCAAACATTTGTTCATCGTATGGCTGGGAGTTTGTCCTCTTTGCCCAAAGTCTCCCCCTTTCCTCCACCCTCGAGCCACTGGCAACCTCCATTCTATACTGTTTCCACAAGTTCGGCTTTATGAGATTCCACATGTAAGTGAAAACTTTGGTATTTGTTTATCTTTCTGACTTTATTTAGCATGATGCCCTCCAAGTTTAAAGTTCATCCATGTTGTTACAAGTGGCAGGATTTACTTCTTTTTAAAGGCTGAATAATATGTGCTTATGTATACATATATATGTTATGTATACATAACACAGAAACACACACACACACCTTGTACCTATATATCACATTATTTTTTTTATCCATTCATCTCTCAGTGGATGCTTAAGTCTTAGCTATTGTAAATAATGCTGCAGTGCACATGGGCATGCAGATATCTCATCAAGATAGTCATTTCATTTTCTTTGGATATATACAAAGTGGAATTGCTAGGTCATATGGTAGTTCTGTTACTGAATAGCACTTGGGGTCCTGCTGCTGCTCCCCTGCAGAGGCAAAGGTTTGGTGATAAAGGAAGGGAGTCTTTATTCAAAAGCTTCACAATTTTGGAATAACAGCTTTCCACATGCATTAGTCACTTAGGCCTATTAATTAAGACTAAACTCTTTAACTCTTTAGTTACAACTTTAACCACTTAAGCCTATCAACTAAGGCTAAGTGCTTTTAAAACCTGAGTTCTCCTATCATCCCCCCTGTCAGTTTTAATAATCTTATTTGTATAGGGTTAGTCTACAAGCTAAAACAGCATAATATGCAAAAGCTACACAGTTTGGGAAGAACGGCAGGCTTCTGCCTCAGAGCGCCCTCTAGGACAGCCAAAGAGGAATCACCCTGCCACCCTCTGCCAGGCCAGCCCAGTCCTAGGCTGGGCCCAGAGCTCCTTCCCATCAGAAATACCATCTGTTGTCCACTGGGAAATGCAGGCAGCTGCAGCACGATCACCCAAGCATCCTCAAGAAATAGCCCGAGAGCCTGAGAGCCAGAGAGCCCAGGAGCCAGTGAGCCAGCCCACTTTTTATTTCCTTGTGCTCGGGAGGCCTTCAGCCCCCAGCCTATCCGGCCCTAGGCTGCTTGCCATCGCCTTGGCAAACTCCTCCTATGACCCCTCACTTCTCCCAGTGATCTGATCAGAGCTCTCTGCATCAGTTCTATTTCCAATATTTTGAGGAACCTCCATGCTGTTTTCCACAGTGGCTGTGTTATGGAAAAATGAAACGACTAGACACCGAGGGGTTTAGGAACACGATCTTTATTTACGTGCATGGGCCCAGAGGAGACAGACTCCAAATTCTGAGCCCAGAACAATAGCCCCTTTTATGTTGGGCCAAATGGGGAGGGTCTCAGGAGGTATGGTATAGATTTGGCGCCAAGGGGCTTACAGAGGTGGGAGAGAAGCATTTACAGCATTAATCAGGGCAAATAGCATTTCATCTTTGGTATCAGCCTTGATTCCCTCTACAGCTGCAGCCATTTAGAGTCTCACCAACAGTACACAAGGGTTCCTTTTTACCAACATTCTTGCTACCTCTTTTTTAAAAAAGAACTTTTATGCGTTTATTTGAGCCAAACCAATGATGATTGACAGGAAGCAAAACCTCAATGGATTGAGAAAACACTCCAGAAAATGGCAGTTTTGCACCTTATTTTATATATTACAATCAAAAGAGGAGACATAAGGGGTTATATAAAACCCATTGGTAATAGATTACGGAGGCAGGAGAAAACGAAGTGGGGAAACCCTTCGGCCTGGATAAAAAGGCAAAATGAGAGACACTTCTTTTACATAGCTGCTTACAGGATAGTTAACAGTCAATAATTAACATGATAACAATAACAATGAGTGAATTTGTGGCCTCTGCTCTGGTATGGTGGTTGTGCCCTAGGGGTTTCAAAAAAAGTGAAGTTACCTGACATTCCAAAGGTATGCTATCATAGATGCAAAAAGACAATAGGCAGGCTCAATTAAGTTAAAGATTGACTTTTTGTCAGGGAAGATTCTAGCCTAAGGCAATGACTGACCTTCATGACCTGTTTTTAGTTACTAAGTTTTAATTTCAGACCATCCTTTGTGGTTACTTTAGGTGTCTGAGTTTGTAAGCCTGTCACACAGGACACCCCTGAACTTGTCAGGTTTCATGTATGACCCCTTTTCACCCACACATTCCCCTTGTGGTCATATATCAATCCAAAGGATGCACTGATGACCAACCTTTTGGTTGGATAATGAAACCCATGGTGCTAGGAAGGCTTATTCCTAGGAGGTCTCAGTGTCAGTATTTGTCTTCCTGAACAATGGACCATTGGGGATGGGGCAAAATGTTAATCTTGGATAAAAGTCTAGGCCAAATTTTTTCTCCAAGTGAAAGGCAGGCAAATGGGAGGGAGTCAGGTCTTATGGGCCTTTGTTAAGAAAAACACTCTGGATCATTCTAACCTATGAACTATCGCAATCCACGTTTTGTTGCCTGTCTCACTTTTCTATATTTTGCATCTAGTATAACATTCACTAATAGTTTGCGGGCATACCACTCACCTTTTCAGTTTTCATAATTTGACCATGAGATGGGATTCTATTTACTACGGCCCATTTACTTCCCATTGGAAGATCTCAGGTGTTGTTATTAAAATGATTTCCGATAGTTGTGCAATTGGAAACTGTCACCTTGTTTTAATCAGGACCAAGACTGTAAGAACACAATGCTTTAAATTACAATTACCATCTGAAAAATTCCAGAGGCCAGGAGAGTAGGAAAGGTTTTGTAAGTAAATTTTCATATGCCTTAGCAGCATATGAAAATTATAGATGGCCATGCTTTTATAGTCATTTCAGCTTTCGTCTGAATTAATATAGTTAGTTGTATTTGTTGGCTTGGGGGTAAGCACTTTTAAGGCAAGCTATCTTCTTTTAATGCCCTATTAAAATATATACATTTATTTCTTTCCTTTTGCAATAGCATTTCCTCTCCATTTCAAAACAGAAACCATAAAGAGTATTATTGATAATAGAAAAATAATCTTATAGACTTTCAGCAATTAACATTTGGGCTGCTTATACAAGGTTTGAGAAAAGTGTAAAGAACAAGCATGACAATTACTATTAGCAGACAGGCAATGACAAAGTTTAACATTAATTTGTAGGTATACAGGCCTTGTTGATGTTTTGGGATAACTGTCTCTCTCTGAGGTCAGTGGCTTCTCATCCTCGGGAAGTTGGAGGCAAGTGTCAGAGACTAGGGCAGATGTACATTTGTGGTCAGGCCCTGATAAGGTCCCTTCAACAATGTTGGAGAGAGAGTCTTTAATGTCTTTTTTGATGGACAAAAATTTCCTAGCTGTAAGTCATGGCCCTTGAAGTCTTCATCTTCTGGGAGCACACTTGTGAAATGTTACTAATTTATTAATCCCTATAAGCTGGTTAATGAGCCTTTGATAATAATGCAGAATGTCTCCTTTTAGGAAAGTTGGTTCCTATGTCCCTTCATCTAGATTCGTAGGGCAGCTGGTGACTATTCCGTAAGGAGAAAGGCTATGTTTACCGTAGATTTCAGATTGAGGCTTCTGGTCAAGGGAGATTAAAAGCTTCTGAAAATTTACGTAGTTGAGTTTTAATTGTTCCATTTGCCTGTTCTAGCAATCCAGAGAACTGGGGGTGATAGGCACAATGAAAACACTGCAGAATAGGCCAAATATTACAAATAGATTGCATTGTTTGTCGAGTAAATTGAGTTCCTCAGTCAATAACTCAGAGGGAATTCCCCAGTTGGGAATTAGTTAATTTTTAAAAAATTTACCTACTATGGGAGCTGCTGCTGTCCTGCAAGGGAATGACTCAACCCATACAAAATCATAACTAATACACTTTTTTTGTGTGTGCCTGAGTTGGTGGCATTTGGATAAAATCCAATTACCATACCTCAAATGGATCTAAAGGAAATGGGAAATGTCCTTGGGACCCATGGAATGATTTTTTTCAGTGTTGTATTTGGACAGATAGAACATCCCGCTATGCACTTTATAGTAGCAGTGATATTGTTTACTCCATGAAATCATCTTTTAGGACTCTAATGTTTTAGCTCATGTACATGTTAAAGTATAGGAAATTAAGCTCCTATAGGTAAGTTTGGTCTCTTTTTTCTTTTTTAAGGTTTTTATTTATTTATTTTTAGAGAGAAGAAGGGAGGGAGAAAGAGAGGGAGAGAAACATCAATGTGTGGTTGCCTCTTGAGTGTCCCCTACTGGGGACCCAGCCCGCAACCCAGGCATGTACCGTGACTGGGAATCGAACCGGCGACCCCTTGGTTCACAGGCTGGTGCTCAATTCACTGAGCCACGCCAGCCAGGGCGTATGATTGGTTTCTGATTGGGTCCAAATTATATCTATTTGTCTGGGACAAAGTTTACCCCTTTTGTCGACATATTCTTTTTGTCTCTGTAGCTACCCACTGGAACTATAAAAGAAAGTTTTTATTGATTTAATAGGAAGCAAGGAGCATTCTTAAGTCTGGATAATTTGCTATTTAATGCTTATGTTTAGCTGCAGCATCAGCTAAACAGTTTCCTTTTGCTTCCATGATGGCAGCTTTAGAAAGCCCTGGAATTTCGATAACTGCCAATTGTGTCAGCTTCTGTATGACATCTATTAGTTTTGCAATCTCCTTTCCATTTTTTAATGGGCCTCCCTGAGAAAATTAAGAAGCCTTGCTGATTCAACAATATTCTAAATTTGTGAGCTATACTAAAAGCATAGCTATTATCAGTGTAAATATTGGCTATTTGATTTTTGTCAATTGACAAGTGTAAGTTAAAAAAATTAATTAGGCTTGTTGGGCAGATCTTATTCAGGTAAATAAGAATTTTCAGTTGTGTCCACCATGGAAGTTATTGCATATTTATCTTTCTGTTTATCTTTCAAAGATTTCGTTTGTAAACCAAATTAAATCAGCATTATCAAGGAGATTCCTATAAACCATTCCTAGGAACAAGAAGGAGGTCAGGTCAATTTGATTTTAATAAGACATATAGAGCCTGGGCCAATGATAACAAATTTGGAATCCAATTGTGACAATATTCGGTCAAACCCAGGAACCCTCTAAGCTGCTTTCTTGTTTGTGGAAGAAGAAAAGACAGGATACCTGTAAGTCTTTCAGAGTGAATTAGTAGCCCATGTTTAGATATTAGATAGCCAAAGTATTTTACCTGGGGTAAACAGAATTGGAGCTTGTCCTTTTGGGAGTCCAGTAATTTCCTAAAGCATAAAATTAATCATTCACATATTGAACTAGGGTTAAATTTCTAGAAAATTTAACATCATTTAAAGCAGTTTTTAGTATCTAAGACAATAGGTGGACACTCTGTATATACCTGGGGCAATACTGTCCAAGTAAACTTATAATCTTCCCTGGTGAAAGCAAAGAGGTATATAAAGAGAACAAAGCTATTATTATTATTATTATTATTGTTGTTGTTGTTGTTATTATTATTATTATTATTTTGGCAAGCTTCCCATGTAACTTCAAGCATCTGAAATAGGTATAATTAGTTTTAAAAGCTTTTATAAAGAGAGAATAAGTTTTTCCAACACTATTTATTGAAGAAGCTGTATTTTTTCTCATTGAATATTCTTGGCTCCCTTGTCAAATATTAGTGGACTGTATATGTGTTGGTTTATTCCTGGGTTCTTTATTCTGTTCTATAGGTTGGTGTGTCTTTTTGTGCTAGCTTATGCAGTTTTGATTACTGTGGCTTTGTGCTATATTCTGAAATCAGGAACCTTTGATGTCTCCAGCTTTGTTCTTCTTTCTCAAGACTGATTTGGCTATGAGGGTCTTTGTTATTCAGTACAAACAACTTTAGAGCTGTTTTTCTATTTCTGTGAAAAATACCATTGAAATTTTGGTAGAGATTACATTGAATTTATAGATAGCTACGGGTAATATGGACATTTTAACAATAGTAATTTTTCTTATCCATAAACTATAGATATCTTTCCATTTATTTGTGTCCTCTTTGATTTCTTTCATCAATGTTATACAATTTGCATATAGAGATCTTCGACTTCCTGCTAAATTTATTCCCAAGTATTTTATTATTTTTGGTGCTATTGTAAATGGGACTATTTATTTTTTCCAATAGTTCATTGTTAATATATAGAAATGCTAATTATTTTTGTGTTGATTTTACATCTGGCAACTTTACTGAATTCACTTATTAGTTATAACATTTTTGTGTGTGTGTGGAATCTTTAGCATTTTCTATGTATAATTATGTCATCTGCAAACAATTTTACTTCCTCTCGAATTAGATGTCTTTTATTTCTTCTTCTTGCTTAATTGCTCTGGTGAGGACTTCCAGTACTGTGTTGAAAGGAGTGGTGAGAGTGGACACCCTTGCCTTGTTCTTAATTTTAAAGGAAAGCTTTCAGCCTTTGACTATTAAGTATGATGTTAGCTGTTGACTTGTTATATATGGTATTAACTATGTTCTGGTATATTCTTTCTATACTCAATTTGTGGAGAGTTTTTATCATAGATAGATGTTGAATTTTATCAAATGCTTTTTTTTTGTGCATCTATTGAGATGATCACATGAATTTGATCTTTTCTTCTCTTAAAGTGGTCTGTTATGCTTATTGATTTGTGTATGTTGAATGATCCTTGCATTCCTGGAATAAATTTTATTCGATCATGAAATATGATCCTTTTAATATATTTGATTTCAGTTTGCTAGAGTTTTGTTGGGGATTTGTGCATCTGTGTTCATCAGGGATGCTGGCATATAGTTCTGTTTTCATGTGGTGTTCTTGTTTGGCTTTGGTGTCAGGGTAATACTGGTCTCATAAAATGAATTTTTGAGTTTTCCATTCTCTTCAAATTTTTTTTGCAAGATTTTGAGAATGATTGGTGTTAATTCTTCTTTAAATATTTGGTAGAATTCACCAGTGAAACCATCTAGTACTAGGTTTTTATTTTATTGGGAGGTTTTTGATTATTGATTCAACCTTCCTAGTCATTATTTCTCTGTTCAAATTTAATATTTCTTTATTAAATAGAAGGTTATATGTTTCTAGGACTTTATCTATTTCTTCCAGGTTGTCCCGTTTGTTGGTATATAACTATTTGTGGCAGTTTTTTGTGATCCTTTGTTTTGTGTGATATCTGTTGTATCCTTTCATTTCTAATTTTACTTATGAGCTCTCTCTCTTTTCTTCTTGGTAAGTCTAGCTAAAGATTTGTCCATTTTGTTTATCTTGTTAAGAAACTTTTACTTTTATTGATGTTTTTATTGTCTTCCTAGACTTAATTTCATTTATTTCACTCTGATTTTTATTTCCCCCCTTTTATTAGCTTTGGGCTAAATTTGTTCTTTTTCTAATTCATTGAGGTATACAGTTATGTTGCTTATTTGTGATTTTAATTTTTTTCTTAATGTAGGCATTTATTGATATGAGCTTTCCTCTTAGAACTGCTTATGCTACGTCCCGTAAGTTTTGATGTGTTATGCTTTTATTTTTGCTTGAAGATACTTTTTGACTTCCCTCTTAATTTCTTCTTTGGCTAATTGATTGTTCAGGAGTATGTTTAATTTCCACATATTTATAAAATTTCCAGCTTTGCTCCTATTATTGATTTCATACCATTGTTATGTTATATTTTAATCTTATTAAATTTGTAAAGACTTATTTTGTGAACTAACATATCTTGGAGAATATTCCGTGGGCACTTGAGAAGAATATATATTCTGCTGTTAGATGGAATGTTCTGTATATGTCTGTTGATGTGAAGTACAGTCCGAGTCTATTATTTCCTTATTGACTATCTGTCTGAATGATCTGTCTGTTGTCAAAAGTGGGTATTATTGCATTATTATTTTAGTCTTCAGATTTGTTAATAATTGTTTAATATATTGTGGTTCTCCAATTTTTGGTTGTGTGTATTTTATAATTGTATTTTCATGATGAATTGACTTCTTTATCATTATACAATTACTTTCTTTGTCACTTGTTTTAAGATTTTTTGACTTAAAATCTATTTTCTCTGTTACACACACACACGTGTAAAAACTGCTCTCCTTTTTGTTTTCCTTTGCATGGAATACCTTTTTCCATTCCTGCACTTTGAGCCCATGTTTCCTTAAATCTGAAGTAAATTTCTTGTAGGCAACACATAGTGGGTCTTGTTTTATAATCCATTCAGCCAATGTATGCCTTTGGTTGGGGGATTTAACCCATTTACATTTAAAACAATTATTGATAGGTAAGGAGTTACTAATGCCATCTTACTGTGTTCTGGCTGGTTTATAGTTCCCTTGATACATTCTTCTTCTTTTGCCCTTTTTCCATGTGAATTGATATTTTTCCATAGTGGTATGCTTTGATTCCCTTCTTTTTACCTTTAGTGTATTTACTGCAGGATTTTTCTTTTAGGTTCTTATGAGGCTTGCATAAAATGTCTTATAAATATAGCAGTATATTTGAAGCTGATAATTAATTTGTGATTGCATGCAAAAACTCTCTCCTTTTACTACTCTTATATTTATGTTTTTTGGTGTCACAGTTTAATTCCTTTTATGTTGCGTATCAATTAATTAATAATTGTAGGCATAGTTATTTTAAATACTTTTGTCCTTTAAACCTTTTACACTAGAGTTAAGTGTGACTATATACTTACCTTTACCAGTATGTTTTATATTTTTATTATTTTCATGCTACTAATTAGTATTTTTTCTATTTCGTCTTGAAGAACATTTTAAAAGCATTTTTTTGTACAGTATGTCTAGTGGTGATGAATTCCCTCAGCTTTTGTTTATTTAACAGTCTTTATCTCTCCTTCATTCTTAAAAGTCAACTTGCTGTACAGTGTTCCTGTTTCACAGTTTGTTTTTTTTTCTTTTAGGGTTTTGAATATATCATCCCACTCTCTCCTGGCTTGCAAAATTTCTGCAAGGGTCAGCTGGTGCTGGGGTGGGTTGGCTCCGAGGCCCATGGTGACTTCAGGTGCTCACTTGGTCTTCTCTCACTGGGGGGGGGGTGGGGTGGGATGTTTTTCTTCGCACAATGTTCCCGAGCTTGAAGGAAGGTTTATGAAGTAGTGTGAATCTGTTTCCTAACCTCTTCAATGCATCTTTTCATCTTTCCATGCTTTGCCCAAATGCTGTAATTCCTCACTGGGGGTTCTTGGCAATTTTGAAGATATTTTTGTGCATGGATAATTGTTCAAATTGGTGTTTGATTACACTAATCACACCAATTACACCAGTGCTACAAATTTCTCTGCCACCATTTTGCTGATGTCACTCTTATTGTCAGAGCTGTATGTGTTAATGTACTAATTTTGATAATTGTATTATTATGTCATGCAATGTACCTGTTTTTTAGTAAATACATATTTAAATATTTAGAGTGTTATTGTTAAAAGGGCATCATGTCTACAACTTACTCTCATATGGTTCAAAAAACACAAACATAAAAGCAAATACAATAAGTTGTTGACATTTGCAGAATCTGGGTGAAGAATGTATGGGGATACTTTATACCATTTTTATAGCTTTTTCTGATGTCTTTGTTTTGAAATAAAAGTTAAAAAAATAACCATTATTTTAACCCTATGTTTCTTTTTAGACATTATATATTCAGTATGTTTTTTTCTTTGTAGCCAAAATTGTTGGGAAATTAATCTTCCATCCTGGTACTCACCTCTTTATTTTACCACAATCTGGATCACACCTCTAAATTAGTGAAATTTTTTTCTTCAGGGTGACCAGTTATCTGTTAGTTACAAACTTCAATGAAAACCTCTCAATCCAAATTTCACTTCACTACTTGGCAGCGGTTTACATTATTGACCTTCTTCTTGATAGCTTTCTTATTTCTTAATCTGCTCGCCTATCATATATGGGGGTATCCCATGTCCAACTGTCCCATCCTAAATATGGAACTTTATCTCTCCCTCTTTTCCTCCCCACCTGCCTAAATATGCCCTCTTTTCTGCTCCATTCTAGGACATAACATTGCAGCCTGTCTGTGTACCTGGGTCAGAAATCACTCTTCGCTTCCTCTGCCTTAAATTTCTACATTCTGAAAATACCTCTCAACTCTGCCCCTTTATCTTTATTTCCATTTCTATGTCTATTACTTTAGTTTAGGACTGTTTACTTTTTTGTGTGGGCTACTTAACCATACCACAGATTTTGGCCTCAGAGGGCATTGACTTGGGCTTCCCAGCTGTGTAAAATCGAGTGGGTCATCACCCCTTGAGACTCAATGTCCTCATCTGCAAAATAGGACTAACAATGTGGACATAAGGATTTTTTGCCAGCATCAGATGAGGCAAAGTATCAGGCAGCTTTTGTTGGCTGTGGAGGATTATACAAATGCTAGTTTCTTTATTCCCTAAACTCATCTAATATTCTAGAAGTGCAGTTTCTATACTGGCTTTGCTTTTACAAAGTGCATGCTGCCAGTGTGGTCAGGAAAGAGTGAAAGCGTGTACAGAGGTGAGGTGGTACGAATAAGTCTGCTGGTTCAGATAAAATGCCTTTCTGTGAGCACAGAGATCCACAAAAGTGCTCCTGCCTATCTCTTGACGTTAAGCAGTCAATATCCGTGTCAACTATACTTTTATTTACAATGATTTGTAGCATAAAGCAGGACTTCCTCAACTCCTTTCTTGTGTTTTACAAAAGTAGCTCCTCTGGTTTTTTCATTAGCTTACTAAGGAACAAATATGCCTTGCCAGAGATTCAATAAAATCAATTAATTAGGCAGCCCTTTTAAGCAACAATGGAAACAGGAGTCAAGAGTTGTGTTAATGCCTTGTCTTGGGCAGACAATGCTCCGCACTTGCTCATGTACTAAAAGCACAGTCACACAGGTCAGTATTATGTTTGCTGAAAGACTGAATGGTTATTTTACTGAATGGATGCTGCAGCTTTTATGTTGATTTTATATAGCTAATTTAATTGTTGCCAGTGGCAACCGTAGGGTTCATTTCAGCTACTGATGTCATTTATGCTGCAGAATCAAAGTCTGTGCCAGCGTTTCCATTAGAAATCTTTGTGTTTAAAAGAATACTGACAGATTAAAGAAACAAATGGAAAAAGGGAAGCTTCAAGAATTCTGAAGAGATGTAGATAGGGCCCCTCCTGGCTAAAAAGATGAACACTACACAGTAGTTTGTTCATTCATTCATTTGATAAGTATTTCCTGAACACCTACTATGTGTTAGCCTGTATGCATGATATAAATGGTTAACAAATTATAGTCCTAGGTCCCCTGGAACTTACAATGTATCATGGAAGACAAATGATAAGTAGGTAGCAAATAAGTAAATATATAATTACTAATTGTGCTTAAGTATGAGGGAAATAAATAGATGCTATAAAAGATTTTAACTTAACAGGGAGGTAGAAGGTATATACATAGGGTCAGGGAAACCCCTCTCCCAGGTTGTGTTATTTGAACTGAAATTTGAGTGGTGAAAAGAAGCGGTGAATGGAGGGTGAGTTCTAGGCAGAGAGGTCTGTTTATTTCAATTTCCTGACACTAGAATGCTAGAAGTGGGTTTGGGGTGTTCAGAGACACAGCAGGCTAGCTGGCTTGGCAGGGTTGATTATTCATTTCGGTCGTCATGAATTTTTAGTGAAGTTAACATGTCCAGTTTTTGTTGTTGTTGTTATTTTTCTCTCACATCGTTCAACTGCACAGGTATAGGTATGGACAACTAAGAGAGCTGGGTTTGTACAGAGTTGATGTTTGTTTTCTTTTCTTAGTGTGATGGTGAAGAGAGAAGTGAGGAGCTGAAGAAGCGCAGAAGAGTGCAGGGGAGTGCTGTTATGGGTCAACCTTAAGATCTAATGTGAAAGGAGGATGGAAGTATAGACACGAGGGATTGTGTGTCTATAGAGTAAGCTGCAGGTCAATGAATTTACTGTAGCTGGAGAGGTAAAGACAGCGCCCAGTGGGGTGATTGTGAGAATGGCTATCTGAGTCCAAGGAGATTAAATATTTTGGCAGTGAAAAGTTGTGCATTTGAGGAAGTGTTTAAAATAAAGACTTTTCACTTAGCGGGATTAAAAGATACAGTGCCCTCAGCAGAAGCCTGCCTATGTTAGCAGTGTTGTTTTCTCTAGGTTTGCCTTCACTGTTCCATGTGCCCATCCATCTGTTTTGCATTTAAGGGTATTGGCCACTCCTCTCTGCCTAACACACAGCCTCATTTGAATCTGTTCCTTCAAACCTTAAAACCCTTTTAGAAAGAGGTCCATTTTCATTCTAAGTTATTTGTTTCCTTACCCTATTTTTTGGGGTTTTTACCAACTGATATGTTAGTTACCAAGAGAAACAAATTGAGTTGCATACTAATTTGGGATGATAGTTTAATTTGTTATTCCAGATAATACATTCACATTATAGCATAAGCTTTTAATAATAAGTAAAAAAAAAAAAACGTATCTAATGAAGAAATTCAAGCGGAACTATTTTTTGCCTCTATGTCAAATCCTGGGTAGTTATTTAATTTACTTACAAGTAGAGTCAATCTAAGATGACCAGATATGAAAGACATTGTTTGAAAGAATTGGAGACATATTACTTGCTGTAGTTTGAAGTGAGCTTAGAAACTTAGTCTCATGTCCAACTTTTGTCTTAAGGAAACGAGGCATAGAAAACAAAATTAGTTGCCTCATCTAGTTAATTACTTTGCTGGATAGCTACTCAAATCCCAATCTATTATATATAATCCATATGCACTGTACTTCTTATCTACCAGAGAAATTAAAATTAAATCTCGTCAAATTGGTGAAAGAATGTCCTATTGTTAAAGACATCCAGAGAGGAAGATCCCACAATCTTTTAAAATACCTTGTTCAATGTTTAGTAACTTCAACACCAGAAAATTATTTATTACTGTTTAGCACAGGGCAGTGGAAAGAACAATGGGTGTGAAACGAGACATGTGGTTGCAACTAAGGGAGGCAGCCTCTTCCTCAAATTCATGCCGTGTATAACCCCCTCCCTTTGACTGCGGGCTGGACCTAGTTACTTGCTTCTCATGAAGAGAACCCAGCAGATGTGGAGGAATGTCACTTTTATCATTAAGTTAGAGAAAGGCTGTGTCTCCCATCACGGGAACTCTGCCGACCACTTTCTCTGGGGGAAGCCTGCTGCCGTTCTGTGAGGCAGCGTGTGGAGCGGCCTGAATGGCAAGGAATCAAAGCTTGCCAACAACCAGAGGAGTGAATTTAGAGGTGAATTGCGCCTCTACTGCCCCCACCCCCACTTCCTGCCCAATTGAGTCTTCGAATGAGATCGCAGTCCTGGCTAACAGCACAGCTGGACTGCGATTCTATCTAATTGTAAGCCAATTCTATCTAATTCTATCTTTAATAGTGATGAAGAATAGCATAATTCTTCTAAAAATAACCCATAAATATGAAGACAATAAGAAAGCCTGTAGCCTCCTTCTAATCCAAATGTATGAAAAGAATAAAAAACCTTTGGTGTTGAAGAATTTGGTGTTATGTTTTTATTCCCTGATGCTAATTTTACTTATTTTTTAAATAATAGCAATACAGTGTTAAATCTGGTATACCTAAATCTTATTCATTATAAAATACTGTAAGAAAAGATGCATAGACAGACATTTGTCAATACAATTTGACAGTGGCTTTTAATGCTTTAATTTCAAAGTAAACACCACAATTGATTCTTATTTGACAAAACAATCACAAAGACTCAGTTAGTTACCCTAGGTAAATTGAGAATCCTGAAGATTATATCAGAATGTGTTTTCATTATCTATTTGCGCGTAGCATTTTTGACACGGGAATGACCGTGTGGTCAGAAAATATTTCCTCTTTAGACGCAGCAGAGATCTTTCTGCAGGGCACCCGTTAGATGGCCAATATGTTCTTATTGATACATGTATCTAGGTCTCAGCATATGTTTTCCGACAGAGCAGAAACGACTCTGTTGGCATGCTGGAGGAATGAAGCCAATTAGCCTTCAGGGAATCCCGGACTCCATTCGGTTGTGGTAGTTGTATACAGCTACTCATTAAAAATAATACAAGTGTGTGTAAAACCTTCTCTGGATATTGATTTCTACTTCTCAATATGTTTATTTGAATCGGAGCCCTGATTTTCTCCACACTGTGGGCTGTGACCTCTCCTGTGAAGCTGAAGAAATATATTTGTTTGGTTTGCTTTGGGAGGTGTGTGTGTGTGTATCATGTGTCATGCTGGCTAATTTCCAGAGGAATGATCGTGCTGTCTCATATTAACTTTGCCACTTCTTTGTGTTATTAAGCTACAGAAGTTAGCCAGGGGTGGAACCTACATTGTAAACAAATGTTCATAATCTCTAGCACCAACATGGTCTAAAAACAGGTATTTATAAACCAAAAATGCAAAAGCAGCCCATTTCTAAGCAGCGTGTACATTATTCTTTATTTTCTGTCTTGTGAATTGAACTCATTTTCTATTTTTCTGAAATTCGGTAAGGATGCTGGATCTCAGCCGCTAAAGTCCCAAACCTCTTCCATTTTCCAAGACTGTGACTCAGACTCATCAGTGAGATGCTGGCAGGGCCGGCAGGCCACTCCCCACTCTGCAGTGCCTCCCCTTGTCCTTGACAGAGGCCATGTAATGAGACCACTAACTGTGTGCTGTGATAGCTGGGCCAGTGATGAGGTGACCCTTGGCGCAAGGCTCAGGGAAGACCACCAACTGCTTTCTGCTAGGTCGGTGACCATCTGTCAGCTGGGAAGAGTCTCCTGTCAGTGCCAGCCTGGGGGGGATTCAAAGTGCTGACCCGGAGGGGAAGGAGCAGAGCTTCTCAAGAACTCACCCTATTTGCATTGTAAAGACAGAGAATGAGTTGCCTTTGCGAGGCAGCCCTGGTCCCAGACCTCCCACAAAGAAGCAGATGCCTTTAAAGGGGTGGGAGCACAGGGCCAGACAGAAATCTTCTTGTTGATTCACTGCCTGATTTTCGCCTTGCTGTTCTAAATGCAGAGCGTTTCTTTATTAGGAAATGCGCTTTAGACTAGGGCTTAATGCTGCGTCGTGTTGATTTTTTTTTTTTTAATTTTGACTTAGTCTCATGAATCCTTCAACCTGATGTTAGGTAATTTGAAAATAAGAAAATAAATAACTTAGGCTTCTCTGCAGAGATAGAAAGTGACTTTTAATCCTATAATGTGTTCCTCAGTCACCACCAAGCTTAAGGAAGAGAACAGCCTTAAAAACAGAAAGCTTTGCAATGATTGGGAAGCAGCGTTTGTGCTGGAGAGAGAGGGTGCCTGAGAGCATCATAAAAACGGGTGAGGTGCTCCATAAATATGTGGGTAGTTATTTATTACAAAATAAATTATGTATTGACATGAGGAATTACACCATAATTTTCTGTTTGAGATGGTACCAAAGTAAATCGGTTTCTATCTAAAAGGTCACATGGAATGTTGGCTTTGTGTTCCTGTCATGACATTTGCCTTATTGGCATTCAGGAGCATTCCCTCTGCTTCATGCAATCACTGTCTCCTTTCACTGTGTTTACAGATAATCCGGCAACTTTGCAGGCCAAATGGCTTTCTGAATATGAGCCCACAAAGCATTGAATCAGACAGCCTCCTGCTTAGAGAGTTTTCAGCACAGTTCAGTGATAAGGCAGACATCGGTAATAGCTTTAGAAGAGGAAGTGACAGGAAATTGTTCATAATTTGCCATCACAATAATTAAGAGTGGCCAGGACTATTGCAACCACTATATAATGTCCCCTTCTTCAAAATTAGCTCTGTTATTGTCACCAACTGCTCTGTGGTGATACCGATTAACACTGTTTGTCTGAGGGCTTCTATTCATGGGAACAAATCATTTGCTCACCTCCATGTGGAACCAGCAATGCATTTTGATCCAAGCTATTTCACATTGATGGGGAGCCCAGGCGCGAGCTTTGGAAGAGTCGCCCAGTTGCTAAGCTGTTGTTGGGCTCTGCTCCACAGGCCTCTCCCGAAACATGTTGTACTGCATGTAGCTTAGAACACATAACCAAATGCCTTAAAGTCAGGGAAACTAAAATGTGTCTTAACAATTGTTTACTGATTTTCATGCCTGATTTGGCAGGTAAAGGTTATCAGAACAGTCCAAGTGTGCTTAGAAAGGTTGGCGGCGTCCCTCAGCTTCCTCGGCGGACATTTCATGAAGGACAGCAGGTTATTAGGGGACAGAATTAGAAACCCCATCTTTGCTCAGTGAACTGATTAGTGTCATCTTGTGTCTGCGCTGTCCAAGGCTAGAAAGGCTATAGTTTCTATCCTGGGTGTCATATTTCAAAATCCTTCTAAGGGCTCCCAAATCACACTGTTCTTTGCACTCCTCTTCTGGTTCAGTACATCCTGCCTGTTTGTCCACTAATGTGTGTGTGGACCTCATCTCTTTCACCAGGCTTTATGCCCTTTGAGGTCAGAATTTTGATGCTTACAGTTCCTAGCATGTGGCATGAAATAATTGTTGAATAACCATTTTTTGGCTGATGGACTTAGAGATGGATGATTGACAGTGTTCACATAGAAGTTGGAGGAAAACGTCTGTCCACTGTAGATCCAGTGGGCGATTATTAACTGTCCTAATTTAGAAGCACACTGGCTACAGAATAACAAGTTAGATTCTATTAAAAGAAAATGGAAGCCAACTACTGTTAGGTGAAAGTTTTGTGAAACTCCTCATTTATTAATTCAACATAGTGTGCTGAGTCCCAAGCCTATGCCAGGCACTGTTTTAGGCACTTGAGATTTTTCGATGGGCAAAACAGTCCCTGAAGTTGTGGTATTTATATTCTGGCACAGGAAATCAGAAATAAGCATGATAAGTCATGTGTTACACTGGAATATGACACATGCAATGAGAACAATGAAGCAGAGTAAATGGGTTGGAGCACTAGGGGTCGTGGTTAGGAGTGTATGGGTCTCAATTTTAAATAGGGCCTGCAGGGTAGGCCTCAATGAAAGAAAAGAATTTGGGAGAAGACTTGAAGTCAATTAGGAGCATATTCCAAGCATAGGAATTGCCTGAGCGAAGGCCGTAACTTGGGTACAAGCCTGGAGTGTTCTGGTGACAGTGAAGTGGGATTGGAAGAAACAATGGGGGTGTACTAGGAGGTGAGGTCAGAGAGGTAGTATAGCACCTGATCAAGGGCTTGATAGACCATTGTAAGGCCTCTGGCATTTATTCTGAATGATAGTTAATTTAATTCACTCCTTCCTTTGTACCTGGAACTCCCATTTCACGTTCATACTTATATCTATTTCAGCAAGTAACACATCATGTTAAACTATGTCTTTTTACCTTGTTAGACTCTGAGCTCTAAATGCTATTTCTTAATCTCATTCTTCTCTATATCTGGACCAGAAGAATGAATGCACGTTATAAATACTCTGTTATTTGCTGAATTGAATTATGGTAACAAACAAATCGTACAGGCAGGGATGGCACAATATTGTAAAAGAAACACATATCACAGGTAGTTTCTGGGGCAAAGGAGTTGGTATAAAAATGTACCATATACTTCTTAGCTATGGGCTAGTATTTTCTGCTAAAGTCCACTGTTCTTTCCCTTGTATGCAGTTTTCTTATCATCCCCGAATGGCTGCTCCCAAAAGGTCAGCTGCAATGCTAAAGCTGACACTGTCCTCTCTAGGGAAGCCCTGGTAGTTAAGCTACTTGTGGTTAAGCCAGGGCTGTGCCCTAGCACAGGTGCACATTGGAATCACAGGGGAGCTTATATAAACTATCTGAGCCTTGGCCTCATCACAGATCTGTTGGACCAGGAGTTCTGAGGGTTGAGCTTAGGCACGTAACACAGGAGCTCTAAACTGAGGAGCTGCTTAAGTGTTCATGATATTCTGAAAAAACCACCTGGAGGACCAGCAGATGTGGATGTGCCGTTTATTACTCACATTATAGGGGAGTGCACCGATGGCAGTGGATTGGTGCAAGAGAGACTGTGCTTCCTCTGGTCTGAGGCTCATTATAAGGGGTCCCAGACAAAGGCAGCATGGGACCAAGCTGCACAACCTGTGTGTGGCCCAGAGCTACATAACATCAGTGTGTACATGCAGAAGGAAAAGGTCAAGAGGCAGTCACCAGGCAAGAAGTGATCCCCAGAGGAGATAAGGAAGGAGCTGCATTCTTTTCCCAAAACAATACACATTCCTTCTGGTACGGGGCCCTCTGGCCAATCTTCCGTCATGGGTGGTGGAAGGGCTGTGTCCAGCATCCACCCCACAGACTGGTATATCTTAAAAGCCCCCAGATGATCTTTATATCCACCCAAGGTAGGGAGTCATTGATCTGGAGCTGTTCTAGACTTTCAGAGGTGGCCCGACGTTTCCATGAACTTCTGAGCTACAACAAAGGGAATACAGAAATTTTCTACCCAAACCCATCAGTTCTTGGCAATGGCATAGCTTTGCATCATTGTGGCAGCTCAATGGTATGTTGTTACCTCTGCATGTTTGTATGGGTACAAATATGCGGAGTTGAAGAAGGTTGCCTGTTCTTTAAAATAACTGATCCATTGGACTTCTGGCCAAGATGGAGGTGAAGATAGATATGTTTCACTTCCTTGCACAACTAAAAGAAAGATAACAACCAATTTAAAAACAAAAAGCAACCAGAACTGCCAGAAAATCGAACCGTATGGAAGTCTGACAACCAAAGAATTAAAGAAGAAATATTTATCCAGACTGGTAGGAGGGGTGGAGATGGACAGCTGGGGTGGAGAGGATGCGTGGCAAAGCAGTGGCTGGCAGACTGGACAGGTGAGGTGGTGGTTGGTGGATCAGACAGTTCCATATTAACATGTGGATAAACCAGGAGAAACAACTGGGGACTGAGACAGACTGCACAACCAAGGGTTCCAGCATCAGGAAATAAAGCCTCAAAGCTTCTGGCTGTAAAAACCTGTGGGGGTTGTGGTGGCGGGAAAAACTGTCAGTCTCACAGGATAGTCCATTGGAGGGGCCCATGGAGTCCTACAACATACACAAGCCCACCCACCCAGAAATCAGCACCAGGGAAGCACTTGAAAGGATATAATTCACTTGTGGGAAGTGGGGGAAGTGACTGAAAGTGGGGCAAGAGCCAAGCAAGTGGCATTGTTCCCTCCCTGACCTTTCCCTCACATATAATGCCACAACGCAGTGAAGTGGGTTGCCCCACCCTGATGAATACCTAAGGCTCCGCCCCTTACAACATAACAGGTGCACTGAGACAAAGAAATATGACTCAAATGAAAGAATAGATCAAAACTCCAGAAAATGAACTAAGCGATGAGGAAATAGCCAACCTATCATATGCAGCATTCAAAACACTGCTAATCAGAATGCTCACAGAAATGACTGAGTATAGCCACAAAATAAAGGAAGAAGTATAGGCTATACAAGGTGAAATAAAGAAAAATGTACTGGGAACTAACAGTGAAGGGAACGAACTAAGACTAAAGTCAATAATTTGGAACAAAAAGAAGATATAAACATTCAACCAGAACAGAATGAAGAAACAAGAATTCAAAAAAATGAGGAGAGGCATAGGAACCTCTGGGACAACTTTAAATGTTCCAACATTTAAATTTATTTGAAATGTTTGTTCCAACATTTATTTGAATCATAGGGGTGCCAGGAGTAGAAGAGGAAGAGCAAAACATTAAAAATTTATTTGAAAAAATAATGAAAGAAAACTTCACCAATCTGAGTGAAGGAAATAGACATACAAGTCCAGGAAGCTCAGAGAATCCCAAACAAGTTGTACTCAAAGAGGAACACATAAAGATACATCATAATTAAATTGCCAAAGATTAAAGACACAGAGGGAATCTTAAAAACAGCAAGAGAAAAGGGGAGAGTTACCTACAAAGGAGTTCCCATAAGACGAGCAGCTGGTTTTTCAAAAGAAACCTTATAGGAAAGAAGGGGCTGGAAAGAAGTATTCAAAGTCATGAAAAGCAAGGACCTACATCCAAGATTACTCTGTCCAGCAAAGCTATCATTTAGAATGGAAGGGCAGATAAAGTGCTTCCCAGGTAAGGTAAAGTTAAAGGAGTTCATCATCACCAAACCCTTATTATATGAAATGTTAAAAGGACTTATCTAAGAAAAAGAAGATCAAAACTATCAATAGTAAAATGACAACAAACTCAAAACCATCAATAACTGAACCTAAAAAACAAAAACAGAAACTAAGCAAACAACTAGAACAGGACAGAATCACAGAAATGGAGATCACATGGAGACTTATCAGTGGGGAGGTAGAATGGGGAGAATGGGGGAAAAGGTACAGGGAATAAGAAGCATAAATGGTAGGTAAAAAATAGACAGAGGGAAGTTAAGAATAGTATAGGAAATGGAGAAGCCAAAGAACTTCTATGTATGATCCATGGACATGAACTAAGGGGGGGAATGCTGGAGGGAATGAGGGTGCTGGGAGGAGGGGGATAAAGAGAAGAAAAAAATGGGATAATTGTAATAGAATCAATAATATATACTTAAAAAATAATACTAAGTAACTGACCTGCTTGTAAATCAACTCATATGATTTAGTCACAGCAGCTAAATCACAGCTAGTTCCTGGGTATTCCTCCTGAAGAACACATTCCTGGCCCCATCAAGGTGAACTTTTATTCTGGGAAGCAGTGGTACTAGCCAAATATCCCAGTGGACTAATGAAATACCTTGCATCCCAACTTGGTGCCTAACATAGGTTGCACCCGAATGGCTTAGCACATACTAGTCTAAGCATTGGGAAAGCATGACTGCGGCCCCAATTTTGGTAGCCTGTACATCATCCAATCAACCTTGGGCTTGGGCATCAAATACCAGCCACCCAGGGGTAGCTGGTCCTCAAAGCCCTGTGGGCTCACTTTTTTTTTTGAATCCGGATATGAGTACTGGTGGTGTTCACTGTCAACCATGGTCATGCATACATTTCTTTATCAAAAAATGTTAAAGCAGGCCTCTCAACATATGTGGGATAAGGTCTTGTCTTCTTAATATTCTCATTGATCAGACAGCTCTCAGTGCCAGCGTAGAGCAGTCTGCTGTCAGGTTCTATGAATATGTGATGAATTTAGTTCTTTTATATCCTCATTTTCTTCCTTTGTTTATATGACACTAAATACTTTTGGAGTATCTACTACATACTGTGCTACATCCTGAGAGCACAAGGTGAGTATGTTGATCTTTCTTTAGCTAACATTCTAGACCACAAAATGGACATAAACAGCGAATCAGAATGTTGTACTGGAGCTCACCAGGCACGGAGGGAGAGAGGAGGTAGAGAGAGGGCCTTTCAGGCTGTGGGCACTATGAATTGAAAGGCAAGGAGTTAGAAAAAGCATCAGGATTTGGAGAGTAAAAGTGTTCCTGAAACAGAGGGAGTGTGTGTGGGGGCGCGGAGGGGGATGGTGATGGAGGTGAGGCTCCAGTCACATGTTGGGATCTGATTGCAAAGCACATTCATGCTAAGGGAATTTTGACTTGACCCTGAAAAGGCAAAGTGGTGCAAATGAAAAAAAAGAAAAAGAGAGAGAGAAAAATAAACTTTGTTGTAAAAAGAAAAATTCTAATTAAATCCAGGCTCTGACATTTATTCCTTATATTGTGATAATGATTGGAAATAGCTCAGTCTCTATTTCCTTATCTGTACGAATAAGCATACTAACACCTTTCTTGCGGGGTTAGTTTGAGGGCTAAATGAAACAGTGTTCATAAAATCAACAACTACGTGTTAGGTTCTAGAGCTATGCCAACCAATACAGGAGCCACTCGTCATAGGTGGCCCCTTAATTAAAATTAAATAAATAAAGGGATTTATTTTTGAGATGCACTAGTCAACTTTCAAGTGCACAGTAGCCTTGTGTGGCCAGTGACTAGCACATTGGAAAGCCCTAATACAGAACAATGGCATCATTGCAGAGCATTTATTGGTCAGTGCTACTCTAGAGAGGTTTCCCTTTCCCACTGGAAGCATCAGGCTCCCAACTGATGTAGTTAATGTGTTGCTAGTATGTGCTATACTGTATTATTAGAAAGTTTTTCTTTAAAATAAACCTGGGAAACGGGCTTAGATCAAGGTAGAGTTTCCTTCTGAGACGTCAGTCAAGAGCTGGCACGCAGCCCTGTGCTGGCTGCAGCTGCCGCCCCAGCTCTAGGCTTGGAATTATACTTAGTTCTCTTGGAAATGGCCATAGTGACAAGCAAACTGATCTAACACTGAGGCGCAAGTTTCCCTGGGGACTTACTCCAGGATCTAAACTATACTCTCTATGGGATCGCCTGTAGGCACAACCTCATGCCATTTCAAATAACAGCCTAATTCATCCTGTTCTCTTTACTAAGGTTTTGTGGCCCAGCACATCAGGGGATGATGGCCATTTCTGGTGACAGGTAGACACCTGCACTAAACTCTCAATTTACTTCAACTTAGGCCACTTGCCCAGAAAGAGTTTATTAACTTCCAGTTTCTACTTAACTTTGGTTTTGTTCAGGCAGTTAGCTGAAGTTATAAGTACAGGTCTTTCTTCCACAGGGAAGTTACTTTCAGCATTAAACAAAATTAGAGGGATTTTTGAGAGAATGGAATGTATAAAACTTAGTTGGTAAATTTAAAAAAACCAAACAAGCTAAAACTTTCCTGAACCACCTTGGGAAAACAAAGGTTTTTGCTGACAGTTTTATCATGGTTACTATATTATTTTGCACACATAATTGACTTTTACTTGGGAAGCAAGAAAACCCATGTGGAAATGTTAAAAAGAAGTCAAGTGAGAGACCAGCTAGAAGAAATTAAATCTATCAGTGTGTAAACATAATATGGTGAAAGGAATCTGGCATTTATTGAGGGGTATATGCAACTACAGAGGGTTGCTGGAGAGAAGTTCCCTGTGGCCTGCAGTGACTTGGGGAATTGTGAAGAACTGGGAGAGATTCAGCTGGCAGTGAGAGGTGGCTGGGACTGTGGTGAGAAAAGGGGAGGGATTTTGGATGGGGCAAGACGTGTTCAGTTGTAGAGATGGGAATGCCCCCATCTTCTTTAGTGGGAAGTGAATAGACCATTTTGACCAAACACACATGTATCATGTGGATGAGGAATAAATGAGAAGTTTTGATGTTGTTCAGCCCAGACTGGGTAGGAAGGAACAGACCTTGAATAATATAGCAATAATTAAGCTTGTTTACTTTGAGTCAGGCAATGAGCTGAAATATTTTTAACAGACATTACTTTTTAAAATTTATGGACGTAAGAGAGAGAGGGGAAGAAGCATTGAATTGTTGTTCTCACTCGTTCATGCATTCATTGGTTGATTCTTATTTGTGCCCTGACAGGGGATCAAACCTGCAACCTTGACATATAGGGACAATGCTCCAACCAGCTGAGCTTACTCAGCCAGGACCTAACATATGTCATTAATTTAACATTCACAAGAGTCCAGTGAGGTAGATACTAATATTCACATTTTATTGGTGAGATAACTTAAATTTATAGAGGTTAGCAGTCTTCTCAAGGCTAAAGTGTTGAGAGACAATTCTCCACTGGCCTCTTGCATCTTTGTTCATTTGTAGAGCAGGGCCACTGGCCTCTGTGCTGGACCAGCACTTTGTTGATGCTTGTATAGCCAACCATTTTGAAAGACAGAGCTTGTGTCTGCTCTTAGAGAATAGAGAAGGTTTATTTATTTTCTATATAATAAAAATAGTATTTTCTTCTGGGTCAAATGTTGGTCAGGCTTAACTGTCCCTTATAAAAATTTGGATTTTCCAAGTTCAGGGTTTTTTTTTTTTCTGGAAAGTATGTATAGGAGTCACTTGATTCTTTCACATTTCCCTTTGGGAAATGAGGCTGAGGATAGTGAAGTAAACAGGGTGACACTTTGGCTACTTCATGCTATTGCTCTGAGTAGTTTTTTTGTTTTTAATTAAATAAACTTATTTATTTTTAATTACATTTATTAATTATTTGTTTAATTTACTTAACCCTGACCTGGGGGTTTTGTGTCTTCTGGTACCTGTGAAACAGAAGCAGACGTGTTAGCATTCAATTAGGGTAAATTCCCAGAACACTCACAGGTATTCCCTGAAGCATCTGGTAAATACTAAAGTAACCTTGAAAGGCTTCACAAGTCACCTATTAGGTGATAAGAGCCTGTGCTAGAGTCTTTTGAAAGGATGAAATGGGTGCTAGAAACAGAAGGGAAGAAACAGGATTGGGAGAGGATATTTTGGGATGGAGTGTGGAGCAAGAGGTAGACAGAAAGTATAAAAGGTTGAAAGAGATATTAAAATTCTAAGCTTGAGCAGATGAACACAAAAATTAATAAAGTGAATAACTACAACTAGTTCTTGGAGGAGCAGTGGCAGCTTCTTTTGTGCTTTTAGAATTTTATTTCTCTGAAGTTAAGAGCTGCATCTTTAAAAAGTTCTTGCCCTGGCTGGTGTGTCTCAGTGGGTTGGGCATTGTCCCATGAACCGGCAGGTTACCAGTCAGGGCACATGCCTGGGATGTGGGCCAGATCCCCAGTTGGGGTGTACGAGAGGCAACTGATGGATGTTTCTATCACATATCAGTGTTTCTCTCCCTCTCTGTCTCCCTCCCTTCCCGTCTCTCTGAAAATAAATAAATAAAATCTTTTGAAAAGTTCTCTGCATAAGAACTAGCCATGGAAACATACATAAGAGATATCAACTAGATCTCTCCTCTACTTACCTCTTCTCCAGTTTGGGGGGTAGGGTTGTTGAGAGGACCTGGGAGGTAGCTGCTTACTGTTGGCGTCTGTGCGTGCGTGAGATGGGTGGTGGGAAGAGGAGAGAGTGGCTGGAGCAATGGCCCCTTAGCTTTTGAGGCCATTTCAGACATTCGGAGGCTGACTGCAGGCTGTGTCTCCTAAGGAAAAGCTTGTTTCCTAAGCACTACTCTGTTGAGAAATGACCACTTCCATTATGTCAGGTGAGTGCTTTGCCCTCTTCCTCTTTTCTTCGATGGATTTCTCAGTAATAAAAGCACAAAATGTTTTTCACTGTGCCAGCAGTGTCACTTATGGTGACAACAATTGAAATGCTTTTTTTCTTTGTTGACTATATAATTTTTTGGATTTCCTAAGAAGCAATGAAAAACAAAGGAAATGGCAAATAAATGCCATCTATGTGTGTATTATCACCTTCTGGGCCTCTCTGCTTTAACCAGTTTTCAGTTTAGAATATCGTTATCAGGTTGTATTTTTCAAATAAGGAGAAATCTCCCAAGAGGGTCTAAGTTGATGGAACCTGTGGAGCACATTGCAGTGTTCAGTGCATTGTATTCCTTATGGGAAAAGAAAATTGCTCAGTGTTTTCTATTTTTGAACCAGTTGCCAATGTTTGGTGAACTTTACCTACTGTTACACATTCGCTTAGTGAGTGGCAAATTAGGTAATGACAAGATTATGTTGCTGTCTTTCCCAGGAAGTCTGTGGAGGTGACACTTTATGCCTCTCTTACCAGAGCCCAGGTGACTTGGGAATGGAGTAGCACCATTTAGTGGTAAAAATATTTTAATCTTTGAAAAAGGAAGCATGGTCTTTATTGGGTGACTTTAGGGGTTGCAGATTAGTCAGGCATAAATGTTTTATATAGACATGACCTGGGTGTCTTTTCCTTCATTTTTCTTTCTTTCTTCTTCTTCTTTTTTTTTTTTTGGTATGGATCATTTTTAACATCTCCTGTATCTATAGATTACAGGTTCTCAGGTGAAGCGCTGAGCATGTCACTGAAAGCCCAGTGGAGTTAAGTGTGTAAAATCAGTCTGAACATGTGCTGTAATAGATTTGACCTCGAAGAGCACTACAAAGAGAAATTGCAGATAACCATCTGAACTGGCTTCTGAAGCTTGTAGTTCTGACTCCCAAGGTAGAGTGAAAAGTGAGACCAAACACATAGAAATGAACAACTCAGAGATAGCAGAATATATGAGTCTGATTTTAAAAGGAAGCAAAGCTAAATTAAAACAAAAAAACAAAAAAAACAACAACTTATTCTCTAGCTTTTCAAAAAAAGATTCTTTCTTTGGTTCCTCTCAAATGTCCTTGAAGTACAATAACTACTTTGTAGCACATACTGTGCTTTTCCAGGTCACATTGGTACCTCTTAAAATAAACATTTAATCAATATGTAAACATATGTATAAAACACAAAATTACTTAAACCTTACCCTCTGAACAGGTGACAGTACCACAGAGGTGACTTAGTCTTACCTATCACCTGGGCCGAAAACAACCTTAACAATAGTGATTTAGGCTATGACTTTACTGTTTCTGTGGTGGGCATTTCAGTAACTTATGGTTTACTTTTTACTGCTACAAAGATAAGGTGTTTAGAGGCATAAAATCGCAGACATTATGAAATGTAGCATAATTTTTGCCATTTTTACCTTGGACACACCATTCACAGCACATATACTTTTTCCACTACTGAGATCAGTTTGCGTGTTTGCAGTCTTTGCTTTCCAGAAACTAGACAGTAACTAGTATTCGTTATACAGCTAACTGGGCTTAGGGCTAGAGCATGTGGCCATGGAACAGCTCCAAGCTAAGTGGTTTCCGTTAGCTGTTTCAAGCCGTGATCTTGATCTTGTGTTACCCAGACCTGAAACAACATGCCTTCATCCACTAGGCCATAGAAATTTAGTATAGATCCTCAAATATACAAAAACAAACATGTACACACAGCCCTCCATATTTGGACTGTTATTTATGGACTATATGATTTCAGATATTGCCACTGTCACATGTAAACACACTATATGATAAGGAACAATGGAAATACCAGAGCAAAATGTCCAAATACCACAGAAAACAGAGAGTGGTGCCAAACAAAACAGAGATGTGTTAATTAGATTGATTGACTTTAAGTTTTGAGTGACCTTTGGCTTCTTTTTATTTTTTAGAATCGTTTTCTTTTTGTCATAGTGGAATGACTGGGTTTCCATTCGAAACATTTTTTGAGGGCATTTGTTACCTAGATAAATGTTGCAGCGAAACATTCTTACAAGCGTCAGATAATGTGCTAGTGATTATGGCTGCTATGCTGAATAGTTATTTCTAAACAATGCTAGCAAGATACTTCACTGTGTAATTTGTGGTGTAGTTACAAACTTACTGATGGCACGGTTTAGAAAAATGTTTCTCTAAATTAACTTTCACAGTGAAGATGAAGCAAGATGACTTCCAAGTTGTCTTTTGTGTATTGTACTTCTTTTCTTATTCTGCTCCTTGGGGTTTTCCTTTCTGTTATTTGGAGTCTGAGATCAGTGCAAATATAAGATCATGTCAGAAGTATGATAGCTATCATGCGTCACAGTTGCATGTATGCAGAATGTTGAGCGATAAGCCACCAGGTTTGCATTTTGCTTCATAAATAATGTAGAGCCAAAATTCTGTTGTATAGGTCTGAGCCTGCTCTTGCTAAAGTAAATAAAATAAACGGTAAACAGGAATAAAGGGAATGTTTACTATAACTGTCAACATAAATATTCATTGCTATAAAACAACCAGTGTGAAGGCAAACATATTTACAGCTAACATTATTTGGATAGGTTTTTTTTTTTTTTCCTCCCTCTAGTTATGGAGCCTCAGAGCAAAAAAGACAGTATGTAGAGAAGCATCTCAAAGTGATTTGAGTGTTTGTTCTTTTTTGCATGTCTGAGAATGAAGCACTTCAGCTTCAATCATCGTTTTACTGGTTTTTAAAAGTGTTTTTCCTTGTTTTATGGAACACACCAAGCTGAGCGCAGCAGCTTGCATGACGCTGTGCCGAGGGCTCTGAAGTTGAAGCCACTGAACGCTCTGAATTTCCCCATGTGTCTCAGTGCAGAACCCCTTGTTCTAAATGTGTGCGTACTGTTCCACTGAGAAAATGCAATGTTCTCTGGCTCTCTGAGATTCTCATTTCATACCTATGGAGAAGAAGCTCAGTGGTTGCCTATTGAGTGTCATTGTGAAGTAATACAGATGGTCTAGTTCAAGGTCCTTTAAAAGGCACACAGGGAAAGATGTTATGTTTCTGCTTATTTTCTCCTTCTTTATGTGCATTTCTTCCCTTTTAAAATGTGTATTTGCTCTGGTTGGGTAGTGCAGTTGTTTAGAGCGTTGTCTCAATATGCCAAAGTTGCAGGTTCAATCTGCGGCCAGGGCTCACACAGGAAGCGACCGATGAATGCATAAAGAAATGGAGAAACAAATTCTCTCTCTCTCTCAAAGTCAATAAAATTTATTAAATGTATATTTTGTAAATAGGTCAAATATAATATTACTCTATCTTTGATGTAGGTAGAATACATGAAAGCTAACAATCGTTCTGATGTAGGCTGCTCTATGCCAGTGCATTACGGTGACTTGTGACACTTTCGCTAGCGTCTTCTGGGTAAATGCAGAATTTGGTTCATTTCTAAACCTATAATCAGAGCATTAGGCAGCTAGAAAGTTGCCAATTGCATTGTAGCTTTTCCTAAAAATGTTTCTCTATACTGACTGAATCTACCCTTGTGAAGGCATTGCTAGTTGAGCACCTCAGTCTGTAAAATCTAAAATAGAGGAATTAGCAGAAAGAGAACTATATTTAAATAATATGCACAGTATTTTAAAATCCTTCAAAACATTAGGAAGAGCCTTTGGAGTAATTAGATAGTTTACATTTTACAGCACATCTGTTAAATGAGTAACTATTGAACGGAAAAATGTCCCTGCTACTTCCTAGGCAGTTTTTGGCAAATGATTTGCTTCCCCATTATGCCTGTGTCTAGCCTTATAGTTGTCAGGACATTGCTTTCAATGAGTTTTTAGCTAGTAGGGTAAAATGCATTTCTTTTGTCATTAGGTGGAAAAATGTTTTCCGCTGGAAGCAGAAAAATTGTATGTAGATGACTTTAACTTTCTTGCAAGAAAAGTGTGAGTGGATATGCATTATAGGATATGCAAGTGGAATTTAGAGACTCACTTGTGAATGTAAACTATGAATACTACTTGAATCGCTTCCATTTTCTTGAAAAAAATAATGATGATAGCTAAGACTGAGAATAGTAGAGGCAAGTGAATGTGTCAACAATGTAAATGTGGGTACAGACTTAAAGAGAGAATCATTAGTTGTAGTAGCACAAAGTAAGGTCACTGAGTTCATTCCCTTTTTGAAAATAATTTTCTATTTCATAAAATTAAAATAATAATAGTTATTAAAAATAAAAAAAATAGAGCAAGAAAGGGAAAAAAACTCCAGTAGTTTGGGCTTTCACCATATATGTCAGCTCAATACAAAGTAAAACAAACAGACACTCTTCTTGGCTTCGATTGTGATAAGTAAATAACTCATTTGATGGATAGTTTTGAGTAAAACAAAGTGATAGTTCTGCATTGTTCAGACGATACATCTATTTAAATGGGAAGTACAGACAAGTTATGCAAAGTACTTGTCAGTATTTTAAAAATATATCACAAATATAAGATATTATTCTCTCCCTCTCCACTTTTGGAAAAGAATGTTCCAAAATACAAAGTTGATGAGAAAGAGATTATTACATGGAGAAGAAATTTCTCTTGGGAGAAATGTCTCCTTGAGTTGAGATTTGCATATACTCATATAAAATGTTTTTTTGAAGCCAGTTGCTGAGTTTTTAATCACCGTGTCACTCATCAGTTATGAAATGAATGATAATAAGTTAATAGATAGTTTGTAAGGACAATATATGTTAAGAAAGAAAGAAAGAAAGAAGTGGCATTTCAAGTGATAGTGATACTGGAAAAATGTCCCTACAAAAACTGAATGATAGTTGCTTAAAAAAAACAACAGAAGGGAAAAAGATGCATAACAAAAATATAGGGCCCTGACTGTTGTGGTTCAGTAGTTTGGGCATCGTCCGGAAAACTGAAAGGTAGCTGGTTCGATTCCCAGACAGGACACATGCCTGGGTTGCAGTCTAGGTCCCTGGTTGAGGGTGTGTGAGAGGCAACTGATCGATGTTTCTCTCTCCCTCTCTCCCTCTCTTCCCCTCTCTCTAAAAATAAATACATAAAATCTTTAAAAATATAAAAAAATAAAAATACAGGATGTCTGCTAAGAATGAGCGTTATAGAAAAAGAATTGGGTATCATAGTTGACAAAAAATATGTTGAGATGTATAAACGTGTTTGAACTTCTTTTGGATAGGCCTGATTATTCACGTAAAAAATTAAATAGATTTGTGAATATAAGTACAAATTATAGTCATCATTGTGATGCTGTTGTCAGAGAAAAAATTGCCAGCATATTCCTAGGTTGCGTTAAGCATAGATGTGAAAAAGATGAGGCAGAAAGAAATCTTTCTAAATATTAGTTACACAGTAATTAAGATATTATGCTACCTCACGTTTCTTGTGCTTTTGAAGTTCTGCAGACAAAGAGATTAAGTTTTTTAAAGAATTTCATTGTTTAAAGTTGTAAAAGGGTCAAGTGAATTGGAACTGTTAAATGATGTAAAGTTTTTATGAGGTAAATGTAAGGCAGTTGTTCCTGACATGCCTATACTGAGCTACTCATTAGTCAATAGGCCACTTTTGGAAGTCTAACACGCTGGCAATTTGCCAGATATTGTATGGGATCTGGAAAAGTCTTAGCATTCTCGGTGATAGAGTTTGCAGTATAGTCATGGAAGGCCAATACAACAACTGAGTTCAAGAGAAGGGATATCAGTGTGATTTGCTGAAGGGGGCTCTTAGGGGACTATGAAGATTTACTTGGGTTTCAAAATGAGCAAGATTTGGAAAGAAGAGCGAGGCAAGAGATCTATTTTAAAGTTTTTTTTTGTTTTGTTTTGTTTTTTGTTTTTTTTTTTTCTTAAGAGAGAAAGGGGAAGGGAGGGAGAGAAAAACATCAATGTGTGGTTGCCTCTCGAGCATCCCCTACTGGGGACCTGGCCAGCAACCCAGGCATATGCCCGACTGGGGAATCAAACCCACAACTCTTTGGTTTACAGGCCAGCGCTCAATGCTCTGAGCTGCGCTAGCCAGGGAAAGAGATCTATTTTAGCCAGAGCTGCAAGTGGGCCGAATAAGGAAAGGCGAGGGAGAAAAGAAGGATGGCAGCAGTTCAAAATGTTTACTGTTGTTCGAAACTAATGTAGACACAGTTCTTAATTCTGAATATTTCATATTTGTTTCTTGGGAGATCAACACATTGTAAAACCAACAAACATAAATGTTCAATGATGCAGAAGTTTAAAGGAAGCACATCTTGACCTTACTATTTCTGAATTAGAAATGATCTTACATACCATAAATCACTTTCTCATTTTATATATAAGTATGAGAGAATTAAATTAGTTAAGGGAAGGTCGCCCATCTTGTTAATTCTAGGGTGAGGAATAAAAACCTGATTTGATGTAGGATGGTGTTCTTTCTGATAAATCCTGCTGACCTCTTGTATAAAATAAAAAGACAACTTTGGTATTTTTATTTAAGGCTTCTTTGATAATATTAAAAATTTTTTTTATCCTCACCCAAGGACATTTTCTCATTGCTTTTGAGAGAGAGAACTGAGAGAGAAAAAACATCCATGTGAGAGAGAAGCATTGATTGGTTGCCTCCCAAACACACCCAGGCCAGGGTTGTTACCGACCTGGAGCAGGGATCAAACCTGCAACCTAAGTACGTGCCCTGGCAGAAAATTGAACCCTCAACCATTCAGTTAGTGGGACAACAATACAATCAACTGAGCCACACTGGCCAGGGCTTCATGGATAATTTTTTAATAGAAGTGAGGTTTGATGGTTAAAACTTGAGAAAAGATTCATGTGAAATTTTCCCCCCAAACTTAATTTTTATTGTATTTTTTTCCATTACCAGTTAGTCCTCTTATAATCCCCTCCCCCCAGCAATCACCACACTGTCGTCTATATCCGTGAGTTCTTTTATTTTTTTGCTCAATGTCCCCACCCTTTATCCGCACCCCCATTAGCTGTCATCTGCTCTCCATCTATGAGCCTGTCTCTGTTTTGTTGTTAGTTCAGTTTGTTCATTAGGCTCCACAAGTGAGTGAAATCATGTGGAACTTGTGTTTTTCTGACTGGCTTATTTCACCTAGCATAATGTTCTCCAGGTTTATCTATACTATTGTAAAGGGTAAAATTTTCTTCTTGTTTATGGCTGAGTAGAATTCCATTGCGTAAATGCTCCGTAGTTTTTTTATGCACTCATCTATTGATGGACACTTGGGCTGCTTCCATATATTGGCAATTGTAAATTAGGCTGCTATGAATATATGGGTGCTTATTATGTTCTTTCAAGCTAGTGTTTTGGGTTTCTTTGGATATATTCCCAGAAGTGTGATAGCTGGGTCAAAAGGCAGATACATTTTTAATTTTTTGAGGTATCTCCATACTGCTCTCCACAGTGACTGTACCAGTCTACATTTCCACCAACAGTGCAAAAGTAGTCTCCTTTCTCCACATCATCACCAGCACTTGTTGTTTGTTGATTTATTGATGAGAGCCATTCTGACAGATATGCGATGGTATCTCATTGTGATTTTAATTTGCATTTCTCTGATGATTAATGTTGAGCATCTTTTCATATGTCTATTGGCCATCCATTGTCCCCTTTGGAGAAATGCCTATTCAGGTCCTTCACCCATTTTTAAATTGGGTTGTTTGCTTTTTTGGTATTTGGTTTTGTGAGTACTTTATAAATTTTGAAGTAACCCCTTACCAGAGGTATTGGCGAATATGTTATCCCATTCTGTGGGTTGTCTTTTTATTTTGTTGATGTTTTCCTTTGCTGTGCAAAAACTTTTTTAGTTTGATATAGTCCCATTTGTTTATTTTCTCATTTGTCTCCCTTGCCTGGGGAGATATATCCAACAAAAAATTTCTACAAGCAATATCCGAGATTTTGCTGCTTATGCTTTCTTCTAAGATTTTTATGGTTTCAAATCTAACATTTAAGCCTTCGATCCATTTTGAATTTATTCTTGTGTGTGATGTAAGAAGGTGGTCCAGTTTAATTTTTCTGCATGTTTCTGTCCAATTTTTCCCAACACTATTTATTGAATGAACTAGCTTTAGCCCAGTGTATGTACTTGCTTCCTCTGTCGAATATTAATTGACTATAAAGGTGTGAGTTTATTTCTGAGCTCTCCATTCTGTTCCATTGATCTCTGTGTCTGTTTTTGTGCCAGTATCAGGCTGTTTTGATTACTGTGGTCTTGTGAAATTTGAGAGCAATTGCTTATTATGGGTGTTCATGCATTTGATCCATTGAAATTGTTCAGGAGTGAAAAGTTTCCATGTTGTTAGTGGTAATCTCAATCAAACAGTCTGAAGGTTGTCATCAGAGCAATGAAAAATGTGTTTTAGATTTTCTTTATTGATATACATTGACCTTTTAACCTTAAGAATTGACAAAGCCACCACAGATTCCTCTTTCCTGCATGGTTCCTGGTGCTGGCTGCGTTCCATAATTTTGTCAAGGGTGCTTTATATTCTGCTGAAACTGCCTTTTTCTTTCTCCTTTTCTTTTTGCCAGCTGGTGATGTGCTTGTCTATTAATGTTCTAATTGAAAATGATTAATAAGCTTCCTCATCTCACACTGAAAAAAGGGGAGGTTCAAATCATTCCTAAATGCACAAGGATGAATTGCGGAATGGTCTCTTCTGAGTCAGTAGCCCCATAATAGGCACCTACCCCAGCTGAAATGTAGAATGAGTTATTCTCATGACAGTGTGAAAACCTTGAAAATATGAAAGAAAATGCAAAATTAAATGTCACGTATCAATGTGTGCACTTAGAAATTTAATGTTATTTTTTATAATTCAAATCAAGGCTAAGGGATTATCTTCAACAGTTTTTGAGTGGGTTCAATTTCTGTTTATGTTAATAATGTCCAATGTTATTCTAGGATGCATTCCGTTTTGAGCCTCTGCATCTGTTGTATGACCAGAATGACCATCCCTGTCTCTTCTTCATTTGTAGACTTTTCCCCTTGTTTGAATTAAAAAGAAAGGAAGACTCTGTTTTGTATTTGTTCTTATGTGTGGTGTGGGAAGGTGATCTAGTTTCATTTTTCTGCATGTTTCTGTCCAATTTTCCCAACACCACTATTGAATAAACTATCTTTAGCCCAGTGTATGTACTTGTTTCCTCTGTCACATATTAATTGACAATAAAGGTGTGGGTTTATTTCTGAGCTTTCTAATCTGGTCCATTGATCTATGCATCTGTTTTTATGCCAATACCATGCTGATTTGATTACTATAGCCTTATAGTATAGTTTGATATTAGGTAGCATGATTCCTCCAACTTTGTTTTTCTTTCTCAAGATTGCTATTGCTATGCAGGGCCATTTGTTGTTCCATATAAATTTTTGAAATATTTGCTCTAGTTCTGTTATATATATTATTGGAATTTTGATAGGAATTGCATTGAATCTATAGATTGTTTTGAGTAGCATGGACATTTTAATGATATTAATTCTTCTTATTCATGAACACAGTATGCTTTCAATTATTTTTATCTTCTTCAATTTCTTTCTTTAGTGTCTTATAATTTTCAGAGTGCAGGTCTTATACATCCTTGGTTAGGTTTATTCCTAGGGGTTTCATTCTTTTTGAATCAATTGTGAATGGGATTATTTTATCAATTTCCCTTTCTGTTCATTATTGGCATATAAAAATGCAACTGATTTCTGGATATTAATTTTGTATCTGCTATTTTGCTGAATTTATTTATCAGTTCTAATAGTTCAGACCTAAAACTATGAAAATCCTAAAAGAAACAAAGGCAGTAAAATCTTGGACATTGCTCATAGCAATATTTGTTACTGATATATCTCCTAAGGCATGGGAAACAAAATTAAAAAATAAATGGGACTATATCAAACTAAAAAATTTTTGCATAGCAAAGAAAACCATCAACAAAATAAAAAAAAGAGAACCCATGGCATGGGAGAACATATTTGCCGGTATACCTGATCAGGAATTACTATCCAAAATTTATAAAGAACTTAAAAAGCTCAACACCTGAAAAACAATTCAATTAAAAAATGAGCAAAGAACCTGAATAGACATTTCTCCAAAGAGGACATACAGATGACCAATAGACATATGAAAAGATGCTCAACATCACTAACCATCAGAGAAATGCAAATTAAAACCACAATGAGATATCACCACACATCTGTCAGAATGGCAATCAGTAAATTAACAAACAACAAGTGCTGGCAAGGATGTAGAGAAAGGGGAACACTTTTGCACTGTTGGTGGGAAGGTAGGTTGGTGCAACATTGTGGAAAGCAGTATGGAGATACCTCAAAAAATTAAAAATGTATCTGCCTTTTGACCCAGCAATCCCACTTCTGGGAATACATCTAAAGAAACCCAAAGCACTAATTTGAAAGAGCACAGGCACCCCTATGTTCATTGCAGTCTTATTTACAATTGCCAAGATATTGAAGCAGCCCAGGCATCTGTCAAGAGATGAGTGGGTAAAACAACTGTGAGGCATTTACACAATGGAATTCTACTTGGCTGTGAAAAAGAAGAAAATTTTACCCTTTGAAGCAGCATGAATGGATGTGGAGAACATTATGCTGAAATAAACCAGTCAGAGAAAGACAAATACTACATGATTTCACTTGTACGTGGAATCTAATGAACAAACTAAACTAACAAGCAAAATACAGACAGACTCATAGAGAGCAGGCTGACAGCTAAGGGGGGTTTATTTACATGGTAGAGGGATCAAGCCAAAAGGTAAAAGAACTCATGGACATGAGCCACAGCGTGGTGATTTGGGTGGGAGAGGTATAGGGAGCTAAATGACGATGGAAAAGATACAATAAAAATAAATGCTCATATTAGCAAAAATTAAAAAAAAAGAAAAGAATTAAAGAGCCTTATGCCTTCTTTCACTTGAATGTGATTATGTGATTAATGGACAGCTTTAATTTTATATATATATATATTATATATATAAAATATATATATGAGGTCTGTCCAGAAAGTATCTAGCCATGTAATATGAAAAATAGAGACTTTATTGAAGAAGATACAAGAAACATTATACGTAGGACAATGATACCTCAGTCCCCTTCAAAGTTATGACTTTCTTGAGGATATGTGGTTCATTGGTAGTGGTTTGAATCAAGTCATTAGTAACTGTAGCACGATGTTCCCTGTGCTCTGGTAGCAGAAGCTGCAGAGCAAATTTTGCCACAACATGTTCTATGCCAAGATCCTGCACCAAAACCTCAGATAAAGTAATTTTTGGAATTCCCAGATCAGCTTTTAGTTCTAGCTCTGTCAGTCATCGATTGCAACCCATACACATTCAACATTCCCAGGTGTTCTGCTTGTTGCAGATCTTCCAGACTGTATCACTTTCAACAGATTCTTGACCATCTTTGAAGCGTTTGTGCCACACTTTTATTTGTGCTGCATTCATTGCATTGTCCCCGAAAGCCTTCTGAATCATCTGAATAGTTTCCTCAGAGGAATGTTTAAGCTTAACACAGAATTTGATGCAGATTTGTTACTCTACTCACTCAGTCATTTTGAATGCCATGGCCACACAGCACACATGTTCACTCAATGGTGTCTACCACCCCCGCTGACTAGTACAGTGAAGCTGTCATTGTTCATGTGTGCACATTCCGATCCACTCTCCTAGGCTGCCAGTTTACATTGATGCAGTGCAAACTGTTCTCATTATATAAACAATGGCTCGATTTTTTCCAGACTGACCTCATTGTGTATGAAATGGTTCTTCCCACAACATAAACCATATCCTTAATTGATATAGTCCACCTAGGGCATTAGTATGTTGTATTAAAAGAGTTGAAACGTAATTATTATGAGAAGATGGTCACAGAGTGAATGGATCCTAGAATAATTTTAAAAATATTTGAAAACTTTAGCAAATTAATCCTTTATTTTCAATGTCCACAAGAATCTTTCCTTTTTAATGAGATTAAGTAGTTTTAAATCTTTTACTACTAAATAACTTAAAGAATTGATATTTTTTATTTAATTCACTCCAGTTGGCTAAATCACTTGGCTGCATTGTATTCTCTGTAGGTACAATAATAGCCATCATTTGGTTCAGTTAAAAAAACAAAAAACAAAAACACAAACAAATCATTTAATAGTTAAGGTGGGGTCGTGTAGAGATTACAGATTAAATGATCAAATATTTTATATTTTGAATCGATTGATTTGGTATCATTTTTATTCAGTTTTTGGGTTTCTTTAGAAAGAGTCAAAATAATCTAGGATGGAAGAAATATGAGGCTAAATATTTGGATTCTGATCATGACATTTGCATTAGTTTTCTAGGAGACCTTGGCCATATTTCCAATGCCTCAAGATTCCTATCTATGAAGTAGTAACAGAAAAGAGTTGCTATAAAGATAAAGTTTCCACATAAAAGAGTTTTTCAAATTTAAAATATTGTATACATGTATCTTAGATTCAGTTTCAGGACATTTTTCTAATAATTCTTTTTCCCTCGGTGTTTCAAGATCATATTGTGGTAATGCTTCTTTGCAATGGTCAGATTTTCTTCTTTTTGTTTTCTTTCATCTACTTTATTTTCTGTGTTTTGCATTATTTTTACCTTTTGAAGCTATGATGATTCATTTCTGCTTCTTAAAAATCTTTTTAAAATTAAATTTGTTTTTATTGTTTATTCTATTACAGTTTTTCCCTTTTTCTCCTTTTCCCTGCCACCATCTCACCTTTCCCCCTCTAAGTCACCTATGTGATCTTTGCCCTCTTTGTCAACCAGCATCAAGGATAACCACCAGCATCAGTAAGGACAATTTTTAATCTCCTTTGACTGACATTGGTGTATTTTGACTTAAAATTTTATCTATAAGATGTCATTGTATACTATGCATTTAGACTTCTTTGTGGATACACAGCAAATCCAGCTATAGTGTATGGGTGCAGTTGAAGAAGGGGAGTATGTTTTTGTGAATTTGAACATCTCTAAATTGTACTAGACATTATGGGTTTAACAAAATATAGTTCAAAATTTAAAGAACAAAGCTGACTTTTAGTAAAGTTGTGAAATTATGATATAATGGAAAGTCTAGAGATCAGGGGCACATCTAGAGCCTGGATCTTTTGCAATGTATAAACAATAAGTATAGTGACTCTACTGATTATGGTGCTAACTCAGTACTTATTGTCTATTTCCCTCATTTGGGCTTGGCCTTTGATTTATTCCATAATGGAATTAAAGATGAGCGTGCTGCCTGACCGATCTAGGAGAAGCAATGAGGAGTGAAGGGAGGTTAAAATGGAGATATATCCTCATGTTAGCTCCTTGCTAATCTTGTGGCTATCCTGACTAAATTAAGCATTTTTACTTGTGAAGAGCTGTTACAAAGTTGTTCTTTCATGTATTCTTCTACTTGTTTATTAATGCAAAAATATTTGTTGCAGACTTACTTTAGATAAGCACTGTTCAAGGTACTAGGGATATGGTAATGTAAATGGAGGCCAAGTAGTATTCTATTGTATATTTGTACCATAGCTGTTTTGTCCACTCATCTACTAATGGCCACTTGGGCTGCTTTCAAATATTGGCTACCCTTCTGACAGCATGGATGAACCTGAGAACATTACGTTAAATGAAATAAGCCAGTCAGAGAAAGTCAAGTACCATATGATTTTGCTCATATGTGGAATCTAGTGAAAAAACTGAAGTAACAAGAAAAATAGAGACAGACTTACAGATAGAGGGGAGGCTGACAGCTCTGGGGGTGGGGGGAGCGGCTGATGAGTGGAGGGATTGAGAAAAAAGAAAAAAGGAGGGAAAGAACTCATGGATATTGAAAACAGTGTGGCGATTGAGGGGGCAGGTGAGTGGGTGGAGGTGGAAGAGGGTGTGGCAGGATAAATGGTTATATATATATATATATATATATATATATATATATATATTACAGAATTTACCCACTTTCTAACTGGAAGATTATACTCTTTGACCAATATCTCCCCATTACACATTCCCCCCCAGCTTCTGGTTAACAACCATTTGACTTTCTTTCTATAGTTGGGTTTTGTCAGATTCCACATATAAATAATATAATACACGATTTATTTTACTTAGTCTAATGCCCCTCAAGATTTATCCTTATTGTCTCAAATAGGAAGATTTCCTTCTTTTTTGTGGCTGAATAATACTCAATTGTATAATTATATATGCATACCACATTTTCTTTATCCATTCATCAGTTGAGGAGCACTTAGGTTGTTTCTCTCTCTTGGCTGTCGTGAATAATGGCGCAATGAACGTGGGAGGGCAGTAGGTACCTCTTTGAGATTCTGATTGGCATTCCTTAGCGTAAGTACCCGGCAGTAGAGTTGCTGAATCATAAGGTAGTCGTATATATATATTTTTTGAGGAATATCCATACTGTTTCCCCTGGTGGCTGCACTAATTTATACTTCTACCAATAGTGCACAAGGGTTCCCATTTTTTCACATCCTCTCCAACAATTGTTACTGCTTATCATTTTGATGAGAGCCTTCTAACAGGTGCGAGGTGGTATCTCACTGTGGTTTTGATTTACATTTCCCCAGTTATTAGTGATGTTGAGCACACTTTCATGTACCTCTTGGCCATTATATTTTTTATTATATACTAGTTAAGACCTATAAAAATATGTAAGAGTTATGTACATTAGGATGCATAATAATGAAGTGAACACCTATGATACAACCTACTGGTCAGTGGGTGTGCCCCCTTTGGGTCGTTCAGGTCATTTCTGGCTTGTTCTGTTCTAATTGACTTGGAATTATGTTCTACCATTCGTTAAATATTTTGGATATCTCTCCTATCACTAACTAGCTTTTGAACAAGAGTGTTATCAAGGCCATTGAATATATATATTTTTTATTTCCCTTTCAGAGGGAACAACTATCCTGAGTTGTGTGTATTATCAGCTTCTCTTTTAGAAGTTATAAATATGATATATATGGTATATAGATATGTTATTACTTCATTTTCTTGCTCTGAATTTTGTAAAAATAGTATAATACTGTATGCATTTGTTTGGGTCTTGCTGTTCGCTCACTGTCCGGCTCTAGGATTCACTGAGATGGCCTGTGAGGCAGCATGTTCGTTTCCACAGTGCTCTGCTATGGTGTTCGAAAGCCCTGTTTCCACACGTCAAGAAGGCTGTTTCTGGACACTCTGTTCTCTTCCATTATGTCAAATTTTCTTCTGCAATTCCCTGTTCTAATACCACATTGTTGTAATTGCCCTTTATGATAAGTGTTCGTATCTAGAAGGGCAAAGCTCACATTCTGTGCTTAATCCTCAGGGGTATCTTGGCAATTCTTGAGCTTTCATACTCCTATAAAACTTTTACATATCAGTCTTTCAAGTAACTTTAAAAAGTTGAATTTGATTAAAGCTGTATTCAATCCAAAAATAATTTGGAGGAAAACCGGTGCTTTAGAAAATTCAGCCTTCTTTTTACTAGTCAGCATCCAGTCAGAGAAAAAGAACCAGTAGGAGATATTCGCTGAGGGATTTATTGGAGAGAATTGACTTACATGATTGTGGGACTGGCTAGGCAAGTTCGGTTCCCAGGGAAGGCCCTGAGGAAGGGCAGGCTGGAACTCTTGGGACACACTGAAACCTCAGTCCACAGGTGATATTTCTTCTTCTTCAGGAAGTCTCAGCATTGCTCTGAAGGCCTTTCACTGATTGAATCAGGCCCACCCAGAATATTTAACCGCCATTACTTAAAGTCAACTGATTATGGATTTAATAAAATAACTTCATAGCAATACCTAGATTAGTATTTGACTAGCCTACACATAAAACTGGCCATTACACTTATCATGAACATGGTAGGCTTTTCCATTTATTTATATTAGTTTTTCCACATGTAATGCCTTTTTATAAACTAATTTTCTCTATACAACTGTTGTTTAAATTTATATTTTCTATCAGTGACATCTCTTAATGTAGAGAAATGCAATTGATTTTTGTATGTGGGTCTTCTATCTTTGCGACTGGTTAAACTTTATTTCTCTAATAATTTTTTAGAGATTTTTTTGGGTATTTTATACATGCAATTATATAACTTATAAAAATAACAATTTTGTTTCTTCCTCTTTAGTGCGCGTGTTTTTTGAAATCAATTTTTAAATTGCATATGATAAAATTTACTCCGTGGTATATCATCCAGTTCTATGGCTTTTTGCAAATGCATAAAGTCATCTACTTACCACCACAATCAAAATAAAGAACAATAACCCCTCAAAAAAATTCCTCAGTGCCGCATATCTGCAGTTTTTCCTCCCTTTTTCCACAAGCCCTGGAGACCACTGATCTGTTCTTAATCCCTAAGTTTTGCCTTTTCTCGAATGTTACACAAAAGGAGTCGTATGTGAATAGAAGTTATGTTTCTCTTAGGAAATTTCTGTATGAGTGTATTTTTAGCTTTATAAGAAACGGCCAAACTGTTTTTCAAAGTATCTGTACCATTTGCATTCTCACAGAGTTCCAGTTACATTTCACCTTCATTAGCACTTGGTGTTCTCAGTTTTAAAATTTATCTTCTTATTCTTGAGTTTTGAGAATTTAACATATTCTAGTTACAACATTTTTTTTTGGTCAAGTATGTAATTTTCAAATGTTTTCTCCTGTTCAAGGCTTTTCTTTCACAACAGTGTCTTTTGCAGAATGAAACATTTAAAATTTTTATAAAGTCCAAATTATTAATACTTTCTCTTTTGTTTCATGCTTTTGGGTCAAATTGAAGAAATTTTTGCCTAATTCAGTGTCACAAAGACTTTCTGCTATGTTTTCTTTTAAATGCTTTATGGTTTTTCATTTTATATTCACATCTACAGTATATTTTTAATTGAAACTTCATATAAAATGTGAAGTATGAGCTGAGATTTATTTTCTAATTGTTCCAGGACTGTGTGTGTGTTTGTGTGCACACACATGTGGACACATGCCTTAGAAACAAAAAAGATAAACATTGGAAGTTTAAAAGCTCAAACACTTTGACCATAAATAAGTACTCCAGTTACACAGTGTAACCATACATGGCGGCTGGCACTGTCTTGCTACTGCTGGGGAAACCAATCGAGGGAAATTATTTTATATTGTAGTAGCAGAATTTTCTATTTTGTATCACCTTCCAATAAAATTGCGTTATTTTACAATAACTAATTATTGCATCAAAATTTCTAGGACAAAGGGCAACATTTTGTATAATTTGGTCCATTGAACTTATTAGGTGTTCAAGCAAATGTGAAGCAATCAGAGGTATAGAATCATTTTTATTTTCCTCCAAAAGGGTGTTAAAATAAGGAAGCTCTGTTGACTATGGAGTGTTACCTTGGGCTTATAACCACAGCGAACATAAATGAGATGTTATCAATTCCCTAAAGTCTACATCTACAAGCACAACCTTTCTTCCAGCATATTTCGTGACGATCAGGTCTTCGCACCTCGGCCTAAGGCGCACAATAAAGGGAACTAAGTCATTAAGCTTCTGCTAAATGATAGCACAGAACTGGTGTTTTACATACATTTTAACTCAATTTAGCTTCACATAAGTGTAGTGGGTAGGAATTAATATCCCATAACCCTAGCAGGAGAAGCTAAAGTTTAGAAGCTGAAGAGCTTGCTCACAGTCACCCCTGGAGAAAACTGGAGCCAGGTATCAAACACAACAATTACATTTCCAATGAGCACGAATGAAATTCAGGAGTGATTCTATCCCATAAATCTTTAAACCCCTGTTTTTATAACAACAGTCTCATTGCTGCTGACAAATGACCTTTTCGTGCTCTAGAAAGCTTGTTGCTTAGTCCAAAGTCATCAATATTGAAGTCCTTTTGGCTGAAGTATGGAGGTTGGCCTTTGCACACTTCGAGTCTGTCCTATCCATTAGAGCTCTTTGAGACCATGGAGCCATATAGCCTTGGCACTGAAGGAATTTAAGAAAAATAATGAAGTCCTGGTCGCCATCTGTCACAAAAGAATCTTATACCTTAGGGAGAGCCACAAAGGAACACACAAAATCAAATAACTGAAAAAATAACTGAAAAATTGTGCTTGTTTACTCTCAGCAAGGAGGATTGATTTTTTACTTGTTCTGTTTTCAATTAATTTACCTAATTTAACCTTTAAAAATGTCCCTTTCCCTTCCAACCTCAGTAATAAATATAAATTTTTTCTTGATTTAATTTTGTAGCCTCCACATTTATCCTGAGCACCTGCTGCCCTTCTGAGTTAAGCTGAGATAAGGAATGAGAAAAAGGAGATACGGAAAGAAAGCTTTTACAACATTTTTACCAAGTGTGAGCCTCTAGAATGCGTTGATCTCTTAAGTGTATATAAACATACTCTCCAGCGTTGAGGGTAGAACAGTAGCATTGAGGAAGAATAATACATCAATGATAAGTTAATAAAACCAAACACCTTACAGGCGATGTAGCTACCGAGGACTTTCCATCTTTGCAGCGAGTAATTTCAGAGACTTGCTGAACGGAATGCCTGTCGTTTTACTTTGGACTTGACACACCTGCTTGACACCTTTGCTTAGCTGTCTAACACTGGGCTGTAGACCAGTACTTCTGAAATTTTTACGTGTAACCAAATTACGTAGGATTCCTGTTAAAACACGGGTATAATTCAGCAAGCCTGGGCAGGGTCCCATACGGTACGCTTCTGTGAGCTCTCAGGTGACGCTGGTGCTGCTGGTCTGCATTTCGAGCAGCAAAGCTATAAAACTTTTGGTCCCACAAAATATCTTAAGGCTACATGGGAAATGTAGCCTGTGTTTATCTGTATTATACCCGTATAAAGAGAACCATTTAGTGTGATTTTTTTGAAGGAAGTTTTACCCTAACTACAGCTAAACAACGTGGGGGTTGGGATGCTGACTTGCCCCACAGCTGAAAATCTGTGTGTCCCTTTGACTTCCTCAAAACTTAACTACTAGTAGCCTATTGTCGACAGGAAGCCCTACGGATAAATAAACATCTGATTAACACATAGTTTGTGTTATACATATTATATACTGTATTCTTAAAGTAAGCTAGATAAAAGAAAATATCATTAAGAAAACCATAATAAAGAGAAAATATACTTACAATATTTACTGGAAAAAATCCACACACATGTGGACCCAGGCAATTCAAGCCCGTGTTGTATGAGGGTCAACTGTATTTCTGTGTGAGGAGGACAAGACAAATGGCAACTACAGTTTATGAGGTAGTCCACGCAAGGCTCAGTGCTGCCATAGCTTATGTTCTTTGATTCTCGCATCCTCAATGAGGCATCTAAATTTTCATTTAAATTTATAGATAAGCAAACTGAGGCGTAAAGCAAAAGTGGAAACAACTCCATGAGGACACGCAACTAGTCAAGTGCTAACTAGTAAAGGGACTGAAGAGATTTCAGGCATTGAGAGGTTGCTTGCCTCTGGAACCTGTGTTGTTAATCACCACCCTACTATAAAATATTGGGTTGGTCATTTAAGAACTTTTTAAATGAAATTAAAAGATTAAGGGCATGAATTTTATAGGGAGAAGTGGATTTGAGGCCTTTGTCTCTCATTTACTGCCCGTTTGACCCTCAGAAAATTTTGTAGCTCCAACTTCCCCACTTGAAAATGAAAACGATACCTGCTCTGCTCTTCTCTGGAGAGCATTTGAAAGGTGTGAAAATCAAATGAGATCATGTTGTGATGTGTTTTGTGAACTGTAAGATAGCACATGTTCATTGTAGTTTCTTCCCCTCCACAAACATTCATTGTCCATTGCATGTCAAGAACAGGCATAATAGCTTTAAAAAGAACTCAATGTTTGGCCTGGTTTCATTTGCTACTTGTTGGTAGGAGAAGCTCAAAGCACACAGGGATCTTGCTGCATCTGGGTCAAAATGTGTGTAATTCAGGATGTTCAGTACTGTCTTGCCCAATGTGGGGTCTGTTTCCTTATCTTCGATTCCAAAAAGGTGGAGCAGATGATTCCCAAATTCCTTCCCAGATGGAACAGCTGACTTTTTTTTATCTTCACTTTCAGTTGATATATGCTGATTGGTTAGGTCTGCAGAGTTTGTATGATGATGATGATGATGGTGATTTTGTACCTTTTGTGTGTAAGTTTTGTTGAATTCTAGTAAAGGAATATATCTTCTTAGGAGCTGCAACTAATTTTCATTTTGAACAAGTTCAAAAGCGCAGGCCGTGGTTAAGTTTGATTACTGGTCAGCATACAATATATGATGCAGAGGGTTATTTTAGGAAAATATGACCTGTAACCCAGCTTTAGGAGAGATTACAGATCTCAGCGCCAGGGAGAAGTAGCAGGAGCAAAGTTATGTGCTCTGCTCGAATGGAGTAGGGAGAAAGCCACCAACAGAATAAATTCCTGGGCTCCAGGGGGACAGTGTGGAAGTAAAGGTTGGCCATGACTGAGAGAAGACCTGGAAGCCAGACAAGTGCTACTGAAGAAAACTAGATGGGTTTAAATGCCTGTGAGACAGCAGGAAAAACATGAAGAAGGAGGTGTTTTTCAGAAATAGTAATAAGACCTACTATTTAATGCTTTTCAATTTATATATCACCATTAAGTATAATGCCACATTGTATTCGGAGTACATTTCTTTGTGATGGAAATAGGTACCTCCCCTCTAAAAAATAAAGAGAGTAAGCCTTGGGGAGGTTAATTTATTTACCCCTAGAGACCCTAGACACTCCAAAGTTCCATGCATTTCCCACTGTGCTCTGTAGCCTCTTTTGAGCCAAACTTATCGGAAGGCATTTATTTCACAAAAACCGTAAGACTACCCATTACAAATTGTTTCATATATATTCTTCGTGTTCCAAAACTTGATTCTCACAACTTAGATTATGTCAGGTTCAATTCTCAGGTCTGCTCTAGGAGAATTCAAAATCCCTCCTTCCTTACATTTGTGGTTCTGTACCAGGGAATCCTGCAACTTAGAGGGCTGGAAAGAACTCTGAGTCCTTGATGGGTGGGGGCGGAGGGGTGGGAAGAAAGATCATGTTTTCAGAGTCCTTGTGGATCTTCACAGAATATTCTCCAGTGTCTGGAGAGTGACAGTGGTAAAAATTAAGATCTTGTGAAATAACTAAAATGGTAAAGTATGGAAACAATATTTGCAAAGATAATAAACGGCAAAGCCCCAGTAGCTATCATATAGGAAATTATGACCTTGATGATATGTCTATTTATACCCAAAGCAGCTCTCTTTTTCCTAGATTCTCTACTGGCTCTAACTTTTACAAGCTATTCAGATCTATAGATTATGATTATGTGTTTACTTTGCTTACGTGACACTCTAGCTTAAATCTGGTGAAAATCACTAGATAATTTTTTTTTCCCCAAAGGGACTCAGGAGTTACAGTGTCTCACAATGATCATCTCTCTACACAAGACACTGCCATCGCACTGCTGATATCCACAGGCTTGGCCTGTCCAGCCCCTGGGCCACCTCTGCTACCCTGGGAGGAGGAGTGTGGTGCTGGGTTTGAGGCTGGCTTGGTCAAGGAAGCGGTTCCACAGCGGCACATTTGACCTTTTGATAGACAGACACTCTCATGGTGCAAGGATTGTCTATGTTGTAATGTGGTTAATGTTATTTATATGCCACGCATTTTCAAGAGTTTAGAGAAATACATTTTTTTAAAGAAATAACCAATTTTTACCTATTTTTGGATTCCTGGGAATAATGCATTTGAGTTTGAAGAATGAGTGTTCTCTTGGATATGTTATAGTACTTCTACTTGGAAAATAAACTAGTTTAGGTTTGGGTTAGTCAGTTATTTGCTTTTTAAAAAAAAATCTGAAACAGGAAAACCACGTCTCATCTATAACAGAAGAATGTAATATAGGAAGGGCAATTCAAATTCAATGAGAAAAAGAATCATAAGAATAAAAGATCACAATTGTTATTGTAAGATTAGGTTTGTGTGTAACACATAATTCTGATATTGTGTTGTTCACAGGTAAGTACCTTTAGCAGATGTGACTTTCGAAATATTTATGTTGACAAAAACTTTGCTATTCCATAATTTCCACTTGTTAGCAAGATATATGATTTTAGGTTTCTGTTATCTCTATTAGCATGCCCAATTAATTTTAGATTGACAAAGGAATGACTTATATTAAAAGTTTTTATTAATCCGTTTATACTCTGAAAGGAGATGCAATGAAAGCCTTCTTTCTAATGGCAAAACTAAATTCTGGTGATGAGGTCAGTGCCGTGGCTTTCTTGGGGATAGGGAAAGGACCGGGAGGTGGTGAAGGGCACCCTCTGGGATGCTGGAAGTGTCCTCTGTCTTGATCCAGGTGGTGGCTGCATGATGTGCACACCTCTAAAAATTTACTTAATGTTTGTGTACTTTACAGTACACGTGTTATACTTTAATCAAAAAAAAGGATAGGGGAAAAGGCGCCTCTTAAGACATAATGTTTAAAATGATATGAAATGAATTAGGCAGGCAATTATCAACTTTCCCATTTCTTGCTTAGTTTATCCCTATTACTCCATCCACGTAATCCTACAAAAAAGTTTGAGTAGCGTGATGAAAAGACACATCACAAAATATTCCCTAATGGTTTGAGAAAGACTTTATACAATTTAAGTGCAAATATAGGTAATAAAAACTGATAAGAAATGTATAAATACTCCCAAATTGAAATCGGTAAAGAACAGGAAATGAAATTCCATGCAGGAGGATATTCAATGATTAATAAATGAATGAAGAAGATGTTTGAACCTCCTAAAAACTAAGTGCTTCAAATTAGAGCCAGGTAATTTTATTTAAAAAATTAGCAGAGATAATTGAAAGGCTTTTTAATTTAATGTTATTTAAAAGATAATATTTTTTAGTTCTCACATTTTAAATAATTTAGAGAAATACACTTTTCAGAAACAAAGTGGTTACTTCGTAGTCTACATGGACATGGACAACAGTGTGGTGATTGCTGGGGGGAGTTTAAGGGGACTAATCATAATGGAAAAAATACAATGAAGACTAAATAAAAAAACAATAGGTATTTTGTAGTCTAACTTCAACCAGACTCTTTGAGATCAGGTACTATTTCTTAAAATTTGTGTCCAGTTGTATTTCTTAGTTTGGTATACCTAAGAGTTAAAACATTTTTCTACTCTACATTTTATTTTCTATTTTATTACAGTTGTGATCTACCTATGTTTTTACAGAAATCCAAAAGTTAAAGGTTAGATGGCCAGTTTCTCCTGAGTTACTAGGCTCAGATACTGCTAAACATGATGCCATAATTTTCTATCCAACAAGAAACCTTGTGAAAAAAGAGCTCTCAACGCTGAACACTTCTGTGAGTTCTGAAAGTAAATCATTGGAAGGATACACATGGACCTGCAAAAGATTCCAGAAGCGGAACAACTTCAGGAACAGCATATCCAGGGAAATGAATGCATCCTGGACCCCTCAGGCCCATAGATAGCAGATATTGGCAATAAACCTGTACTTACAACACATTCATTGTCTTCTAGCCCTCCTTCCTGAACTATCTCATCTGTGTGCATCTCCCAGAACATGGGCCCCGCTTGGTCCCTCTGCCCATCAATCCTTTTCCCCTACTGCCCACCAGTTGAACTAATCCTTTATAAGTCTGCTTACATACCTGAAATTTGTCTAGAGGCTTCCAGAACCCCTCTGTCTGCAGTTGGGCCCTGCTCCCAGGGACTCCCACAACCCTTCATGCCTGCCCTCTCTACACAATGCTGCCATTATTTGCATACAAGACCATGAACATGAACCATGTATTATCAGTAGGCCTGTATTATTCAAATGTAGATACTTTTATTTCCAGTGTCTGGAGTCTGACTGATTAATGCATGTGTATAGGTGGGAGCGAATTATTGCAATCACATGGGGAAGCAGTGTGGCAGAATGGAAAGAACCCTGAAGCAGTGAGACGGACTGGCCACATATTTATTTCATAAATGAGAGAACTGATGTGAAACACTGCAGTTCCAGGCACACAGTGGGCATTCGCTTCTCCTTGCTCCCTGTTCCTTTTCAACCTCAGACGGCTTTGAGATCCTATTGTCGAATTGGCATGAGTTTCTCTCTGCAAGGGTAAGGAGCAGGTGCATGTCTGATATGCTTTCCTGTGGATATGCATTCACACACATAAAGAAAAGCTCTTTTACATATACTCTTTGTTATTCGGACTATTTCTACCTTGGATCCTTCTAATAACATTTAGAAGGCGATTGCATCACTAACTTTTTTGAAAGATCAGTAATTTTTTTGTTTAGTTTGGAGTGCAAAGTGTTTTTTTTACATCATCAATAATTATTTTGAAAATCTAGATTCTTTCAATATTTGCTCCACATATGCCATTCTTAACATATTGTTATAATGCTTTTGCCAATAAGCCATTCTTCACTTTAGCATTTTCATTATACATTCGGCTTTTTAACCTTGAAGTTTTTAATGGAGCTATAAAAATTTGCCTCAAGGTGACATGAAATATTACTACATCTTTTTCTATATAAGTCTTTATCACCTAATCAATCAGATATTATTTTTGGTGAATTCTAGTTAAACTGTTACCCAAGGTAAGTCAACTCAGTGCTTATAGTGGTACACATAAATTTGTTCTATTCTATTTCTGTATTTTAATAATACTGAATGGGAACACTTATTTTTTGCTAAGAGTTAGTTACTAAAAATCTTGGCTGTTATGCTGAAACTTATATACTTTTGACATGGTGAAAATAAGTAAATTTATTAAAACTTTTCTCAGTCTCATCAGTTCATTGTAAACCATCTCTCAGCCAGGTCACAATGCTGATTTCAGTTGGAACTTCTTTGTTTTCAAGGTCTTATGCACAGAAATAGAGTTCTTTCTGATTACACGTTCCATTTTCCCAAATATCTGTCTCTTTCATACCCCCCTTAAGCTACATTTTATTTTTATTGTGATCTTTAATCCCTTCTCCCTTCTCACTTCACCTGCCTCTCCTCTCCGCCTGGACTCCACGAGCAGCTGTTGCCCATGTGTTCACTCTTACATCTGTACCTTCCTTTGTCCTTCCGTCATTTCTACCGTTGATTCTCTAACTCCAAATAAGTGCCAACTACCTACTGTCCCTGAGAGAGAACTACTCATCCTTTCATTCATCCAGTACATACTTGTTCAGTTCCTTCTATGTGGCAATCACAGTGTCAGATGCCAAACATGGCATCAAGTAATTTCTGCATTCTTGATGTTTCACATTTAGTGGGGAGATCGTATTTGTACAACTACTCCAAACCCTCAACCCTGACTCCCACTGCATAATTCTTTTGCTCATTGCTAAAGGGTTCCCTCTGGCCTTGCAATCCAAAGCATGGTCATCAGCATTCCCAGAGAACTTGATAAAATGCGGAGTGTCAGGCCCAGTATCTGAATCAGAATCTGCATTTTAACAAGAATCCAATGTGATCTGTGTGCCCAGTGAAATTGGAGAAGCACTTTCTGGTGGAAATCCCCAGATCAAGTGTTCCCATTCTTCTCCACTCTATTCAGGCCTCGGTTCAGACACACTTTCCTACTTTTAATGGACAGCCTTGCTTATTTTACAGACAAGATCATTGAAGCCACTTGATAGGAGCTCATTTGGCTTTATTTCTGCTTACCTGAAGAACTCAATGTCTATCTTCACTTTCATCTCCCCTTAACACATGTTCTTCCTCTTGCATGGGCAGATGTTTCTCTTAAAACTCCTGATCTTATTCCCTCTTTCCTTCATTTCAAACTTATCCGTTAATTTATTCTTCCTTTAATCTACATTTCCCATTTGTTCAGTCTCCAAAAATTTGCTCTTTGTCTTTTTGTATGGGACACCTTCTTCCTGTACTGAAAGTCTTCCCTTGATCCTCTTGTTCCATAGCTTCTCTGCTCTTCAGGATGACAGAAGCCTAGAATCCTTTCCTTGATTTTTTCACCACCTAATAACCCTAAACCTCTTGAAATCTAGATTCTGCCTTTACCTTCTTTGTTAAAACAAATCTGGGTGTTAGAAGTGAACATCTGATTGCCCAGCCTGAGTCTCTTTTCTGTCACCCCATTTTATTTTGTATGCTAGGATGCGGTGAGGCTGACTACAGTGTTATTATTGGGCCTCTCCTTCCTCGGCACCTATGAACCCCCAAACTGCCCCTTTGATTGATTCTCCCCTGGCCTGTTTGAACACTTCTTTTCTGAGCCCTTTCTTCCTCCTTCTAACCGCTAAGCTTTAAAAAACCTTCCTTTTATTGCTTATAATATAAGTTGCTTATAATAAAATGTATCCATTTTAATTATACAGTTCTATTAGTTTTGATAATAAATATACCCATGTAACTACCACCATCATAATCAAGTTAGAATACATTTCCATCCCCCAGAAAATTCTGTTGTACCTTTTGCAGTCCACTCTCCCCTCTGCCCCCAGAAACCACTGATCTGCCTTCTGTCGATATACATTACTTTTCCTTTTCTAGAATTTTATATAAAAGGAATTATACATATGTAGAGTGTTTTTTTTTGGGGGGGTGTTGGATTCTTTCAGTAAGCATGCTTACTTTGCGATTGATCCAAGTTGCCATGTATGTTAGTAGTTTATTCCTTTTTATGGCTGGGTGGAAATCACTCTATGTATATACCATCATATATTTTTTTAGTCCAGCTGTGACATTTCCCTTCTTTCAATTACCTTTATTTCAAAAATTGTGTTCACTTTTATGGCATTAAGCATCATCTTCTTTTGCATGACTTCCGAATCTCCACTGAAAACCTTTGCCTATGTTATGGATTCAAGAATTTTATTTAAAGTCTTGTGCTTGATATCTATCTGTTCATGGGTTGCTTAATTATATTAATTTCCATAATAGACTTCTATCAAATGTCCTTAATTCTCTTCATGGTACTTTATCCTTTTTGCTGCTTAGGCAAAGTACATTCTCTTTGCCTACTATGTTGCCTTGGCTTTTAAGCTCTACATGTTCTTTTTTTTTTCAGCCTCTCACATCCACCCCTTTTCTTTTTCATTCTTTCTGCCATATCTGATTTCAAGTTCTTTTCAAACTTCTTTTATTCTCTTCACTTCTAATCATTCTCTTCCCAGTTGTCATGTTTATTTTACTAAGGCACAGATCTCATGATTTCATATCCCTGCACAATAACCTCCTAGTCCTTCCTTTTGTCTCCTGGAGCAAATCTTAGTAATGAGTACCAATGACTGAGTGACTTCTGCATGTCAGACATACAACATTTATAATGTGTGGCTACAACTCATTGAGCTGTGGGAACACGTTAGGTTTGTGAAAGGACCAAAGCAGACACGCTAGATGGTCCTCAGTTTGACCCTTGCATTGCTCTCTGCTTGTCTGTTTAGACTGTGGCCTCTTCGGCTCCATGAACCTCAAGTCACCTACAAACTGCAGGGCTTACAAAGGCAGCAAAGCTCTGTTCTGACAGTTACTGGATTGGACTACATCAGTTATCCTGAGCATAAGACATGAAAACTAGAACACTTCCAACCACAAGTTTGGCAGCTGTGAGAGACAAGCCCTTCTATGTGAACTATACCGCACAGACCCATAGCCTCTGCTCTCTTTGCCCTACAAACTCTGCTTCCACTGGGGAGTTACCTGGCCGTTAGGTGCTCCCTGATGCACAGAAATGGAAGTCACTTTAACATCTTTTTGATGTTAACATTTCCTTATTTTCTTTTGTAAGGCCAAATTTTCTTCTGTGATCACTTGGAATGTAGAGCCCCTGGCTCTAGGAGTAGTGATTAGAAAAGGTAGAATTTTGGTGACTTCTGGTTGCTTCTTGGTCTTTTTAGAAGCTACTACACAAGAAAGCTGACTTCAGGCAAGGATTAGCCATTTTGTCAGTAGAGATGGGAGGACATAGTAGTTTGCTAGGGGAGGCTCCCTTTGCCTGTGGCCCACACTCTAAGATGACTGGGAGTTCAGAGGTTTAGGATCTCATGAGACTGAGCAAGCCAACTTCTTCTATGCACCAAACGGAAAGAAAGATTGCAGCCCAGGGATTCCTAGCAGTGAAGACCAGGTTAAGAGCACTACCCGGCATATCGTCCCATGTCGGCAGCTGTCATAAAATTGAGAAAAGAAGCACAGAAGGCAGCGACTATCAGAGGAAAGTGGCAGGCTTAAAACTCAACCAGAGACCTCTGGCTCCATGTGGTTACTTTCACGTGGAGCTGACTGGAAGCAAATATATTAGAAAGCTAGTATGTTTGGGGAGAAATTGTATTGCCAAAGCAACCAGTAATGGGCCTGAACATTCTGTGATGTTTCAATACCTAACAGAACTCACTGCTTTCCTGCACCGTATTTTGAAGTCTCTGCGTTACAGAAGCTTAGTCTATTTCCTTGCTAATACAATGCTGAAATCTAATTAATCCTGGTTATTATACATGAAGCTTTTGTAATTCTCCCAACTCAAACTGATCGCTGTCTTTCAAACTCTAGTAGCACTTTGCTCTTTTCTCACAGCACTTATTATACTGTGCTTTTTGGTCATTTTTCCAGCCTTTCTCAGTAACTCATTTCTAAGCTCTCTGAGGGGGTGGCGAGGAGAGGAGGGAAAGCAGTGTGTAACTCGTATACTAGATGTTTCGATCCCCCAACAGAGCTTGACATATAAAAGTTATTATATAAATATTTGCTTAATTTAACTGACTTTTTAATCATTTTCTAGGTATTATATGTTCACTAATCGAATGTATGTGGGAAATAATGAAATGATGAGCCCAAGCCAGAAATGTTTCATAAAAGGATATATGAATAGTAAGGCATGATATATATAAACAAACTCTTATCCCCTTGGCAATATTGGTCCTAGATGATTGATACATTTGCTGAATATTTTGTCATCTTAAATAAATTATATTCCCTTGAGTGTCTTTTCATAGAAGGGCATGGCATCAAACTGTAATTGTGGGCTGCTTAATAAAAATTTTCTTTTGCAACAAAGGAATATTTTATTTTTGGGATTGTTTTAAAACAGGCAGTTTGTTTTTGTGATTAGGAACATAGGATTTGGTATGAGATAGTTCTCAGTTTGGATTCTGATTTTGTCAGTTGTTAGCTGTGTGGTTTTGGACAGAAAACCTTTCTAAGCCCTTTTTTCTCATCTGTAAAGTGAGCAGAACAGCATCTACTTTACATGATTTTGTTATAATAATTAAACTAGTATATGTATATAGTGTACTTTTTATTATCTTGAAGTAAATCACAGGTATTGTTTCAATTGTAATACGTATTTCACCATATATTTAAAAGATAAGGACTCTTGCTAAAATACAGAAATAATACCATTATCACAGTCTTCCAAGTTGACAAAAAAAATCTTAAAATCATCAAATATCTTCTTGGAGTTCAAATTTCGTATTATCTCATAAAAATGGCATTTTAGAAGTCTATTTTGAAAAAAGTTACAAATTATATGTAATGAAAAATGGTCAAACAGGTAATTTACAAAATAAGCAAACCTCAGTGCATTTAAAATTTCATTCCCACAAAGGAACCCATTATTTCTTTGTGTTTGTGGAATGAAATATTCTCCAACTTATTCTCTTAGTAACTTGGGTTATGACAGTTCATCGAGATGTGTCGTAAGTTTCTTGTCTTAGATTACAACAGAGGTTCCGTGCTGAAATTCCTCCACATAATTTCTTTCTGTTTAAACACTTCAGCTGTTGCCCGCTGCATATGTGGCTTCATTACTTCTCATCATCTTTAAAGATGACATTGGAGGATATTGTTAGTTCCTCATGGCACATACTTCCACTGTTGATACAGTTAAGTTCTGAAATGCTTATTAAATGATTTTGCACTTTCTGCCTTTACCCAAATATATCCTTTTCCTCTTAGGGCATGTCCTGGGCACCTATGTCCAGGGCAGTTCGGATTTAGGCCTTGGGTAGGGCTAGGGCTATATACAGGAAGCAGGAAGATAGGACCCCTCCTCCCTAGGAGCTTTGCCCTAGCTGAGGAGCAAACACACAGAAAATGACATAAAACCAACGAAAGCATCACATTTACAACAGCAAAAGCATAGGCCGAAGCAGAGCTCATGAGTTCTGACAGGGCGCAGCACCTCAGAGAGATCACAATCAGGTGGGTTTAATCGAAGGAGGCTTTTGGAATAGGTAATCTGGAATCCAGTTTGGAAGGAGCTGATAGACATAAATTTGAGTTTAATGAAAAAGGCATTTTAGGTGAGAGGAAAGAAACAGAAGTAGAAACGAAGAGTCATCAGTGGTGATTGAGTTTAAAATGAGTGGGGCTTGGATTAATGAGTTTTTATTGTGTTGACTTGATGCTAATATAGAATGTATATTAAGAAAAACATGAGCCATGAATGGCTATGACTTATGCAAATTTAAAAAACCATCATTTCACTATCATAGAACTTTCCAAATGTCTCTGACTGCAGGAATTATTACTGTGTAGGCATAGATGTTCTGGAAGTAAAAATGAGGCAGTCATAATAGCTTCTAAAATGAAACAGGCACAACATCTGGGGTAGCATATGGGTGGAGCATGGAGGAAGCTTACTTAGGCATCAGTTTAAAAAACAAATTCCAATCTACGTGTGCCAGTTGGTAGCTGATGGAGTTTTCTTTACTCATCCTGGAAGTACATAACAGTAATGAAGCTACAGATATGTTGGGCTCTGGGTGTGACTGTCATTCAAGTGGAGGCAAAGAAAAAACAAATTACTCTGTGTATCAAGAGTTAATGGTTATGGTTCTCAGTTGTACTTATTATTATTTATATTTTTCCTTCTTTGATTCAACTAACATGGCCCGAGGACTTATTAGGCTTTACTAGCTGGTGCACTTGTGTGACATTTAATTCAAAGGAATAGGGAGGGAAGAAATTAATGTGCATCCATTTTTCTGGTAAGGGAGGAAGCAAAGGCCCTGGGGGTTTGCAGACAGTGGTGGCTGCAAGATCTAGTCTCTGATGAGAGGTGGCATCAGCGTTCCCCGGCTGGGTCGCTCAGTTGGTTCCAGCCTACTCCCTGTAGGCCAAGGTTGTGGGCTGGATCCCGGTCAGGGCATGTGGAGGAGTCCGCCAATGAATGCATGGGTGGGAGGAGCAGCTAATCAATATTTCTCCCTCTCTTCTTCCTCTATTTCTCTAAAATCAACCAATTGATCAATTAAAAAAAACCCCAACAGCATGTGGCATCGGTGTTGGTAGTAGTGTCCTTGCAGTAGAGTTGAGTTCTTGGCAGGAGTCCAAGCTGGAGCACATGGTGTTCAGTAGGGGCAGAGGCAGGAGCAGCGGTTGCTGGAGGCTGTCCTTAAAGGCCGGTTTGGGTGCTGTTTCTGGACGCTTTGGCCTCGCTTAAGTCTGGTTGGTCAGCACTTCCAAAAAGCCTGTCAGCCACTCAATAACCTTTTAATGAATTCCCTTCCTGCCTTAATCACCAGAGATAAATACTGGTGCTTGCAACCAGAAATTCTGATGCGGAAGACAGATGAGAGAGTTTCCAGAAGAAGGTGCAATCCTTTGGGTTTTTGTTAAAGGCAGATAAAAGTGTTAATACTGGTATGGAGGCAGACACCAGTTAGCCAAGTTTTGAAGAGCAAACTACTTTGACGAGAAGAGGCTTGAAGTAAGACAGAAGTTTGTGGAAGAGGGACATTAAAGAAAATTTAAATAGTTAAAGAGGCAGGGGTATGCAATACAACAAAGCCTGTGGGCGAGGTCCCGGGAGGAACGCGTGGAGGAGCCAGTACCCCCTCCCTTCCTCCGTCCCCCCTTCCCTTCTTCCTTACCTCATCTCCTCTCCCAGAGAGAGCTAGGTAAGGCAAGAAATTGAAGGACGATGCTGAGAAATCTTAAAGTCCTGAGAAAGGAAGTCGAGGAACCACAGTAAAAGGGGAGGAAGGGGATCTGCAGAATGGGCGATTTTGAGGGTTGGTGGAAAGAGAAATTTTAGGAACTTGTACTGTGGGAAGGTAATAGAAAGTTAAATAAACGAATGAAAAATCGCTGAGTGGTAACACATTGTAATCAAGGTTCTGGAGTCTGAATGTCAAGTAGCACCAGCAACCAAGCTTTAAAACAATCAACATCCCTAAGAAGTCTGGGGGAGGGTGGGAACTGGGCAGAAGTCTGTCGTCCGGGCAGGGTTCACGGGAGGTTAGGAAATGGCAGCGCTGGTACAAGGGAAGGATAAAGAAGTAAAAGCAATGTTGACTGTTCTCTATTTCTCAGAGATTATTTATTTCTTTCTCCCCCACCGTATCCTCTTGAACTTAGTTACCTATGAAATCTTAATATCCTGTGAGCTCATTTGTCCGGTTCTCACCCTTTCTTTTCCCTCACAGCCACCTCGTTCATCCGCTGCCATTTTTCCTGGCCGCGGCATGTCGGCCTCAGGCTCCTGCCGTTTTTATTTTTCCTCTTATTGATACCTGATTCCTGTCTCTTCTCTCTAAAGTTTATATTTCTCTTCCACTTTCTGAATTTTGGTTTTTTGTTTTTATCGGTTTATGTACTTCCTATCGTTTATTTCAAGCTTCCTAATCCTTTTGTCTTTACCTTCTGACCTTCAATTTTCTTTCTAAAAAATCAGTGTCTTCCCCTTCTCTTTTCTGCACTTTAGCCTCTGTCCTGGCCCTCTCCCTCCCCTATCCCAAGGGACTTCGGGACTTTACTTTCCAGTACTCTTGGCTATTTCCCGCTCATTTTCTTCTACACTACTTTTTGGCCTCCAGACTGGTATTTCTAACGCAACTCAACCTTGTACCATAGTACACTGATAGTGTACTCAGCCAGATGTAACAGTGCATCTGAGTGTAATAGTACACGCAGGCAGATGACGGATGACCATGTGACCCTTCCATCCTAACAAGGCTGTTTGGGACCAGAACAATAAAACAACAGCCCATTGCTGTGCAATATTCAATGCCTCTGCCAGGTTTGGAAGTTCTCCTGTGGTCGACCCAGTTCCTCATCTCTAACGGGCCTTGATTAATCAGACCTCCTTCAGTCAAATGAGGAATTCCGTATCCTATGTATTTGTAATCTCGATTTCCAATTTCTTGCTGCTGTTCATATTGTTTCATTGCTCAGAACATTTATGTTTCTTTCCTTTTTCAAAGCTTTAAGACTTTACTTCCCACAACTCTTCCAGTTGTTTCTTTGATTTTTTTTTCCCCTAGCATTGGATATACAAAGCAATTTAACCCTAATTACATGGTGTCTTGAGTATTTGCCTGTGTGTTAGTTTACTTTGACCAATTGTGGAGGAAACTCTGGCAGGAGAGCTTATATCATTTAATTCTGTATCATCCACAGCATTTAGAATGGTTCTGAGTACATAGTAGGCATTTAATATGGTTGCTGTTTTGAATTATTACTCTCATATGGCATAATTCACATTACATTTTTAAAGCCTACTTAAAATATAAATTTTGCTCTGAGATTAAATGACCAAGGGGCCTGCTATCATTTATTCCATGCACCAGTGATCTGTGCAACATTTCCTCTGGTGTCTTCCTGAGCGGGCAGAATCCAGCCATTCATTTAAATTGGCAACAGACATGGAAATGAATTTGTGTGCTGTCTTACTTGGTAATAAAACTTAAAGTGCAGTATAATTTGTGATGGTTTGAAGCAGTAATGTAATTTTGGCAAGTCTCTACAAGACTTACTGCTTGAAGATTTTCAAGCCAGTAGGTTATAGACTCTCTTCCTAAAAACAATTGATTAAAACTACCACGTTCTGGACTTGATCCAATCCTTATTGGCAATAACTGAAGCACAGATCACATTTTTGGTTGACGTTTTCAGGATCAGTCCAAGCTGGCCTTTTTATATAGTGCTTTTTCTGCTCTATTTTTATCACCAGATATAATACTTCCTCTCCTAATTTAAGAGATACAAGATAATAAAAAGTGTGTCCAATTCAAGTTGAATTTGGAATTGAAGCAGCAAGGGAAATAACCTGTGACTCAAGGGGAACAAAAAAACTGTTGGGAATAAGAGCATGAAATCATTTAAGCTATCCAACATTCTTTACAGAAATCAACCTCACATTTTGGATATATAAATGAAAAGTGGCTGGATGTCCGCATACTAGATTTGATAGGTCTTCAATAGCTAGCTATAGCTAAAGATTTTAAACTGAGGAAGTAAATATTCCTAGATGTAATGTCCCACCACCCAGAATTTATTTCAAAAATCATATGCTAAAAACATAAATTATGAATTTGTATTTGTTCCTTGGTTCTAATAAAGATTTTTCTTAAATAATTCCCAGGCTTTCTGTTTTGTTGGTGTCTTTAGTCCTAATGATCATTCTTAAAGTTTATCCCCTCAGCCTCTTTCCTGCCAATGACCTTAACACTCCAGCCTCTGAACTGTCTGTGATGCCAGCAAAGCACCAACCATGGAATAATTCAACCACCTTGGGTCGTCCTTTCCCGCTCACTGCTGGAGAGAATTAGACAACCATCCAAAATGGTACATTCACTTCTCATTCCCTCACTCCCTCCCTCCCTTCCCCCGCTCCCTCCCTTTCTTTTTCTTTCTCTTCCCTCAACCTTTTGCTTTTTCCTTGGCCTCTCTACCTGTTTGCACAAACTGGGTTCAAATGTTGGTGTTCCTCAGTGTTTGGGTCTCTCACTCTCTATGCTCTTTCGTCCCTCTTTTCTCATAGGTTCCATCAATTAATGCTCATTTAGTCATGATTCCAAATGTATATGTAATAAAGATAATATTGTACAGCATTAAGCTAAGGCTTTTTTGGGTGCCTTAAAGGATATTTTTAAATTTTTGTTTATTCTATTTCAGTTGTCACAATTTTGCCCCTTTACCTTCCTCCATCCAGCCCACCCCTGCAACCGTAGTCCATCCCCACACCATTGTCCCTGTCCATGTGTCAGTCACACATGTTCTTTGACTAACCCCTTCCCCTTCTTTCCACCATTCCCCCCTGCCCCCATCTCCATTTCCTCTGACAGTTGTCAGTCTGTTCCCTGTTCCCTGGTTCTGTTTTGCTCATTAGTTTATTTTGTTCATTAGATTCCTCTTATAAGTGAGATCATATGGTATTTGACTTACACTGACTGGCTTGTTTGTCTTAGTATAATAGCCTCCAGTTCCATTTGTGCTGTTGCAAAGGGTAGGGATTCCTTCCTTTATCTTTCTGCTGCATAGTATTCCATTGTATAAATGTAACACAGCTTTTTAATCCATTCATCTACTGATGGGGTCTTAGGCTGTTTCTAAGATTTGGCTATTGTAAATAGCACTGCTATGAACATGGGGGTGCATAAGTTCTTTCAAATTGGTGGTTTGGGCTTTTTTAGGGTATATTCCCTACAGTGGAATCACTGGGTCAAAAAGCAGTTCCATTTTTAATTTTTTGAGGAAATTCCATACTGTTTTCCACAGTGGCTGCCCCAGTCTGCATTCCCACCAACAGTGCACTAGGGTTCCTTCTTCTCTACATCCTCACCAGCACTTGTTGTTTGTTGATTTATTAATGATGACCATTCTGACCAGTGTGAAATGGTATCTCATTGATGTTTTAATTTTCATCTCTGTGATGGCTAGTGATGTTGAGCATTTTTTCATATGTCTATGGGCCATCCGTATGTCCTTGGAGAAGTGTCTGTTCAGATCCTTTGCCCATTTTTTAATTGGATTGTTTGTCTTCCTATTGTTCAGTCATATGAATTCTTTATATATTTTGGGGATAAAACCCTTGTCTGATGTATCATTGGCAAGTATGTTCCCCAATACTGATGGTTCGCTTTTCATTTTGATACTGGTTTCTTTAGCCATACAGAAGCTTTTTAATTTGGTGTAGTAGCATTTGTTTATTTTTTCCTTTATTTCCCTTGCCCTAGGAGGGATATTGGCAAAAATATTGCCACATGGGATATCTGAAATTTTACTGCCGATGTTTTCCACTAGGACTTTTATGGTATCATGACTTATATTTAAGTCCTTTCTCCATTTCGGTGTATTTATTCTGATGTATGGTATAAATTGGTGGTCTGGTTTCATTTTTTAGCACGTACCAGTCCAGTGCTCCCAACACCATTTGTTGAAGAGAGTTTTTACTCCATTGTGTGCTCATATCCCCTTTGTTGAATATTAATTGATCATAGAGCCATGGGTTTATTTCTGGGCTCTATATTCTCTTCCATTGCTCTGTATGTCTGTTCTTATGCCACTATTAGACTGTCTTGATTACAGTGGCCTTGTAGTATAGTTTGATATCAGGAACTGTGATCCCTCCAACTTTGCTCTTCTTTCTCAATATTGCTGTGGCTATTCAGGTATTTTTTGGTCCCATATAAATTTTTGAAGTATTTGTTCTAAATGTGTGAAATATGCCATTGGCATTTGAATAGGAATTGCATTGAACCAATAGACTGCTTTGGGTAGTGTGTTCATTTTAATGGTGTTAATTCTTCCAATCCATGAACAGGGTGTATGCTTCCATTTATTTGTATCTTCTTCAATTACTTTCTTCAGTGTTTTATAGTTTTTAGAGTCTAGGTCTTTTACCTCCTTGGTTAACTTTATTCCTAGGTACTTTCTTTTGTTGTTGTTGCCATAGTAAATGGGATTTTTTTCTTGAGTTTCTCTTTCTGATATTTCATTGGTGTACAAAAATGTCATCGATTTCTGAATATTGACTTTGTATCCCAATATTTTGCTGAATTCACTTATTAGGTTGAGTAGTTTTTGGTGGAACCCATAGGGTTCTCTCTGTGCACTATCATGTCATCTGAGAATAATGACAGTTTTACTTCATTTTTAAAATTTGGATGCCTTTTATTTCTTTTTCTTGTCTTATCACTCTGGCTAGGACCTCTAGTATTATGTTGAATAAGAGTGGTAAAAGTAGATACCCTTGTCTAGCTTCTGAACTTAAGGGAAATGCTTTTAGTTTTTGCCTATTGAGTATGATGTTGGCCATAGATTTTTTTGTATATGGCCTTTATTATGTTGAGATATACTCCCTCTATTCCCACTTTGCTGAGTTTTTCTTTTTAGTCATAAATGGGTGATAGATTTTAGCAAATCCTTTCTCTGCATATATTAATATGATCATGTGATCTTTATCTTTCATTTTGTTTGTGATATATCACATTTATTGATTTATGAATATTTTACCATCCTTGCATCCCTGGAATAAATCTCACTTGATCATAGTGTATGACCTTTTTAATGTATTGTTGGATCCAGTTTGCTAGTTTGTTGAGTATTTTAGCATCTATGTTCATCAGAGATATTGGCCTGTAATTGTCTTTCTTTGTTGTGCCTTTCCATGGTTTTGGGATTAGGATAATTTTGGCCTCATAAAAAGAGTTTGGGAGTCTTCCTTTTTCTGGAATTTTTTGGAGTAGTTTGAGGAGGATAGGTGTTACTTCTTTGAATAGTTAGTAAAATTTGCCTGTGAAGCAAATCTGGTCCAGGGAACTGTGTGTTGGTAAATTTTTTATTACTGCTTCAATTTCACTAGTTGTTATCAGTCTATACACGTTTTCTGCTTCTTCTTGATTCAGTTTTGGATGATCGTATGTTTCTAGAAAGTAATCCATTTCTCCCAGGTTGTCAAATTTATTGGCATATAGTTGTTCATAGTAATTTCTTACAATCCTTTGTATTTCTGTGGCATCTGTTTCTTCTTCTCATCTTTCATTTCTGATTTTATTTTTGGGTTCACTGTATTTTTTTCTTGATGAGTCTGGTTAAGGGTTTGTCAATTTTGTTTGTTCAAAGAACAAGCTCCTGGATTCATTGATCCTTTGAAATTTTTTTTTTAGTCTCTATGTCATTTAATTCTGCTCTTATCTTGATTATTTCCTTTCTCCTGATTGCTCTAGGTTTTGTATGTTGTTGTTCCTCTAGTTCTTTTACATGTATGGGGTAGGTTATTTATTTGAGATTTTTCTATATTCTTCAGGTGTGCCTGTTGCTTTACTGTGTCCCATAGGTGTTGGGTTGTTGTGTGTTCTTTTTCATTTGTCTTCAGAAACTTTTTGATTTCTTACTTGGTCTCATTGTCAACTCATTCATTATTTAATAACATGTTATTCAGCCTCCATGTATTTGAATGTTTTTGAGTTTTTTTCTTGAAGTTGCTTTCTAGTTTCAAGGTCTTGCGTTCAGAGAAGATACTTGATATGGTTACAATTTTCTTGAATTTGTTAAGGCTTGAATGTGTCCTACCATGTGGTTTTTCTTTGAGGATGATCCATATGCATTTGAAAAGCATCTGTATTTTGCTTCTTTGGGGTGACATGTTCTATAAATATCAATTAAGTCCATTTGATCTAGAGTGTCATTCAGTTCTACAATAGTTTTGTTGAATTTTTGTTTGGAAGATCTATCCATTGTTTACAGAGGGGTGTTAAAATCCCTTACAATGACACTATTGCTGTCTATCTCTTTCTTGAAGTCCTCTAATATTTTATTTATATATTTAGGTATACCTATATTGGGTGCATATATGTTTTCAAGAGTTATATCCTCTTGTTGGACTACTCCCTTGAGTATTATGTAGTGACCTTCTTTGTCTCTTGCTATGGCCTTTGTTTTGAAATCTATTTTGTCTGATATAAGCTTTTTTTTCCATGTCCATTTGCATGGAATTTTTCCCATCCTTACACTTTCAGCCTGTGTAGATCTTTTGTTCTGAGGTAGGTCTCTTGTAGACAGCACATATGTGGGTTGTGTTTTCTTATCCATTCAGCTACCCTATGTTTTTGGAGCATTTAATCCATTTACTTTAACGTTATTATTGATAGGTACTTATGCATTGCCATTTTTTCCCTTTGTGCCTGTGCCCCCCTACCCTTTCCTCTTCTTCTTAAAGCTGCCCCTTTAGCATCTCTTGCAGTGTTGGCTTGGTGGAAATGTATTCTTTTAGCCTTCTTTTGTCTGGGAAGCTCCTCATTTTGCCTTCCATTTTAAATGAGAGCCTTGCTGGACAGAGCAATCTCAGTCGCAGGTCCTTGCTTTTTATTACTTAGAGTATTTCATGCCAGTCCCCTCTGGCCTGTAGTGTTTCTGTTGAGAAATCAGCTGATAACTTAATCAGAGCTGCCTTGTATATTACTAGCTGTTTCTCCCTTGCTGTCTTTAAGATTTTCTCTTTGTCTTTAAATTTTGCCATTTTGATTGTAATGTGTCTTGGAGTGGGCCTCCTTGGGTTCATCTTGGTTGGGACACTGTGTGCTTCCTGGACTTGCATGACTTTTTCCCTTATCAGGTTAGAGAAGTTTTCTGTCATTATTTTTTCAAACAGGTTTTCTCTCCCTTGCTCATTTTCTTCTTGTTCTGATATCCTTATGATGCAACTATTGTTACATTTCATGTTGTCCCAAAGCTCCCTTAAACTACCCTCATTCTTTTTGAGTCTCTTTTCATTTTGTTGCACTGACTGGGTGTTTTGTTCTACCTTGTCTTCCAACTTGCTGATTTGATCCTTCACTTTGTCTAGCCTGCTTTCAGTTCCTCCCAGTGTATTCTTCATTTCAGATATTGCATTCTTCATTTCCAACTGATTCTTATTCAAGGTTTCTATGTCCTTTTTCATGCTGGTGTAGTTCTCACTAAGTCCCTTGAGCATCCTTGTAACCATTACTTTGACTCTATGTATGATAAATTTCTTGCCTTGATTTCACTTAGCTCTTTTTCTGGAGAGTCCTCCTTTTCTTCTGTTTAGGGTTGTTTCTTTGCCTCCCCATTTCAGTGGTCTCTTTGTGTTTCTTTCTGTGCATTAGATTGATTTGTTTTGACCCTCTGTCTTGTGGAGTGGCCTTGTGTGTTAGGAGTCCCGTGGGGCCCAGTGGTGCAGACTCCTTGATCTGATCTGGATGCCCTAGGAATGACCTCTGTGTGGGTTTTGTGGACTCTCTTGTTGTATTTGGGTCCTGATTATTATCAGCCCGTTTGTTGGTGGGAACGCCCTTCCATCTGGCTTGCTAAGTGGCTCAGCCCCTATGTGTTATATGCCGTTGTAGAGGTGCTGGCAGAACAAAGCAAAACAACACAAATCGACACCCAAAACAAGCAACCCCCTGACCACCACAGCAATAGCAGCCACAAGGGAGCAAGGCATAAGAACAGCAGAAAGTGAAATGTAATAGTACAGAAAGGGGAAAAGCAAAAAGAATATGAGACAAAGGGAAAAAAGTGATTATGAGAGCAGAAGGGGGAAGAGAACTACAACTTGTAATGAATTGAAAGAGGAAAACAGGGAAGAGGAACAGAGAAAAGGTAACGATAATATTAAAGGAAAGAAGAAGGGAACAGTTGAGTAATCAAAGGCAAGAAGAGTAGAACAGAAGATATGAAAGAAAATGCGAGCACCAATGACAAAAGAAAAAGAAAAAATAGATAAAAAGGTAATTAAAAAGGCCATGAAAAAGAGAAAATAGCTAAGAAAATGAGAAAAGAACCAAGTGGATTTGTCTCAGCGCAATTTAGATCTTACCTTTTGGTCTCTGCCTTTGGATGCCACTCTGATGTCTGAGTCTGGTGTAAACCAGTGACAGCTGCTGTCCATGTGTGGCCTTCAGCTGCCTTTTCAAAGCTACAGGCAATTCACAATTCGTGGTCGATTCTTCTAGGCTTGGCTGCTCCCAGGGTGGGCCAAGGTGCTCTGCAAAGCTGGCTTTTAGCAGCACTGCATCCAGGGGTGTGTCAGCGAATGTCCCAAGTTGCCACAGGATCTGCCTCTGCCTGTCTCTGCCCGCTGGCCTGTCGTCGATCTTAGACTAGCTGCAGACCTGTTTCTGAGAGGGCTTCTGGCAGAAACAGGGGGCTGTGATTCCTGGATCTCCTATGGCAGGTGCCTTTCAGACTTCAGGGAGGGTGGTAGGTATTCCCCCTCCCCCGAGCCACTAGTCTGAGTCTGTCTGGAATTATTTCCCAGTACTTGGCAAGGCAGCGCCCCTACTAGGCTTCCAAAGCCCAGATTTTGGGTCTGCTGAAAGCCAGGACGGTGTTTCTGTGGCTCTCCCATGAGGGGAAAGCACCAGTCTGTTTCCGAGGATAGTGTATGGATTGGTTGTGTCCTACTACCAGCCTCTGATGATCCCTGAACCTGTTTATGTTACTGTCTCCTCATCAAGGGTTAAGATGCAGGATGGGAGTAAATAAAGAAAAGAAAAAAACAAAAAACAACCAAATTAAACAGAACATCAAGACAGAGAAAAACTGAAAATAGAACTGAAAAAGTTGCTGAGTAGAGGAAACAGGATTTCAGACATTATGGTGAGGGGCTTTTCAGAGGGTGGGGACAGCAGTATCCCACAGGGTAAGGTAATTTAGTTTCCCCTGGGAGGAACTCAAGAAAGATGACTCACATGGAGTCCAGGTATATCCTGGTCCTGAAAAATCCCATAGTCATTCCCCCAAGACTCTCCTCAGCGCCTCCCACTCTCGACTCTCCTTGTGTGACTCCAGTCCACACCACGCTCCCTTCACTGGGGCCCAAGGCGGGTAGCTGCAAACACCAAACCTGTGCTTTGCCCTTTTAAGGAAAAAAAGTGGGGAGTTTGTCTCCAGTGGTTTATAGTCTCTCCCCAGAGCGGAGAGCCCCCAGAGTGCAGACTCCGGGATCCCCTGATCTGGAAGCTCTAGGAATGTCCCTTGTGTGGGTTATATAGCGTCTCCTGTTGTATTTGGATCCTGATTTTTATTGGCCCATTTGTTGGTGGAAACTTTCCCCCATCTGGCCAACTAAGGGGCTCAATTCCTACCATGATCACCTCTGCCTGAGAGGGTAGTTCATGGTGTGGGTTGGATCCCCAGTCGGGGCACGTACAGGAGGCCACCTATCCATGCTTCTCTCCCTCTCCCCCCCATATCAATAGATTATATCCTGTATGCATCGTCTTCTTTCAAGTAACATATCATCCTGATGGGGTGGGGGAAGGAAGGGGAGGAGAGTCCAGCAGCAAAACTATAACATGGGATGGTGGGGGCACTCATGTCACTCGCTCCAGTGAGTCTCTGCTCCAGTGAGTCCCAGCCTCAGGCTTCCACTGCAGCACTCCCGCGCCAGTCTCTGCAGCCAGCGCCGTCCAGGCCACCTCTCTGACCCGGGAGCTCCCGGCTCCTCCTGATCTGCAGCCTCAGCAGTCAGACTCTGTCCCATTTGCAGTTCCAGTGGTACCTGGGGCTGGGGAGGCACCAGCGCCTTCCCTGGCAAGTACTGCAACCCCAAGACCCTAGCTCTCAGCAGCAGCAGGGCGTGTGGCCCTGCCCAGGGCGAAGGGCACGGAGGGCACAGAGACAAGTCTGGATGCCAAGGTGTGGCCACTCGGCAGCTTCTTCCTGAGGAGGGTATTGTAATTTTTACAAAATAGCCCCCACTACAAATCTGCGCAGCTAGACATGCCGGGCTGGGTGGTGGTGGAGGCAGTGACTCTGCCAGGAGAGCCCAGGTCATCTGCCCCCGAGTACCCTCACAGGCGGATAGGCACTCGCGCGCTCACGCACTCATCCACACATGCTCATTCACATCCGCTCTCACTCACGCTCAGTGGGATTTTTGAGTCGATTGCTCTGTGGTTTAGCTGCAAGACCGGTCCAGGGCTGGGAGCAAGTGGACAGAACTTCCAGCTACTCCGCAGCCCTCTTAGAACTCTACACTAAGGCTTTTTGATTTTCACCATTAAGTCATGAACTTTGCCATTCTGATTATGCCAAGGCCATTTTTTATTTTATTTTATTTTTTGATAATGGGAGAGTTGCTCTTGTATAGATAGCAATATTCTCTGAACATTTCCAATTGTGAGTGGGGTGACAGATTACTTTCCTTGTCTTATTGGAGAAAAGGGTCTGGTACTAGATGTGTTTGCCTGAAAATGGGTTTGATACGCAAGTTAAAGGTAGAAAGGGTGGATTTGCTAAAGTTCTTTAATTTCCCCATTTATCACATAAAGGGTTAAACCTAAAGCACTCAAATCATCGAACTCCCCCCACCCCCCTGTATAACAAACACACCCCATCTATTCTTAAGGCATAGGCAGGAGGTTGAGCCAAAAAGATCACACAGAGGAAGTTTTTGTTTGTTTTTGAAGCACCTCCTCTGCTCCTGGAGATGTTAACCAAAGAAGAGCAGAAGGGAAGATGTAATCGAGATGGTCAAATGTGTGCCCTGGTCTGCCCAGACCGGGCTTCGAACATAAGGGGAGATCAGCCAGGACAGGCTGGCATACTCCACCCCTGCTGGGAACTTAGGAGAAGGTGCTCTGCCAGGTATGCCTCCGGCAAAAGTTAGTAGCCTCACAGGGGCAGGCAGAGCCCTGTGACCAGGCAGGGGGAAGAGTTTATTTTGCTCTGCTAAGTTCCCTTGGCGCAGACACTGAACTGAGGGCCTGGGCCTGACCTGCGGCCTGATGCTGTGGGCCTGTAGCAGAGGCTGGTATCAGATCACTCCAGGACCAGAAGGAAGATAGGAATGTGATCCAGAGGCATTTACAGCCATGAAGTAACAAGGAGAGATGATGTCAGCTAGGGGTGAAGGCAAACCAGACTTTGCCTAAACCAAGAGAGGGACCAGACAAGATACGAATCACATAAATTACAGATGTCAACAGAAGGTATAAATGTATAAAACTTGGCTGACCATATTTCAGAGGGTAGCCGACTGGCCTGTTGCTGTCAAGACCATGAAGACCCAGTGAATACCGTGTGGAACTGAGGACCCCCTTCACTCTCCAGCCATGAAGTCACATGAGCATTCCAGTCCCATACCCAGGGTATCATATTAAAAGATTAGGAGAGGAGCAGCTGGAATTAGGAGAGCCTAGACAATGAATGTTGGAGTAGTGTTTACATTAGTGGTGGGAAGACACTGGAAGTCAGATCAGCCATTTTGTTACTCCTACATTCTCCCCTTAGTAAACTGGACTTGTGAATAATAAGGCCAGTTAAAATACAAAGGAAGAAAACTGCATTTTATGTGTTCATTCAAATTGTGATATGAATAAAATATATGACCCTTACACATACACGCCTACCTGTAATATATTTCATAATTTAACTGTTTCTAGCTGGAAGTCTCACCAAACCATGCTCCCCCACCCCCGCGGGGGAAAAAAAAAAGGAAAACAAACAAAACATGCCTTATTTAAGCAAATTTCCTGTCCTAGTCAGTGGCATCACAAAACACAAAAACTAAACCAAGGGCTTGTTAATTTGCTACGATCTCTGTCCTACTCACTCTCCTCACTCCCTAGTCACCAATTCTATCAATCCAATCTCATAACCATCTCTTTTGACTGCATAGTGCTCGCTGTAGAGACACAATGGCATTTGTAGTACTAGGCATGATTTCTTCGTAGAAATGGTGGTCAGTGTGTTGTGGAAAGTTTTAGAGGGCTAGAAAGAGTAGTTCTCCCTAAGGTCCATACCATGAGGAACAGAAAAAAATGGACGTTTAGAGATACATATGTAATAAAAGTACAAAAACTCAATGTCTGCAAATCATATTTGCCAACTTCTAGGTAGTGGCTAACTCTGAGCTAGGAGGTTGGGGAGCTGTAGGATTCTGGTTCTTAACAAATAAAGAGAAAATTGATTAGGCACAATATTTGCCTACGTTAAATCTGGGTGGTCTGTTGTATTAATGTATGACACTATTTCATAAATAAAAATATTAAAATCTTAATTTTGAATAATGGTAGCCATAAAGATAATTACCTATAATTATTGTTAAACAGTGGTTTGAACACATAAAGTTTGACTGAGGGGTGCTAAATAAAAGTTTGTGGTATCAATAAAGGAACAAGATCGCCACAGGATGTGAGTGGTGTGGGCTTCAGGCATGGGAGCTGCCTTTCCTAAGGCAATTTGATGCATTAGAAAGAGCAAGGATTTCTATGTCATGCAGACCTATTTTAAAACTCAGTTGGATCCATTGCTACCTGTATGAATTCAGAAAAATCCTTTAAACTCTGTAAACCTTGTAAGGTCACATTAACTATCTCTATTGTATAGTATTTCTCACTAAATATTAGTATTTTCCCCATCACTTTTAAAAGGTTTGCCAATTTCCTAACCAAAAATATTTAGGGTGTTCTACTAGAATAACTATCTTGGCAAGGAGTTTTTACTGGGTAAAGCATATTTATACACAGACACACACACACACACACACACACATACACACACACACACGCAGTCTCTCCAGAAAAAAGTCTAACCATTATTAATATAATGAGAACAGTGTGTATGACATCGATGTAACCTGGCAGCAAGGAGAGTGGACTGGAGTGCACATGTGTGAACAATGACTTCACTGTACTAGTTGGTGGGGGGTGGTAGGTGCAAATGAGTGAGCATGTGTACTGTGTGGTTGTTGCATTCAAAATGACTGAGTAAGTGGAGCAACGAATCATCATCAAATTTTACTTTAAGCTTGAAAAATTCCTCTGCAGAAACTATTTGGATGATTCAGAAGGTCACAGCTATGGGCAACTGGTGATTGGCAGCTTCATCATACAACACGCCTGCTCATGCATCATGTCTTGTGCAGAGTTTTTTTGTGAAACATCAAATCACTCAGGTGACTCAGCCCCACTAGAGCCCAGATTTGGTGCCCTGCAACTTCTGGCTTTTCCCAAAACTAAAATCACCTTTTAAAGGGAAGAGATTTCTGACTATCGATGAGATTCAGGGAAATATGATGAAGCAGCTAATGGCTATTGGGAGAACTGTGTGAGGCACCAGGGTGCCTACTTTGAAGGGGACTGAGGCATCATTGTCCTATGTACAACGTTTCTTGTATCTTCTTTAATAAATGTCTTTATTTTTCACATTACATGTCTGGATACCTTCTGGACAGACCTACATATATATTTGGGAATGGAGCTATGAGAAGTCTCAAGGCCTGGATTTAATTCTCTTTCTACTTCTTACACTGAACAAAGAATATAAATACTAAATTCTTTCCCAACAATTTTCTCATCTGAAGCATCCAAGTTGCCAGGAAGTCCTTTACTACCTAGAGAAGAGATGCTGGATTTTATCATCATGTATTCATTTAAATGCTGAAGTTAACTTTACAGTTAATTAGGTACAACTTTCATTATATATGGCTCCAACTAATCTACATCAAACTCTCACTTTCCTAAGCAGAAGAATTCCTGCAGGTATTGACACAGATGTTTGGTCCAGGTAGACCCAAATGAGAATTCTATCAGCTTTGACTTCCCCCAAAGTCAACTAGGTAGGTAGCCTCCGCCCCATAGCCAAGCCTGAAGAGGGAGGGCATTTTCTATCCCACGGTTTGCACAAGTATTTCAGAATTCACATTATTCTTCCAAATCCTAAGGACGCCGTGACCGTAGATGTGAGCTTACTTGCTTTTCTTGTCTTCTCAGCCATTTACTAAGTGAATTAAAATTTAGTAAATTCCTGAAATCAAATGGAGAAATTCATCAATCCTTAAAAACAGACTAAGGTCATGTTTCTTCAGTCTTGTTTAAATCAGAAGCCCTGCTGAAATGCAGGAAAGACAAGGAAATGTTGACTGAGCTTTTTATATGCAGTAGTTTAAGAGAATGAATGAATGCAGAGACAGAGCAGAAACAGGGTGGGTAGGGATACACCAACGCCAGATCACGCAGAGTGAGAGGAAGGGGAGCTTCACTTCTGCAAATGGGTGCGGAGAGGGAGTGGCTCGTGTTGTGTGAAGAAGCAAGCAAGTGCATTCAGGGGTGTGGGAAAAAGCAGGCCTGGTAGGAACCCAGGTAACGGTTGAAGATATCTGCAGAATTCTTCCTCATGAGTGGCTTTCAGTTAATGACTTTTAAATAATCATCTAGTATTCATTAATCTCATGGTCATAATAGTTAACACATACTGGTTATATATGTAGAAAATTCCCTAAGCACACCCAAATTCCTTGATCTTCGTTATTAAAACAAACCCGTTACATCCTCTACACTTTCCATTGAAAACAGAATATTATAGAATGTGTCATTTCTCAATGCTCCAGGAGAATAAACCATTGTGTGAAATATTTCTAATATAAGTAGGAAAAAAATACTTGAAAGCAAGCCCCAAAAGACTAACAGTGATTGTAAGTTAGAATTATATGCGTTTTTGCTCCCTGTATTCACCCTCCTGGATAATGCATTAAAATAATATGTTGCTTTAATAATGCAAAAAATAAGCGTATTTTCAAATCGTACAACATGGTCCTAATCAGAGCTCCAGAATGTCACTCTTCTTGGATACTTTTTGCAGCTATAGTCTGCTCCATGGGGAAGTCCACTGAGTGTCTTTCAGATAAATCTGCTTCTGAAAGAGGCGAGGACCTGATGAGCTGGTGCTTCTCACAGGGAACCACTAGCTATTCCACACCTTTCTGCTTCGCCATGTGCCAAGATGTTTATTACTGGAACTTGCTTTTTTAGGAAAGCATTTATTTACACGACAGATCCAACTTGACTGTAACTGTGTGACCACAGGCCCTTTCTAAGTTTATCAGTGAAGTATAATTCCCCCGGCTGGCCTCTTTCTGCCCTGCTGGCAGCCCAGTTGCTCATGACAAGAGTGGAAAGATGTAGAGCTTGAAAAGTCATCCAACCATCCTGGGACCCATAACAATTTTCAAAATAATAAATTTTATTAATAGGATTTTATTTATGATGATAATAAAATTAATTGATTTTTTAATGGTTTTTGCATTACAAAAGTTAACGTTATTGCTACTCACCTCTCCTGAGAACTCTCAGGGACAGCCCTTCATGTAAATTGTGTCCATTAACTACATCAGAATGTCAGTGGAAATAAATAAGCATAAGTGCCGGACAAGTTCCCACTCCATCTCAGACAAGAGGTTGCAGGTTCACCCAGAAAAACAGCCTGTTGCAATTAGTCCTAAAATCATAACTTTTAACAAGCATCCTTTTTATAGACAGAAGAAAACTTTAATGTATCGAAATGGACCTGAACTGTGCCCTTGAAGTGTTTTAGAAAGTTACACATTTGAGAAGAGAAATGCTGAGGAATCCATGACTAACTACTCAATATGTAAATTACATTCTCTCTTGTATCACCTGTAATGACTGCTGACTCCTATTAATGAGCGGGTGATACAGGAAGAAACAACGTGCCCTTTCAAAGCCATAGGTGGTGGCAACAAGCTGATTTGTGATCTAAGGCTTATCTTCCTCTGTTGCCTGCATCACTTGACAAGCTTCTCCTCCTTCCTCACTCCCTCCATTGCTTCATAACTAAAACCTAAACTGCTGAGACTTTCCTCCACCCAGACAGCACCATTTGCTGCTTTGTAAAACTAGGGCCCCAACCCAGTGATCCAGAAGTTGAACTCAGTCATTCTGCACAATAAAGATAACAGCTCCCGGCCGGGTCCTGTGTCAAAGCTCCCTAACCCAGTTGTAAATGGGCAGCTTCAGACTCTTCATTCAGCCACAGCTGTGCACTTGTTCAGCAGGCATATAAACCTCAAGCAGGAGGTGCTCCCATGGCCAAACAGAACAGCTTGTGGTTTTTGACAAAACCTACGTTGCTGTGGCTTTTTATTCTTTAAAAAAGTACAAATATTTCCTCCTCTTCACATATCCATCAGGCTCATATCTATGGCAAACATAGGAGTCATAGTTTAGCCACAATATCACACAGAAACTGACCCTATGAGGTGGGAGGGGAGTCCACGCAGAAGCCCCTTTTCATCTCCTTTGTTCTCTTTCAGGAGGAAATTTTCAAAAGGCTCACCCAGCCGGTCAGTCTGACCTGGACTGTATGCTCCCCTAATTCCACAGGTCCAGGTTTGCTTTGGCATTACAGTGCTTGGATTAAGTCAGAATCTAAGGCTGAGCTCCAAACTACACCTCTTGGCCCTTCCTTGATTAGTTTAGACCGTACTCCGGCTCAGCAGCGGGAGGTGAAGTCAGCAGCCATGGCCAGGAGCACTGCTCAGGCAGGCTCCCCTCTCTCCCGCCCGCGCTCATTTGTATTCCGGAGCCATTCGAAGTCAGGATGCTGCAAAGCAGTTCTCTCTGTCCACTAGAAAATAAACCTTAGAATGAGATCTTTCAATACAGACACAACATGCTTTGTTACCAGCATGCATTTTAGGCAAAGAACAATAGAGTTTTGTTAAAGATGCACTCCCTGAGATCATTAATGTTCCACTTGAAAAATCTAGCACTTCCTGACAGTCCAGTCTGGTCTGGTTTCATGATTAACTTTATTTGTTTTTAAATTTTTTTTATTGTTTTCCATTACCATTTAACACCCTTATAGTCCCCACTCTGCTGTAATCACCACACTGTTGTCCATGTTCACGAGTCCTTTTTCTTTTTTGCTTAGTCCCTCCACATTCCCACTCCCCCCTACGATAGCTGTTTTCTATGAGTCTGTCTCTATTTTTCTTGTTAGCTCAGTTCATTCATTAGATTCCATGTGTATGTGAAATCATATGGTATTAGTCTTTCTCTGACTGGCTTATTTCACTTAGCATAATGTTCTCTAGGTCCAACCCTGCTGTTGCAAAGAGCAAAGTTTTCTTCTTTTTTGTCTGAGTAGTATTCCATTATATAAATATCCAGTAGTTGTTTTATCCACTCATCTACTGATGGACACTTGGGCTACTTCCATATCTTGGTGATTGTAAATAACACTGCAATGGACATAGTGGTGCTTATGTTCTTTTGAATTAGTGTTTTGAGTTTCTTTGGAGACATTCCCAGAAGTGGGAATCCTGGGTCAGTTTTTAAGGTATCTCCATACTGCTTTGCACTGTGGCTGCACCAGTCTGAATTCCCACCAACAGTACAAAAGGGAACTCTTTACTCCACATCCTTGCCCGCACTCGATTGCTGATTTATTGATCATGGCCATTCTGACAGGTGTGAGGTGATACCTCATTGTGGTTTTAATTTGCACTTCTCTGATGATTAGTGAGCATCTTTTCATTTGTCTATTGGCTGGCTGTGTGTCCTCTTTGGAGAAGTGTCTATTCAGGTCCTTTGCCCATTTTTAAATTGGATTGTTTGTTTTTTTGGTGTTGAATTTTGTAAGTTCTTTATAAATTTTGGATATTAATCCCTTATCAGATGTATTGGCAAATATAGTCTCCCATTCTGTGGGTTTTCTTTTTATTTTGTTGATAGTTTCCTTTGATATGCAAAAACTTTTTAGTTTGCTGTAGTCCCATTTGTTTATGTTTTCTTTTGTTTCCCTTGCCTGGGGAGATATACCTGATAAAATATTGCTATGAGCAATGTCCGAGATTTTACTGCCTATGTTTTCTTCTAGGATTTTTATGGTTTTGGGTCTAATATTTAAGTCTTTAATCAATTTTGAGCACAGAACTAGAATAAATATTTCAAAAATTTATGTGGAGCCACCAAAGGCCCTGCATAGCAACAGTTGGATGAATCCTGAGAAAGAAGAATTAAGTTGGAGGAATCATGCTACCTAATATCAAACTATATATAAGGCCATAGTAATCAAAACAGCATGAGACTGGCATAAAAACAGACACGTAGATCATGGTAACAGAATAGAGAGCCCAGAAATAAACCCACACCTTTACAGTCAATTAATATTCAACAGAAGGAGCAAGCGTATACAGTGGGCTAAAGAGAGTTTATTCAATAAATGGTGTTGGGAAAATTGGACAGATACATGCAGAAAAATGATTACCTGTAGATGGAGCCTCGAGTGAATGGAGGGGAAGGTGGCTTCTGCATTGTGTGACAGGTGGCTCTGTAAAGTGTTTCGTCCTGTCTTGAGGGACAACTGGTCCAGAGCAGCAGCTGCAGTTTTAGGTTAGTTTATTGCAGGAAGGTCCTCTATCTTGTCTTAGGAATCTCTTTTGGGGGTGATTTGGGATATAATTCTACAGGCTTCTTTGATCATTTATTTGATGGCATTCCTATTCAGAGTGAGGAGAAAATAGTTAAGGGCTGAGAAGAAATCAAGGTGAGAAAAATGAGTAAAGAACAAAACAAAACAGTAACATTTCCATCCTCCTTAGTCACTCCTCTCCGGTCTTTTTTTGTGTTAGTCTCATAGCTCCTAGGGAAACATAAGAGTATTTGCTGATGGCCAAGATCATCAGTGAGAGCAGATGATTTTCCCCAAAGGCATTGAGGTCCCAAACTATCCCCTTGTCACATCCATTGATTTCAAATTTTGTCTTCTCCTTTTTTTCCTTTTTTGAGAAATTTCGGGTTACTTGCTTAGTGCATTGAACTACAGGTTTGAATGTTTACTGTGACTGATTTTAAAAAAATTTAAAAAAGAAGGAAATCTTACCTTTCGCAACAGCATGGATGGACCTGGAGAATATTATGCTAAGCACAATAAGCCAGTCAGAGAAAGAAAAGTACCATATGATTTCACTCACATGTGGAATCTAATGAACAAAATAAACTAACAAAGTGAGACAAACTCATAGATACAGAGAATAAACTGACAGCTGTCAGAAGGGAGGGAGTTGGCGGCTGGGTGAAGAATGAAAGGATTAAGCAAGGAAAAAAAGACTCATGAACAGAGACAACATTTTTGTGATTGCTAGAGGGAAGGGGGTTGGGGGGAGGTAGAAGAAGGTAAAGGGGGTATAAATGGTGATGGAGGAAGACTTGGCAGGGTGATAAACACACAATACAATACACGGATGATGTATTATAGAATTGTGTACCTGAAAACTATATAATTTTATTAACCAATGTCACCCCAACACATCCAATAAAGTTTTTAAAAATTGATAAAATGAGACTTTTTGCTGAAGCCTAAAAAAAATTTAAATCACTTTATTGTGATTTATGACCAACACATAAAAAACTGGACATATTTAATGTATACAACTTGATGAGTTTGGGGATGAGCACACACACGTGAAACCAGCAGCTATATCAAGGCTGTAGACATATCCATCATCACCTGAGGTTTCCTTCCCCACTGCCATCATTACTTTTTTTCCCTCTGTGTGTGAGAACACTTACCATAAGATTTACCCTCTCAGTAAATTTTAAGGATGCAATATAGTATTGTTAATTGCTGGTACTATGCTGCATAATAAGTCTCTAGAACCTTTTTTATTTTGTGTAACTAAAACATTTCATACCCTTTGGCCATCACCTCCCTATTTTCCCCTCCCCCTGACCCAGGCAACCACCATTCTCCTCTCTGCTTCGGTGAATTTGATTATTTCAGATTCCACATGTGATATCATACAGTATTTATCTTTCTGTGCCTGGCTTATTTCACTTAGCATAATATCCTCCAAGTCCAACCATGTCGTCACCAGTGGATGGATTTTCTTCTAAGTCTGCGTAATATTCTACTGTGTGTTTATACCACATTTTCTGTATCCATTCATCTGTCAGTGAACACTTAGGTTGTTAACATATCTTGGATTTTGTGACTAACGCTAAAACAGACATGGGAGTGAAAATATCTCTTTGAGATCCTGATTGCAAATCTTTTGTATAATTATCCAGAAGTGGGATTGCTGGATCATATGGTAGCTCTTATTTTAAGTTTTTGAGAAATCTTCTTACTGTTTTCTATTATGGCTGCATCAACTTTCATTCCCTTCAACATTGTACTAGGGGTCCCTTTTCTCCACATCCTCACCAACACTTGTAATTTTTTTATTTTTATATTTTGTTTGTTTTAATAAAGGCCATCTATCAGGTGTGAGGTGATAATCTCATTATAGTTTTGAATTTCATTTCCCTGATGATTAGTGATGTTGAACATCTTTTCAGATGTTTATTGACCATTTGTATGTCTTTTTTTGGAGAAAGTGACTGAACTAAATCTTAATTATTTCTAATTTCTCTAACAACCTCATAGGTTTAAAATTGGTTAAAGGGGGGGATGTTTATTTATACTGAAGCCTAAAAATTAACATTTACAACTTTGACTATTTAAGAACAACTGCGAAAGTCCATGACCTATAGTATTAATTCAGCAATTTTAAAAGCAATTTAACAATGCTCAGATTCTTCCTGAGCCAGCCACTGGTCTGGAAGTGGGGATATAAGAGTAAATAAAAACAGAGGAGGTTCCCATTCTTTTGGAATGAGTCTTTTAGTAACAACACACTCTGATGAAGCAGGAATTTGACTCGCGCTCCCCTGTGAAGGTTTTGTGTGAGGTGATTTGTTTAGCAGACGCAGAGCGGAGCTCACTGCTAGGACACCTGTCCTCCCGGGGTTGTGCTGTTTTCTTCTAATTATTATAAAATGAGCAGCTCTCTTGAAGAGCCATGGAGGACAATCTGAAGATTCTTGAGAGTGTTCAGGTGTATCCTTTGTGAATCGACTGAATTTGGGCCCACACTTGACTTTTCTTTTTGAGGATAAAAGGTATTTGGGAAAAACATTCATCTAATATTTTATAGTAAATATTATTTTTCAAGCATTGAACATATTCATTGCTTTTTCCTCCATAACCTTCAGATTTCAGGACCTTAAACAGGCTGAGTTTTCTAGTACTAAGAAGGATGTGATTCAGAGTTATTTGGCAGTCAAAACTCTGCCCTATCTACAAGCTGATTATCTGTGTTTTGTGGCAAATCTCACCTTCCTTTTTATTATAGCTAAACCTATTTTAGATAAGTGTTAGTTTAATAGACTCTATAAACTCAATATTCTTTGTATACATTGGAGTAATTTGCTACCCAAATATTTCTTTTGAATTCTTATCTGTCTCTTTTTTCCATCCTGTTCCTCCACCTTTCATCTCAGTCTCCTCAGAAGTTCTACAGTGGAAATGAGATAAAGTAAAAGAGTATCAGTATAAGAGGAGGAGAAGATATCAGCGTATTGTGCTTTACAAGAAATAACCTGTAGTGAGGCAGGGGAAGAAGTGTATTTCAGAGAGAATCAAGGCAAAGAAAACAGATCATTTCCTTGTATTTTCAAAAATCAATTTTTTTTCTTAATGTGGCACCATTTTTGTTTTTGTTATTGTTTTTTTCTTTGACCTAATAGAATATCAAATTAATATTCAAATGCAACATACCCAAATTATAACTGCAATTATTTTAACATTATCTCTCCTTTATATCATTCATCCTTTCGCATCCCCTATAAATGTGGAAGATGAGTTCATTGAACAGTACTATAACCATGAACAGGCAGATGCCTATTAAATCCATTAGACGGTGCATCTATGGAAACTGAGCCATGGACAACTGAAGTCATATGTAAAAGTCACAGAAATAGTGAGTGGCCCAGTGGAGATTTGAACCCAGGTATCCTGGCTACAGGGACTGCACTTTTGAGGTCTACTATACACTGTCTCTTAAGTAGTGTAAATATTTAAATATGTATTTATGAGTGTTTTGGAAACAGCTGAGAAGTTTGTAAAAATGCAGATTTCTGGGTCCTGTCCCCATGGACTCTGATTTGGTTGGTTGGGAGAAGTATCAGGAAGCTCTTTTGAACAACAGTTGTAAAGTTTTTCTGATGGGCATGGTCCATGGATAATTCTCTGAAAGCAGTGGTTTGTAGTAATGGAAAGCGTATAGTAAAGCTATTAAGGGCAAAGACTCAGAAACTGAATAGCCCTCGCTGGCATCCTAACTCCTTTGGCTCTGAGCATGGTGCTTAAACTCGGTTTTCTAACTCCTGCAAGGGAGGGTGAGGGTAAGGGGTTTTTGTGAGGCTTTTGTCCCTCAACCTATTTAAAATTCTGTGTGTATCGCTGGCACATAGTAAATGCTCAGTTTAAGTTATAGCTCTTAGGAGTGCAGCATGGATGACCCGTAATTAATTCCAGTGTTGCATATGAAGATGCCTCAAAAATGTAACAGAAATATTTTCTTCCTTTATCTGAAAAGATAAACATATATCCTGACCTTTATTTCTAGCATGCCTTTATTTTTTCCCTAACTTTAAAATTATTTCGCCTAAGTTTTCAACTTTAGTTCTTAGATTCCAAACAATAATGTTTTTTCTGACTTCTGTATCTCCCGCTGAGTTAACCTGATTGTATAGCATTAAATTGGGTCAGTTTGGGGGAAAAAGTGGGGGTGGGAGAAGATAAAAGGCTTTTTACGAAAATCTGAGATTAAATTCTCACCAGCTAGTGGAAGTATTATCTAGGCCTTTGTTCTCTGTGTCTCCTTTTGTGCTAGTGTGGTTATATAACATAAAGTGATTTATTTAAGTAATGCTACTTTACTCTTGGTATAATCACCATTCTTTCATTCTTTCCACTGATGACATACTAGCCCCTGGAGAATATTCAGAAGCCTTTGTAGTAGAAGGGAACCAAAAAAGAACCATTATCTCTTGATAAAAGGAATGCTTACTGAACTGCAAGGGGAGAGTATGGGGTTTATCTTTAAACATTCCAATATCATTCTAATCATCAACTAAGAATATCAAATACTACATCACGTAGCTGGAAATTTGATCTCCCACGATGGTGGCAGAATGAAGAAATTCAGAACAGAACAGAAAATGGGGAGCAATGCCCGGTGGTCCCATCACATAGTCCTGATGGGTCCACTGAGTCCTTGACCATATCAGTACGACTGCCCCCTTGAGTTGAGGAAGAAAAATGTGAGGATGGGTTGGAACATAGAAGGAAGGAATATTAGTTATCTTATTCCCTGTACTATCTGGAGCTGCTAAAAAGTGCATGAGTTCTCAACTTAGTTTTAGCAACTTTAATTGAAACTGCTGGGTCCCGACATATCTGGTTTCTCCCTTGTCCTCTTGGCAATGTTCTGGAGGGCCAGGATTTTCCTGCCCTTTTGTGGGTCAGATTGTCTCCCAAAGCCTAGTCTGTTATGTGGTTATTGGCTGCCTGTCTTAAAGTTCTTGTGAAGGAAAAAATGTTGAAAACTCCCTGAGCGCTCCCCTCTTCCTATTATCACCATATCTAGATACTTTTATCTAGTTTTTTAAATTTAATCTTTACTGTATTTGAGATCCCATCAATTGATTTGCCATATCTCAGCCGTTTGACTTAATCCCCGTTTCTACTCACAATCCTAGATAAATTAAACTGTCCTGAAATGAGTTGAACATGTATCATATACTATTTAAACATGAGAGACATGTCATATGAAAAAAACCAGAAGAGTTCAAGAACTAAAGCTAATTATGGAAAGTCATTCATATGAATTTACAGTGTTTACATACATGTTTTATATGAATACATACCATATGCCTTTTACTTTAGAGCAACAAAACTTTGAGATAATGAAAATATTCTGTATCTGCTGTCCAGTGAAGTAGCCAACTAGTCACATGTGGCTATCAATTCTCAAATGTTGCTAGTGTGATTGAGAAATGCAATTTTTAGCTATGTTCTATTTTGATACATTTTCAATTTAAATAGCCACACGTGACTAGCAGTTACAGTAATGAGCAAGCAACGCAGGTTTAGAGTGGTGTGATCTAAGTAGGGGGGAGGTTACATTGGGGTGAAGAGGCAGATCCGCCTGGAAAGAGCCTGCTCATTTGTAAGGAAAACATCTGTCCTGGGCTTGGGTTTTGTTTTGTTTTTTTTTAATTGAGGAAAGAACAAGGGATTGAAATGTACAAAGAACACTTGCGTTTTTGGGGGAAGTGATTTTACTGTATCTATATTTGGGTAAAAAAGGTTAAAAATAGAACACAGGTATATATTAATACTTACTCATGTTTATGTATACAAATTTTTTAAGCATTGAAACATTTAAAAAATTTAAATCTTTTTTATTTTGAGCTACTACTTGAGAAAAGGTAAGGGATAGAAGTATTCTGTTTTAAAATTTTGAATGTTCTCTTACTTAGAAGAGAGGCAAAAGAGGAGCAATATCTTCAAATGGGAGGTTGTCTTTGAGTTGGAATTTAGGTAGGGCTAATTTGACATTTCCAGAACGGTTTTCCTATGCAAGCAGTCCTCCAAAGGTGTCCATATCCCAATCCCCAGAAGCTGTGACTATGTTAGATTACATAGCGAAGGGGGAGTTATGCTTGCCAATGGAATTCAAATTGCTAATTACTTGACCTTAAAACAAGGAGATTATTCTGGAGTATCTGGGTAGGACTGATGTAATATCAAGAGTCCTCGAAAGTCGAAGAGGGAGTAGAAGAAAGTCTAAATCAGCTGAGTTTACGGAATAATCAGGCAAGTGCAATGTAACTTTTTTTTAAAATTGTGGTTAATTGTGGTTAACACACACATAACAAAATATGCTGTCTTAACCATTTTGAAGTGTAAAATACAGTAGTATTAACTGTGTATACATTGTTGTGCATATATTCTCTAGAACTTTTCATGTGGCAAAACCAAAACTCTGTACCCATTAAATATTATACCTTCTCCTCCTCCCCCTGACAACTACCATTCTATTTTCTATTACTGAGTTTCACTACTTTAGATTCCTCATATAAATGGAATCATGCAGAGTTTATCTGTTTGTAACTGCTGGTTTATTTCACTTAGCATAATGTCTTCAAGTTTCATTCATGTTGCAGCATATGACAGGATTTCCTTTTTTAAAAGGTTAAATAATATTCCATAGCATGCATATACCACATTTTCTTTATTCATTCATCTATTGGACATTGAAGTTGCTTATGTCTCTTGGAAATTGTGAAAAAAGATGCAATGAACATGGGAGTACTAATATCTCTTTGAGATCCTGTTTTCAATTCTTTGGGATATATACCCAGAAGTGAGATTGATAGATCATATAGTAGTTCTATTTTTAGTTGTTTGAGGAAACTCCATACTGTTTTGCATAGTGGCTGCATCATTTTACATTCCCACCAACAGAGCACAAGGGTTCCATTTTCTCCATATCTGTGCCAACATTTGTCATTATGTTTTTTTTTCATAGTGGCCATTCTAATGGGTGTGAAGTGATTGATGTCTCATTATGGTTTTGATTTTCATTTTCTTGACAATTAATAATCTTTTCATATGCTTCTTGGTCATTAGTGTATCTTCTTTGGAGAAATGTCTAACTCCTTCGTACTTTTTAAAATGGGCCTATTTGCTTTTTTGTTGTTGAGTTGTTCTCGAATGTATTCTAGATATTAACTCATTTTCAGATATGTGATTTGTAAATATTTTCTCCCATTCCATAGGTTGCCTTTCACTCTGGTGATTGTTTCTTTTGCTGGACATAATAAGTTTTTAAGTTTTATATAGTCCCATTTGACAATTTTTGCTTTTGTTGTTTGTCCAAGAAAATATCATCTAATCCCGTGTCATGAAGATTTTCTCCTATTTATTTTTCTAGGAGTTTTACAGTTTCGGGTCTCATATTTATATTAATAATCCTCTTGGAGTTAATTTTTGCATATGGTGTAAGGTAAAAGTAAAACTTGATTCTTTTGCATGTGTACACCCAGCTTTCTCAACATTGATCAAAGAGCGTATCTTTTCCCCATGGTGCAGCCTTGGCACTCTTATTGAAGATCATGTGAACACCATATACATGAGGGTTGATTTTTGGCTACTTTATCCTGTTCTGTTGGTCTTCATGTTTTCTTTATACCAGAACCATGCTGTTTTGATTACTTTTGATGTGTGTACTGAGTATTTGTGTTCCCCCACCCTCCAATTTATATACTGAGGCCTTAACCTCCAATTTGACTGCATTTGGAGGTTAAAGGTCTATCAGGAGGTAATAAAGGTCTATAAGGAGGTGATAAAGATAAGGGTGGGTCCCTAGTCCTGTGGGTGTTGGGGGAGGTCATACAGAGTATGTGACTGCTGGTTGACCCTCAAGCTGGACCAGGGCAATGGAAAACTCCTCACCCCTTCCCCTGTCCTTGGAATGTATATTCTGCTCACTGTTCCCACACTGGGAGCCATTTTCAAGGATGCAGTGTGTTGAGATCACCTGGACAGTATATGTGACTAAACTCCATTAAGGCCTCTATAGAAACTTTTAAGATTCTGACTTGCGGTTACAGAGATCTACTCAGATTGCAGTCACCCAAGACAAGCTTTGTACGTAAATTTTCTTTTTAAACCTGCCACCTACCAATCTGAAGTGGTCTGCTTCTTTCTTCAGTCTCTCCTTGCCCTATGTTTATGGGGTCTGTGAAGGAGGGGCACATGTATGTCTGGGAATCAGAACAACAGGGTGTCTTTGAGAAGGCAAAAATACTAGTAAAGCAGGGGTGCCATTTGAATTTCAGGTGTCTATGACTCCAGAAGGTATGGGTTGGGCACAGTGGCAGAGACAAGGGAAGGGCAGGGAACCCCAGGATTGTGGTCCCAGCCCTGGAAGGGGCAGAAACTTGATACGCCTCCATACAGCAACAGCTCCTAGCGGTGTGCACAGTGCTCTTCCAAGGAGAGCATCCCACAAAGGATAACATATCATGCTAAGAACTCCCCTTTTTATCAAAGAGTAGGTTAAGAATATGTTCCATTGACTGGCCTTTGACATGCTCAAACTCCCATTTTGACTAACTGGCATGCCTCTTTGTAGCAGAGAAGCACCATGCCCACCAGCCCACCGTGTCTGGAAACGCAGGTGCTAGTAGGTTCTGCAGTGTATGCAGATCTTCCAGTGGCCCCCAGTATGGCGGCCCATGCAGATTACAGGGAGAGTGTGGGCGAAATTCCCATTGATGACTGGTATACAGAGGCGTCTAGTAGAGGCAACCCATCCACATGGACTGTAATTACTATTCAGTCTAACACTGATACCATGTGGATGGAAACAGGAACAAACCGCAGCAGCCAGTGGGCTAACTTCAGAGTAGTTTGGCCAGTGATCACTAATGAGCCTTGGCTGTTAACCATTTGCACTGAGAGTTGGGCCCTTCTGAAGGGGTTAACCCTATGGCTAGGACAATGGGAAGCCGAAGGGGTGGTAGATCATGAATAGGCCCCTCTGGGGTCAGGACATGTTGAAAGACATTTGGAATTCCTTGCAAGACCTGAGACAGTCCTTACTGTCTTCCACATCCCAGCTCATAAAGTGTTGATACTCCTTGGCAATTGAGAAGCTGATGCCCTAGCTGGGGTAAAAGCCCAAGCAACTTACCCTTCAGCAGATACAGCGGATTGGATACACAGAAAGAGTAGTCACTGTAGTGCCTGGGTGGGATGACATATTGCCAAGGATGCCACATTGCTTTTGAAATACACTGACTTCGTTAATGCAGCAACGACATGTCCTTTATGTTCTAAGCAATGCTTAAGGCGATTGCCGAAGGAATCTAGAGACATCTATGTGAATACCCAACCAGTGAAGAATTGGCAAATTGATTACATGCATCCCTCTGAGCAAGGTACTAAATGTGCCTCAGTTCATGAGGACAGTACATCTGGACTGACCCAAGCTTTCCCCTATTGCCTCCCAAACCAGGTGCCGCCTGCCACTGTTAGGGCATCAGAGAAGCTGGGTATTATGTATTGATACCCTTGTCAAATAGACAGTGATCGGGGGTCACATTTCAAAGGTCAGGATGCGTAAGACTGGGCAAAAGACCATGACATTGAATGGAGGTTCCGTTTCTCCATAAACCACAGGCAACAGGGCTGTTAGAAAGGGAAATGGAATATTAAAGCAACAGATTACATTACCAACAAGTAAAACAACCTTTAGTCCTGGGTGGACTAAATCAACTACTGTCCCAGCTCTAATACATTTTAATGATCGACCAGTGAGGCCTGTTGCCTCATATGCCAGACCGGGGACCCCTACCAAGACACCTAACACCATAAAGGTATGGAAGTTGCAGGAAAGGGCTATTACCCTGACTTCCACCGTGGATCAACCTGCTGTGCTGCTGAGAACACCAAGTCCCATCATGCCTGGAAAGGCATTCTCTACTGGAGTGTGTAATGGGATGTCTCACTGGAATAGGTGAGTTACTTTGCGAGTAACTGGGAGAGGAACTACTCAGTCTCCACTGGAATGCTGTTTTCCTGCTGTGAGCCAGACCTGTGGAAATGCGCTATGCCTGAAATAGAACATGCACCTTTGAAAGAGGGGAGAAACTGGGTGGGGGTCCTGGTCTGGCATACCCCAACCCTAGTCCATCTCCTTATGCCTGACACTTCTGCCCCCTACCCACCCCAGCTGGCATGCCAGGCGTATACAGCCAGGTTAAATTCATACAAGTGCAGCCACATTAAAATGCAAGGATCAGGCCACAAGTGTAATTTTTGTAGAAGGGGAAGACATCTCCATGCAAGTCCCTGTTAAATATTTGTCCTTTTGACCTTAGACTTCTGCTGCTCCTGGTCATGGGCTGGGCCCCTGATAGAAATACCTTTCTACAGTAGACCCACTTGTATGCCTGACAAAGGAATCAATTCCTCTGCTGGGTGTGTGGGTGATGGCCCTCTCCAGTTCATCCGGACTGCCATGTGGTATCAGCAATCCAGGGAGGGGTTTGGAAGGCCCTGAAGTGGTATAGTGAGGAAGAGCATGCTAGGACTAGTATTCTTTTTATTTTTAATCCTGACCTGAGGATATGTTTATGATTTTTTTTTAAGAGAGAGAGAGAGAGGGGTGGAGAGAGAGAGAGAGAGAAAGGGAGAGATAAACATCTATCAGTTGCCTTCCATTTGCACTTTGACTGAGGCTTGAACCCACAACTTAGGTATGTGTGCTGACTGTGAATCAGACCGGCAACTTTTGGTGCATGGGACAGTGCACCAACTAACTTAGCCACCGGCCTGGGCTGTCTTTCAAAATGGACTGGCATTGGATTAGATTACAGCCTTGCAAGGAGCTACCTGTGACATTATCCAAACAGATTTTTATGTGTTTATATCTGATGAATTTGCTAATATATCATCTTATTAAATTACATGAAGACATGAGTGAATGCCTTGAATGACCCAACCCCTACCCTGGGGGACATAGTACATTGGTGGTTCATGTCATGGGATTGTGTTACTCATATCAGGAGTCATGATCTCAATTTGTATCTTCTCTTTCATGTACCTGTATTGTTACTGTGGCATCTTTCTCCAGTGTAGCCAGAAAGCAGCCAAATGAGCCACCTGCATGCCAGTGAAACCCCTTGTTGACAGCTCAGGGCACACTGAGGAAGAGGGGAGTTTTTAAGAGTACAAGAACCAGTAACAAGGAGTGGACTGTTGGGGGAAGTCATCGAGAGGATGTAACTACCAGTTGACCCAGGAGCTGGACCCTGGCATTCTGAGGCTCCTCCCCCTTCCCCCATCCTTGGCATGTATGCTCTGCCCATCGTTCCCACAGTGGGAGCCATTTTCAAGAGTGTAGTCTTGAGAGAGTAAGGTGTTGTTGAGACCACCTGGAAGTTATACATGACTGAACACAGTTAAGGCCTCTATATAAAATTTTAAGCTCCTGGCTGGTGGATGTGGAGATCTACTCATCTTGCAGTCGCTAAAGAAAAGCCTCATGTAAGTTCCCTTGGTTATTGAACCTATCACCTACCAGTCTGGAGTAGCCTGCCTCTGTCTTCTGTCTCTTCTTGCTCTACATGTATGGGGCCAGTTTCAGATTTCACCCAGGAAACTCCTGAGGTTTTAAACCAACAGCTGTTGTTTTGATAAGAAGAGATTACAGAACTTTTTCTCCCCACATGTGCACACAGAAGAGGTCATGTGGGCGTGCAGGGAGGTGGTCACCATCTGCCAATCACAAAGCTCTCATCTGGAACTGAGTCGGTTGGCACCTTGGCCTGGGAATTCCCAATTTCCAAAACTGTGAGAGAACAAATTTCTGTTGTTTAAGTCACCTAGTCTGTGGTATTGTCTTATAGCACTCTAAACAGACTAAGACAGTAGCTTTGCAATATGTTTTGAAATCAGGAAATATGAGGCCTCCAACATTTTTTTTTTCTCAGAATTGTTTTGGTTACTCAGGATCCTTTTAGCTTCCAGATGAATTTTAGTAGTTTTTCTATTTCTGCAACAAATATCATTGGGATTTTGATAGAGATTGCATTGAATCTGTAGATTGCTTTGGGTAGTATGGGCATTTTAATAGTATTCAGTTTTCCTATCTTTGAATAAGGATGTCTTTCCACTTATTTGTGTCTTCTTTAATTTCTTTCAGCAATATTTTGCATTTTTAAGTGTACAAGTCTTTTTGTCTCTTTGTTTATTTCTAAATACTTTATTCTTTTGATGCTATTATAAATGAGACTTTCTTAATTTCTTTTTGTACTGCTTCATGGTAGTATGTAGAAATGTGACTTTTTTGTTTGTATGTTGATTTTGTATCCTGCAACTTTGCTAAATTTGTTGATTAATTCTTATGCGTGAAATCTTTATGACTTTCTATACATATAAGATCATGTCATCTGCAGAGATAATTTTACTTCTTCATTTCCAATTTGGATGCCTTTTATTTCTTTTTTATTGCCTAATTGCTATGGCTAGGACTTCTAGTACTACGTTGAACAGAGGTGGTGCAAGTAGATATCTTTGCTTTGTTTCTGATCTTAGAGTAAAAGCTTTCAATCTTTCACCATTGAACATAATCTTTGCTGTGGACTTTTTATATACAGCTCTTATTATGTTGAGAAAATTCACTTCTATATGATGAGTATTTTTGTCATGAAAGGATGTAACATTACTGGTTTTTAGATGGAATGAGGGGGCCAGGGGGCCAGGAATGTGAGCAGCTTCTAGAAGCTGGTCAGGTGTCTCCATAAAGGAATGCAGCTCTGGGCTAAAACTTTTATTTTGGCTTAGTAGGACCTATACTGAACCTCTAACTTACAGAACTGTGTTACTTGTATTACTATATTACTTGTGTTGTTTTAAGACACCGACTTTGGGGTGTTTTGTCAAATCAGCAATAGAAAACTAATACATTATGCTATCTCTATACTGGGAGTTTTTCTGCAAATGGAAAAACTCACAAAATGTAAGTTCTAATCTCAATACATAGTGCTTTACAATTTGCGAAGTACTATATGTATCTACCACCTAGTCAGGTGATGTTTAATCTTGCCTACTATAACCTTTTCTAGGTTTTGGGGAAATTAGGTGAATAAATAATAATAAATAATATAGTATCAGTAAGGATGTAAAAGATTTGAACAATATAGTTAATAAGCTTTTATATATATATTTATATATATATTATATATATGTATTCTTTTTTGTTTTGTTTTTATCCTCACCTGAGGACATTTTTTTCATTGCCTTTAGAGAGAGAGGAAGGGAGAGAAACACTGATGCAAGAGAGAAGCATTGATTGGTTGCCTCCCATAAGTACCCACACCAGGGTTCAAACCCACAACCTTTCAGTTACAGGACAACACTCCAACCAATGAACCACACTGGCCAGAGCAATAATGTTTATTCTTTATTGGGAACTTTGCAATGGTTACTTTTATCCTTTTTCCAAATTAAAAGTTGTGAGATTCTGATAAATTAAATGACTTGCCCAAAGTGACACAAATAACCTTTTCACTACATACTCAGGGTTATTTCCATGCGAAACTTTTAGAAGAAAGCCGATTACATTTAGTTGTATATCTGTTCTGATATAACTTGAAATTCCATTGTTATTTCCTGTCTGTTACATGGATCTAAGCAAGCCATTTAGGCATTTAGCATCTATATTTCCTGTGGTATGAGAAATAAATGTTCAAGCCAATAGTCCAAGCATGAGTGAGATACAGATTGAGCTCCTTGACATATCTTAGAAGAAATGTTTACAAATAAATGCTATGATTGTGTCTATTATTTTAGACATGAGGATATTCTGGGCTATATATGTGTCACTTTAACAGGCATGGAATTTAGCAAATAATCTTTAGTAGATAGTGGTACTGGTGGTATTAAATGCATGAAATAGTCATACCAGCAGACAGGCTATGGTCATAAAATGCTGACCTTAAGTATCATCTGCTTATTATCTCATTTACTGAAAAGTTATTTTGCATCATTACAATTCTACAGATGCTTCACAGATGTCTTTAAGGATATATTTCTGCAGCTTGTTATTAAGCTAACTTCTGTGCACTGTGTCAGATTTCCGTAGCATATTAATGAGAGCATTATGGAATTGTGAATAAATATGTTTGTAGCAATCGAGATGAAATGAACTATAAAAATGGTGATAAAATGTAATTAACATTTTAACAGTAAAAAGCTTGATGCCTTGATACCACAGGAGGATGGTCTCAGACAGTAGATAAATTGAAGATTTCCCAAGTGGGCTTAAGAGTAGATGAAACACTGCTATCAATATTTAATGGGATATGTCAGAGTTTGCCAGCATTGGGAAGAATGCAAATAGGGGTTACCGTAGAAATCACCTTGACAGGAAACTGCACAAAATGCAAGACAAACTAACCCTCAAGCAGCCTTGTAGGGGTTACTACTGGTATGATGTCTGACTGTAGTCTTTTCATGTAGTCTTTTGATAGTAGGGGAAAATGACAATGTGTATGTGTTTGGATGTGTGTGTAGGCCCCATATATCTTGAAAATGATAAGAACAGTATGGAAATTCTAGAGACAGGTATATTCATTTTTATTTAGATCATAATTACTCTTTGATAAAGCTATAAATACCAAAGTTATTTATAGCTTTAACAAAGCATTTTTGATAGCCATGCTACTACAAAGAAAAGGCAACCTTGGAGATGCTCATACTGTTTGAACTTAATATGCTGTTTTACATTTTAGTGATCATCTTCTTTTGTATCATGGCTCTGATATTCAAGCCTGGTATTTTAGCAGCCTGGTCTTGCACCAATTAGATCAGTTGACTTCCCAGATTCATCTTGCATTGTCATTGAAAGAAAGCACCTTTTTAATCTTTGAAAAAAAAAAATTAGCCACGCATGCCGTCCTTCAGCTATTCTACAGTTACAACACAAGCTCAAAAAATTTGTACTTATTTCACAGGATCTTTTAGTAAAAGGAGATGATATTATAAATTCTCTTGCCTATTAAAAATGGTTAAAATATGAGGTTGTAAAAGGAATTTCTGAGAAAACATTAGCTGCTGAACCAAAGGTGGGGGAAAAATTGTAGTTACATAAATGTAATGATTATCTTAAAAGGTAAAGGAAAAAGTCTGACACATTTTTCTTCAAACAAGTTTTGTATGTTTGAATTGGGTTCTAGTTTTACCCGTTTCTGAAATTGAAAGACAGGACTGAAAAATAGCAAATTTTACTTATCGAACTAGATTTGAACACTGAAAAATCAAATATTAATAGAGAATCTAGAAATATACTAAAAATAATATGTCAGTATCAGATAGACTTTACTCTGGAATGCAGAAATATTTCAACATTTGAAAATCCATTAAAGAACATCCAGTTATAAATGGCAAACTGGATGCAAATATGTATTCCTGCTCCTTAAAAAAACACAAACATTCCACTTAAAAAAATATACATATATATATATGTGTCCCATCTGGGAACAGTTAGTGACAGTGAAGACAACAGTGGATGAGAGACGTGGATGACATTTTGGAAGCACAATAATGATGAAAAAGGGGAAGGGGTTAAGCAAAAGCAAACAAATAAACAAACAAGCCCCCCTTCCCAAACTCATAGACACAGACAACAGTATGGCGATTACTAGAAGGAAAGGGGGATAGGGAGAAGTAGGAGAGTTTAAAGGGGGAATAAGTGGTGATGGATGGAGACACGACTTGGGGCGGTGACCACACAATATGGGGTACAGATGATGTGCTTTAGAATTGTGTACCTGAAACCTATATAATTCTGTTAATGAGTGTCTCTCAAATAAATTTGATAAAAAGGAAAAAAATTAAAAATTAAAAAAAGGTCTGACATTGTTTTCTTAAAAGGCAATTGACATGAAAGGAAAGGAAAAATTGAGTAATTCTTGATCTTGTCATTATCTTTATGGGAATTGGTTTAAAACAGATTATATATTAAAATCTCAATATGACCCATGACCCAATATTACTTGCTTCTATTAAAGAATGTTATAAAGAAAAAAATCATGAACTTTTATGTAGTTATATGATTTTTAACTAATGAATGAGAAATTGAGTCATTTGTTACTATGTAACACTATCTTTTTTTTAAATTCAAAGACTTGTGATGGTTTTTAACATTAATATCTTTTATTTATGGTGAAATAACAGTGCTTAGAATTCAAAATGAGTCACAGATATGATATCCTTGACTTCCCACAAGAAGCCTTTGAGTTAGTTAGGCCAAATAGTTCCATCTTTACTTGCAGATATTAAAACAGTTACAATAGAACTTCAGCATTAAACTTGAAATTGAGACCCTTAAGTCAAGGTCTGGACTCTGCTACAACTATTATTGTGAAGTTGGGTGACCACTTATAGTGTCTGGACCTCAGCCTTCTTATCTATAAAATAAGAGGTTGAACATTGTGTTTTTCATAGCACTCCTTTTTCTATAATCTGAGAAAGAAGACTTCACTGGTGAGAAATTGTACCATTAGTCCCCAAACTTAAAAAGGTTTTTAAACCTTACTTAAAAAGGTTTTTTAAAGCTTTAAAATTCTGTATTTATTTTAGTTATTTCCTCTCCTTCCCTACCCCCTATTTCCCTTTCTCTCTCCCTTTCTAAATATTATATTTAATAAATCACAGAAAAGGAGGTCCCCAGAGAGCAGCTTCTGAGTTGGTTGATTTCGCTATTTGATGACATCTTTTGGAACTCACATTCTTGTCACATCCTCTCTCTCCTTTCCTCACCATGTTGACTTGTTTTTGGCTAGTCCCCCTTCTGTTTGCAAGGTAGCTGCGACAGATCTATGGAAGGATGAAAATATGACAATGTCCGAAGAAGAAGAAGAGAGACCATTTTTTCCGTATGTCTCGTTGTTATGAGGAAATCAGTAACCCTGCCTTTCCTTCCAGACTTCTGCTCCTGTGTCATTGGCCAGAGCTACTTCACATGTTTATGCCTAATTAATCACTGGTGAGGAATATTAAATCATAGAAATGGATTAGGCCAATCAGAAAACACCCTCACCCTCAGAGCTGGGGCTATAGCCTTCCTTTCTTGTTGCATATATCTTGAGGAAAACAGCATCTTCTCACACGGTACTTGCTTTGACCCTTACTTTGCCGCATCTGCAGATGTCATCCTTGGGCCTGGCATTCCATTCCTTTGTTGTTACTGTTGTTGTTATTCTATTAGGGTTGTCCCAATTTCCCCCCCTTTGCCCCTCCTCTGCCTAGCCTATCTCCCTCTCCCACAGTCAACCCCCACACCATTGACCATGTCCATGGGTCATTCATACATGTTCTTTGGCTAGTCCCTTCCCCTTCTTCCCACCGTTATCTCCCTCCCCACTTCCTTCTGGCCACTGTCAGTCTGTTCCATGTTTCCGTGTCTCTGGTTCTATTTTGCTTGTTAGTTTATTTTGTTCATTAGATTTTTCTTATAAGTGAGATCACAGGCTAATCTCACCACACTCTACAGCTGCATCTGAACAGCTGAGTTTAGCTGGAGAAAAACACACAACTTTAATGAGTGGCTTCACTTTATGACTACAAACTGCAGGGGGGCTTTTAATGCTGCTCATGAATCCTATTACCTTTCCCTAGCTACTCACTGAATAAAGGATTTTATACTTTTTCTCTTAGTTTGGAGATCAGGTGCCTTCAGGAGGGTATGGGCTAACATGCTGGCTCACAGCTATACTTTTTGTCTTAAATTCCTAATATCCCAATCTTTTAATCTCAGTTGATAACCTGGTTTCTTATTTTCCTCTTATTTTGCTGAGGAAATAGAAACCACAGAAGAGAAACTCCGCATTCATCCTCACAAAATATATCAAATTACCTATGTCTGTATACTATGCACTCCCTTCTTTTACAACCAATGGGTTGTCTGAGGCTCCATCCTATCTTTAAGCAATGGATCTCATTTGCTCATGTCAAGGGTTTTACCCTCCTCCAATGATTTATCATTAATATTACTCTCTGTAGCAAAACTCTATCAGTAGCATACAAATATGTTATAATGTCTTCCATTAGGAAAAACTTTTTTTCCTCCACATTCTCCCCAAGCCATTGCATCATTTCTCTGTCCCCAGTAATAGCAAACCCCTTACTCCTGGAAAGCGTTGCCTCCTCTCTCTGACTCGGTTTCATTTCTCTTGCACTTACAGCAGCTTTCTGTCCACACCAGACCACTGAAAGAGCTCTTGTCAAGGTTACTCCTAACTGCTAAATAGCTTTCTTATTATGTGCAATCTACCAGCTGCACTTTCCACAATTGACCATCCTTCCTCCTTAAAAGACTCTTAGAGCTAGGTTCCTGGGATTCGGCTGTCTCTTACTCTCCTCTTCGCTGACTGGCTGCTCCTACTTGGTGTCCCATGCTGGCTCATTTTCTCTCCCAACCTGAGTTAGTGACAGCACTTCAGACTATGTCCTTGGACCCCTTGTCTTTTCTAAGCAACACCCACTCTCCAGGCACTTTGTTCAGGTTCTTGCCTCCTCTCTTAAGCTGCTTGGGCCACTATAACAAAATATCATAGACTGGGTTGTTTAGGCTACAGACATTTATTTCTCACAGTTCTGGAGACCGGGAAGTCCAAGATTAAGTTGCCTGCAGATTTGGTTCCTGGTGAGGGCCATTTTATTGGCTTGTGGAAGGCCGGCTAGTCTTCTTTCTGTGTCCTCACAGGACAGAGAGGGGGAATGAGCTCTGGTCTCTTTTCCTCCTTTTGTAAGGACACTAATCTCATCCTGGCAGCCCAGCCCTCAAGATCTCATCTAAATCTGTTATCTCCCAAAGGCCCCACCTCCTAATACCTTCATATTAGGGGTTAGGGCTTTAATGTTTGCATTTTGGGAGTACACAAACCTTCAGTCCATAACAAGGATCATACATTTATATCCAGCCCCTCTCATGTATTTATCTACAAATCTGACATCTCCAAGTGAATCCTGTCCTCCTACTACTTATTAATCCTCTCTAACTTTCCACATTCTCCATCTTCCCAAGCCACATTAGGTCTTTGTGAATCTTTGAGGATACCAAGCATGCCTCTGCTCTTTTGTTCATTTCTTGGTATTATGTACTTAAAAATATATATATATATATATATATATAATTTATTTATTTTTAGAGAGAGGAAGGGAGGGAGGAAGAGAGGGAGAGAGACATCGATGTGTGCTTGCCCCTCGAGCATCCCCTACTGGGGACCTGGCCTGCAACCCAGGCGTGTGCCTTCACTGGGAATCGAACGGGCGACCCTTCGGTTTGCAGGCCGGTGCTCAATCCACTGAGCCACGTCAACCACGGCTACTCGGTCCTGTGTACTTCAAAGAGTGCCTCATACATAATAGGTGTTCAATAAATATTTATTTAAAGAAAGGATGAATGAATAAAGCATTGCATGAGTATACAACTGATGTGGTGAAGGATTATAAATTGCTTGAGAAAGTGGAGCATGGCAGTTCGAAGGAAACCTAGATGGTAAGATGAATTTCTACTTGAAATATTGAGAACTCAGGCCATTAGGAAACCAGTTCAAGACTAGAGAGCTAGAAGCAGAGGTAGTTCTTATTTGAAGGTACCTGAGAACCTCATTCTAGTATTCTTTTAATACATCATGCTAGGCTGACTATTATTTTGGCTGTTGATAGTATAACTTTATTGAGGTCTCTATAATTAAGTTAAAACCCATTCATATAGACTGTCACTGAGCTGAAGAATGTAATATACCTTCTGATGCCTTCAGATTGTCTCAGACTTTGTCTTGCTAATAACACCCATCTTCTTTCCTTTTACTTTTATCTGATTTACTATACCTAATGTCTCTAGCCCTTTCCTCTTCTCATTCTATTGTTATATCCATTACCATTTTTTCTATCATTCTTTTTTTTTTTTTTGGTGAACATTTATCTAGATTTATCTTGTATAGAACAATATATAAATGATAATACTTCACATCTTCATGTAATAATATGCTGTTATGAGCTTTTTTCAGTTTTATCAAGATGTGATTGACCTACAGGAATGTATCATTTAAGGTGTAGAGAATAATGACTTAGTTTACATATACTACGAAATGATCCCCAGTACAAGTTTAGTTAATGTACATTCATCTCATATGGGCACAAAAAAAGAAAAAAGAATTGTAACAGCTTCAATACTTAGAGGTCTATGTCATCAGTTTTGGTAGCTAAAGAAAATTATAGTTATAGCACAATGTATTATTTCTTTTCAGTTTATTTTATTTTCTTTCATTTTCTTTTTTTATTTTTATTTTTTGATATATTTTATTGATTATTCTATTACAGTTGTCCTATTTTTTTCTCTCCTTTATCCCCTCTGCCCTGCACTCCATCCCATCATCCCCACCCCACCCCTTAGTTCATGTCTATGGTATATATCAGTTCTTTGGTTTCTCAATTTCCTGTACTATTCTTAACCTCTCCCTGTCTATTTTGTTTTGTTTTGTTTTGTTTTTGTCAACATTTTCTGGCCACCACTTTCCCTAGACCCACCCACTCTCAATCCTTCCCCTATTTGGCTTTGTCAATGGGTCCTTTCTGCCCAGTACTTGATGACTCTTCTTCTTTTCCCCTGATATGCTCCTCCCTCCTTCTCTCTGGTTACTGTCGGTTTGTTTTTTTAATTTCAATGTTGCTGGTTATATTTTGCTTGCTTGTTTGCTTTGTTGATTAGGTTCTACTTATAGGTGAGATCATATGGCATCTATCTTTTACCACCTGGCTTATTTCACTTTGCATAATGCCTTCCAGTTCCATTCATGCTGTCGTAAAGGGTAGTAGCTCCTTCTTTCTTTCCGCTGCGTAGTATTCCATTGTGTAAATGTACCATAGTTTTTGATCCATTCATTTACTGTTGGGCATTTAGCTTGCTTCCAATTCTTGGCCATTGTAAATTGTGCTGCCTGGAACATCAGGGTACATAGCTTCGTTTGAATTGGTGTATTAAGACTCTTAGGTTCTTAGGGAACTGCTGGGTCAAAAGGCAGTTCCATTTTCAGTTTTTTGAGGAAATTTCAAACTGTTTTTCTCAGTGGTTGTACCAGTCTGCATTCTCACCAACAGTGTACTAGGGTTGCCTTTTCTCCACAACTGCCAGTACTTGTTGTTTGTTGATTTGTTTATGATGTCCATTTTGACTGGTATGAAGCGATATCTCATTGTGGCTTTAATTTGCATCTCTCTGATGGCTAGTGATGCTGAGCATCCTTTCATATGTCTCTGGGCCCTGTGTATGTCCTCCTTGGAGAAGTGTCTGTTCAGGTCCTTTGCCCATTTTTTAATTGGATTGTTTATCTTCCTTGAATGGAGTCATGTGAGTTCTTTATGTATTTTGGAGATCAAATCATTGTCCCAGTTATCACTGGCAAATATATTTCCCTATACGGTTGGATCCCTTATCATTTTGCTGATGTTTTCTTTAGCCATGCAGAAACTTCTTATTTTTGATGAAGTCCCATTTCTTTATTCTTTCCCTTATGTCCCTTGCTATAGGGGACACATTGGTGAAAATATTGCTGCATGGAATATCAGATTTTCATGCCTATCTTCTCCTCTGGGAATTTTATGGTGTTGTGGCTTATAATGAAGTCTTTTACCCATCTTGAGTTTATTTTTGTATGTGGTAAGTTGGCGGTCAAATTTCATTCTTTTGCACATAGCTGTCCAGATTTCCCAACACCATTTGTTGAAGAGGCTATTTTTACTTCATTTTGTGCTTCTGCCACCTTTGTCAAATATTAATTGACCATAGAGACATGGGTTTATTTCTGGGCTCTTTATCTGTTCCATTGATCTATGTGTCTGTTCTTATGCCAGTACCAGACTGTTTTGATTATAGTGACCTTCTAATATAGTTTGATATCAGGTATTGCAATCCCTCCTACTTTGTTGTTCTTTCTCAAAGTTGCTGCAGCTATTTGGGGTCGTTTATGGTTCCATATAAATTTTTGAAATGTTTGTTCCATATCTGAAATATGTCATTGGTATTTTAATAGGGATTGTGTTGAATCTATAAATTGTTTTCGGCAGTACGGACATTTTGATGATGTTAATTCTTCCAATCCTTGAACATGGTACATGCTTCCATTTATTTGTATCTTCCTTAATTTCTTTCTTCAGTGCTGTAGTTTTCTGAGTACAGGTCTTTTACCTCCTCGGTTAAGTTTATTCCTAGGCACTTTATTTTTCTTGTTGCTATAGTAAATGGGACTTTTTCCCTGATTTATGATTCTGATATTTCATTGTTGGTATACAAAAATGTCTTTGATTTCTGAATATTGACTTTGTATCCTGCTGTTTTGCCAAATTCACTTATTAGATTGAGTAGTTTTTTGGTGGAGTCTATAGGGTTTTCTATGAACACTATCATGTCATCTGCAAACAATGACAGTTTTATTTTCTCCTTTCCAATTTGGATGCCTTTTATATCTTTTTCTTGTCTGATGGCTGTGGCTAGGACTTCCAATACTATGTTGAGTAGAAGTGGTGAAAGCAACATTCCTTATCTTTTTCCTGATCTTAGTGGGGAAGCTTTTAGTTTTTGCCTGTCGAGTATGATGTTGGCTGTAGGTTTTTCATATACGACCTTTATTATGTTGAGGTATGCTCATTTTATTCCCAGTTTGCTGAGAGTTTTTATCATAAATGGTTGCTATACCTTATCAAATACTTTTTGTGCATCTGTTGATATGATCATGTGATTTTTGTCTTTCCTTTTGTTTATGTGATGTATTACGTTTATTGCTTTGTGATTATTATACCATCCTTGCATCCCTGGGATAAATCCCACTTGATCACGGTGTATGATCTTTTTAATGTATTGCTGGATGCGGTTTGCCAATATTTTGTTGAGGATTTTAGTGTCTATGTGCATCAGCAATATTGGCCTATAATTTTCTTTCTTTGTTGTGTCTTTATCAGGTTTTGGGATTATGATGATGCTGGCTTCATAAAAAGGATTTGGAAGTCTTCCCTCTTCTTGTAATTTTGGAAATAGTCTGAGAAAGACAGGGCTTAGCTCTTCCTTAAATGTTTGGTAAAATTCTCCTGTGACAACATCCAGTCCAGGGCTTTTGTGTGCCTGGAGTTTTTTGATTAGTGCTTCAATTTCACCAGCTGTTATCAGTCTATTCAGGCTTCCTGTTTCTTCTTTATTCAGTTTTGGGAGATTATATTTTTCCATGAATTTGTCCATTTCACCCAGGTTTTCAAATTTCTTGGCATATAGTTGTTTGTAGTAATTTCTTACAATCCTTTGTATTTCAGAGCTATCACTTGTAATTTCTCCCCTTTCATTTCTGATTTTATTTATTTGCAACCTCTCCCTTTTACTCTTGATGAGTCTGCCTAAAGGCTTGTTGATTTTGTTTATCTTTTTAAAGAATCAGCTCCTGGGTTTCTTGATCCTTTGAATTGTTCTTTTAGTCTCTATGTCATTCAGTTCTGCTCTGATGTTGATTACTTCATTCCTTTTGTTCACTCTGGGCTTTGTTTGTTGTTGTTTCTTCAGTTCTTATAGATGTAAGGTTAGGTTGTTTATTTGAAATGTTTCTATCTTTTTCAGGTAGGCCTGTATTGCTATGAACTTTCCTCTCAGAACTGTCTTTGCTGTGTCCCCTGGGTTTTGGACTGTTGTATGTTCATTTTCATTTGTTTCCAGAAACTTTTTCATTTCTCCCTTGATCTCATCATTGGCCCATTCATTGTTTAATAGCATGCTATTCAGTCTCCATGAGTTTGAAGGTTTTTGAGTTTTTTGCTTGAGGTTGGTTTCTAGCTTTAAGCCCTTGTGGTCTGAGAAAATGCTTGATATGATTTCAATTTTCTTAAATTTGTTGAGGCTTGTTTTGTGTCCTATCATGTGGTCTATCTGAAAGTGTTCCATGTGCATTTGAAAAGAATGTGTGTTCTGCTTCTTTGGGATGAAAGGCTCTGTATATATCAGTTAAACCCATTTGATCTAATGCGTTGTTCGGTTCCACAATATCCCTGTTGATATTTTGTTTGGGAGATATATCCATTGTTGACAGTGGGGTGTTAAAATCCCCTATTATAAGTGTGTTGCTGTCTATATCTTTCTTGAAGTTCTCCAGGATTTTCCTTGTATATTTCGGCTTTCCTATGTTGGGTGCATATAGGTTTACAATGTTTATGTTTTCTTGATGGATATATTGTTATTATGATGACTTCTGAGTCTGTATCTTGAATACTGATCTTCCTTCTGAGTTTCAGACATGGATTATAGATATTTGTGCTCAAATGTATATCACAAATTGAAGCTATTTCAAACTAAACTTAATTATCTGCCCCTCTTCCATAGGGTCCCCACCATGAGCATCCCTCCCTCTAACCATCTCACTCTTCTTCCTACATTACATGGTCCATGAATGGTACCACCATCACTGATTAAGCCAGTAAAGCAGCTCGGTGGGAGTCATGCTTGAATCTTGCCTCTTGCCATTTTCCCATGTCGAATCCATTGCCAAATCTGGTGCCCCTTGCCCATAAATCTCTCTCCAATTGCTCCTTTTTTTTTCTATCCCAAACATCACATTCCCTGAGTCAGTTTGTCCTGTCTTTTCCTTTTATCACTGTACTGTGTCTCTGTAGCATACCTTCCTCTAGTGTTCCACAGAGTTGCCACATCTTTTTAAAAAACCAGCTCCACTGCTGAGATTATACCCTGAGAATCCAGAAACATCAATTCAAAAGAAACTATGCACCCCAATGTTCATAGCAGCATTATTTACAATAGCCAAGTGCTGGAAACAGCATAAGTGCTCATCGGTAAATGAGTGGATCAAAAACCTGTGGTACATTTACACAATGGAATACTATGCAGCAGAAAGGAAGAAGGAGCTCCTATCTTTCTCAACAGCATGGATGCAACTGGAGAGCATTATGCTAAGTGAAAGAAGCTCAGTGGTGAAAGACAAATACTATATGATCTCACCTATAAGTGGAACCTAATCAAGAAAACAAACAAGCGAGCAAAATAGACCAGAGACATGGAAATAAAGAACAAACTGACAGAGAAGAGGGGGAGGGGGATAACAGAGCACAGAAGGGGAGGGTCATCAAGGAACAAGTATAAAGGACTCATGGACAAAAACAATGGCCGGGGAGAGGACTGAATGTAGGAGGTGGGGATGCTTAGGGCAGGGGAGAGTAATAGGGGGGAAATGGGGACAACTGTAATTGCATAACAATAAAAAGAAAGAAAAAAAACATTCTTGTTATGCTTCTCACCTGCTAAGAATTCTTTAACAATTCCCAATTGCTTCCAAGAGTAAAATCTCGAGGCATTAATATGACACAAAATGAATGCCATTTATGACTTGATTCCTGCTAACCTTTCTAGGCCTGCCTTCTTACTTTTCCCATCTTTTCTCCTTTCCAGAGATGTTTAACCTTGCTGATGTAAGAGAATGGCTATGTCCTGTACTCTCACCTTCCTTCTTGCAAGCAGGGGCTGTTTCTTCTGAGGAGTCCCATGAGCTGCCTCTTCTCTTCACACTGGGTTTGAGGCTGCTCTTTTGTGTTCTTAGTCTGCTTGGCCAGGAAACCATACCAGCATCAATGAACTATGGAGTGGTTGTCAGTTACCTGCTGAAGTCTTTCATTGGACTGTAAGACCCTTGAGGAATAGGCTGCTTCCATATCTACACCTCATTCAGCATTGAAAGGGTCCTGGCACATAAATGTTGATTGCGCAAAGCACAGAAGGAGAACTCTGCCAAACAGCACCTTATTATATGTGTTCTGTCGTTCAGCATGTTTGATGATAATGAATATTAAAGCTCATCATTTTACCTTTGACTTGTCTTGACTTTAGCCTAGTCCCACTTGCAGTGCTTGTCTGGTTTTAATTATAAGTACTATAACAAAATTACTTTTGCCATTTATATAGTCCTCAAATTTTATATAATACTTAGAGATTTATTTTTAAAATACCACTCCACTAAAACAAACAAAACTTGTGAAATTATGATGATCATGTTTCTACAAATGAGAGTACCAAGAAAGAGAAAAACTGGCTTGTCCAAGGTCGCACACATGGGAGATCATGAAGCTGGAATTTGAACTTAGTTCTTATGGGTCTTTGTTAACCACCTTGCCAGTATCTCTTTGGCTTTATGCAGTTTACCTACTTTATTTGCTGTTTAAAAAGTCTACCTTTTTTGCTTTCTTCACTCCTCAGTTGTCTGGAGAAAAACATTCCAGAGAAAAATCTTGTACTACTTCAGACTCTAAGAGCAGAAGGGAAACAGAGAATACTTTTGTATAAAGATGTTTTTATTTAAAGAACAAAGGGATTAGGAAGAAAGGATGAGAGGAAAAAAAGTGCATAAAGGGAAATTATTTTGGACATTCGGGATGTATGTGTTCAGGTGTGTGAATTACAAATGCAAAATTGTCCTTAACCAAAACTTACCAATACTAAAATTTCTTTACTCTGTTTTTTCCTCCCAGTTTGGTTTTCTCAAGTTTCTGATTGTATGAGACAAACCACCACCACCACCAACAACAAAATCCCTTTACTCGAAGGCTACTGGGGTGATATTTCAGAACAACAGTAAATTGAACACCAGAAATCACATAAGAAGTCCTGTTCTTGTGAGACTATTTTTAGGACAGATTTGCAGGCTCTAAAAATTATTCAAGCTTCACATCTAAACAAATGTTTGAGGCGTGGATGTATTTTTGGTTGTTTAGAAGGATAACTCAACATTCTGTATTATTTCTGCATTCTTTGTTTTCTTTATGTTGCCACCACTGACCCCGTTTCTAGCCATAAGGTAGGGCAGAGAACTCGCGGCCAGTGCTGCAATCAATGCTGATGTTGCTCTTTAGCCGGCGAGCATCCGGACCCGGGTGTTCCTCTGGGGTCTGAAATCCTCGGGTTATAACACTAACATCTCCCAGCACACAGTGCAATCTTAGTCAACTCTGCTTCTAGGCATTGTACATTTTAAAACCATTTCCCTTTTCGGAACAGGTCTCCAGCTGACTTATGCTGTGAGAATGAAGTTCTTTTTTTCATGTAAAAGAAAATATATTATGAGAAGCAAAAAATTAAGTCAATAGAATTAGGTGTAGGCATATAGATTGAAATGCATAATCCTGAGACCTTACCTTAATTTGTTAAAGATGCAAATGGCTAAGTAAAAAATTGATGCTAATGGCTAATTGAGTTTCAAGTGTGTTTAATAACTGAAGTGGAGGTAAAATTTCATGTTTTGAAGACTTTACTTTTAATTGCTGACAAGTCATCATCATTATACAGTAAAAATGAATTTATGGAGGTTTTTATTGGATAGGAAAAGCTTTGGAGGCCCTTTCTTACTTGAAAAAGGTGTGTTTGACTGTCATGTCCAACTGGCTTTAGAAATAGAATATATATATGTATATTAACTGCAATGATGAATGGCTGATGAGTTTAACAAATGTTACTAGTGAATCAAGTCTTCCCATTGGCTCCTCCCACTAGCATTTCTTGTTTTTATCTAATAGTGGTAGTTCATTTAGTTAACATTAGAAGGAGTTGGATCTTTTTTCCAAAAAGGAGTATGTCAATTTGAAAGATCATGTAGAAGTACATTTTCCAGAGTTCTTATAAAGCACATGAAAATTTTTTGAACTTGGCTTCTGTGCTTGCTAACATCAGAAATCTGCAAATGTGTTAGCTGTATTTTGATGCAATTTCTAACTGTTCAAGTGGTCCTGACTGAAGTGCAGCCATTTTGAGGTTTGGAGCACCAGAAGTTGAACCAGAGACATAGTATTATTTAGGGGGTGTAGGATGGGGGTGCAAATTAACATTCCACTTACAGGTTTCACTCCTTTGATAAAACTATTTAAATCATATGTAGGAGGTTGCAGGGGTTCGTTTGATCAGTATTTGCTCTGCTGGGCTTTCAGCGTGTGACCCTGATCACTTTGCCACATCAGGAGGCAGTTGACTCAAACTGAGAAAATCAGAACCTCCCTCGCACAGGAATTGAGCTCATAAAGGTAAGGAAGGGCGGAAGAAGGTGAAAAGTGAGTCGCCTGATGGCAACATGGCCATGTATTCCTTTCCGAGAGGCCCCGGAGCTACACTGATACTCCCCCTTCTTGAAGCAAGAGAAAAAGTCTCTTTCCCTTTTAGAATTTAGAGATAATTGAAGTCTATTTCTTTTGCCTAAAAACAAAGAATCTGAACTGGCTTATCCTATTCTATACCTAACTAAGGTATAGAATAAGGCTAATTAACAACCTTACTTTTCACACAATTGTGAAATATTTTAATGCATAAGTGATATTCACTTGCTAATATTTATTGCTATGAGGGACAATAACTCATAGACTTGGTTGTAAACAAACTTGTGAAATAGGCTAAATATATCCTGGAGTTTTCTATCTCATCTCTCTGAGCCCTTTATTATCCTCCTCCTCCTGCCCATGCTCCTCAAGAAGATTTTATTCTTTCAACCATTAATGTAGAGTGACCCTACACCTCTAATTTCCTAAGTTTATTTCCATTGTACTTGTATTATTACTGATAACATCTCACTTCACTTCAGAAGTCTCTCAGTTTATGGCCACCTAAGTTAAATATTTTTAATAGCCTTGATATATCAGATAAAGAAAGACAAATACAAGACACACACAAGTATGAGCTCAGTTATATGTGACATCTAAACAACAAAACAAAAGAGAGAAAAAACAAAGTATGTGGAATCAGAGAACAGATTGGTCATGCCAGCGGTGAGGGTAGGAGGATGTGGGGGTGGGGTAGGCAAAATGGGTGAAGGGAGCCAAAGGGTATCGACTTCCAGTTATAAAATACGTCATAGGGATGTAATGTACAACATGGCAATTATAGTTAGTGATACTGTTCATATTTGGAAGCTGCTAAGAGATCTTGAAAGTTCTCATTAGAAGAAAAAGTATTCTGTAACTGTATGCTGATGGATGTTCACTAGACTTACTGTGGTGATCATTTTGCAACATTTACAAATATCTAATCTTTATGTTGTAAAACTAATATTGTGTGTCAATTATACTTCAATTTTTTTACAAAAAGAGAATACCATATTGTTCAATGCGAGTAAAGTTCCAGTTATAGGAGATGAATTAGTTGTAGAGATGTTTTGCGCAACATTGTATCTACAGTTAGCAACAGTGTATTGTGCATTTTCAAATTTGTTAAGAGGGTAAATCTCATGTTAATTGTTCTTATCACAAGAAAACAAAAAAGAAAAATGGCAATCATTCTAAAATACATATTTTTAAAAATTTTCTTCTCCTGACTGTCCGTTTTGCCACTTACACCATTCTTTTCTTTCAATCATCTCTTTTTGGCTTTACATATATTTCAAATTACCTAGATTGTTTATTACTGTCGCAATTTATGACACAAACTATTGTTGTCTTATATCTACTTTATTAGCCATTTAACCTTCTCTTCCTTGCATACTGAAAAACATCAAACCTGGAGAAAGCAAAATATCCTCTTCATGCAGTTTAAACATCGTGGCTATAGAATATCGCCACTTCACCACAGGCACAGCACAGAAAAACGAGCGTCCCCAATTGCCACCGGCTCTAATACTGCTAGCGGACCCTTCTCACGCACAAAGTAGGCTCCCTCCATCATTTTCTTCCACACCTGTGTGAAACCCTTACTTTTCCTCTTAACCTGCAAACTGCTATCACTTTCCTGCTCTCATAGTTGGTCTCGCCAATTCCTTCCTTAGAGCGAAGATGGAGACCACGAGGCAGGAATTGTGTTTATTCGCCTTGTATTGAAACAAGCACCCAGTCTTGCTATATCCAAATGTATTCCAATATCCTTTTTTCCGATGGGCTTGGGGAAAAAGTAATTTCTTTTTTGAGTTCCATTTCTTTATTTAAGAACCATGTCCTTTCTAGTATCCTTTCTCTGCTGTGTCTACCGTCTTTCCCTCTGGAATTTTCTCTTTAGTATGGTTTTGACTTTTAATACTCCCAGATCTCCATGTTTCAGCCATTCCAGAAAACTCATGATTCTCCAATGCCTTTACATCACACCTATAAGTTTTCTCTGCAATGTCCCCCCCCTTCTCCTCTTTTTTTGTCCCTAACTTTCTCCTTCTTCGGAAGTCATCATTTTGATTCCCTCTTGCTCCCCTATGAAGATTTTCATCCTTTAACCCTTCCTCAGTCTTCAGTGAGTACTGCTGCTTGAACTCCCCCACATCTTAGGCATGTATCAGCCCGCGTGGAAAGGTTTACTCATCTGCTTTTCCCATTATAATGAGAATGTTTTGAGAACAAGGGGTGCCACCCATTTCCCCATCTCTAATGGTCTACTCCAGAGCAGTGTTCATTGATATTACACACAGAATCAGTTTTCTGAAATATTTCTGCATGCCTTATCCTCAGCAAGCTAAAATGATTGCAAGACATTTCTATAGGCTGTAAATAATTATTTCTGTCCCTTTGCTCTGAGATGAGCCACTGTCAAAGGTGGATCTCTAAAAACAGAGCTGTTTATAATAATAGAGGTAAGATATGAGCCAAAGAGTGAGATAGAATGTAGAACACCCTATGGATAAAGGAGAGAACAGAGATGGTGGCTGGAACCTTTAAGTATATGGGTTTTACGGAAGGTATGTTTATGGAAGCACTTGAAGTGATGTAGTGTTTCCTGTGTTATCCTGTTACCCAGTCCTCCTATATATTAACTCATTCCTTATCACAACCCTGGGAGGTAGACACTGTCATGAACTGCATTTTTACAAATGAAGAAATCAAGAGTAAGGTTAATAAGTGACATGCACAGCTAGTAGAAGGTGAAGCTGCGATTTGAGCTCAGGCAGACTGACCTCGCAGTCCTCGCTCTTCACTATACAGGACAATTGCGAGGCAATTAAATGGTATGATCTGATAAGCAAATTCAATTACAGAAGTAGCTTAAGACATATTTAAAGTGAGCTACTTTCTTTAGTGAAATCTGTGAAGAGTATTTTTATCCCATTGTAAATTGGCCTTATCGCTTTTGTTTGAATTTTTTTTGACACTAGCCTCTGCTATAAATATGTCAATATTTTTCCAGGGCCCAATAATAGTTTATGAAGAGTGTGACTTCAAAAACCCAGAACGTCTGGTTATCCGAACATAGAATTTTGGGTATAAAAGAAGCAAGAATTTTTCTTTAAAGACAGCATCCCCATATAAAAAGGCTGGAACCGTTGCCCTTTCTGAAAAGCACATGGATTTGCTAATCTGCCAAATAAATCTCCCTGTTTCCACTCTGCTTTAGTGGTTTTTCAGTATTAAATGTAGACAAATAGAAGAACCACAGCACTTTCAAAATGCTGACGCTTAATCCTCCTGTGCAATTTTCTTTATTGAAAGTGTCCATTTTAAACAGATTTGATGAACTTTATGAGGTTGTAACTTCAAAGGGGGCTCTTAATTTTTTAATCACCTTGTTTAGGAACAGTGTTTCCTTGGTGTGCCTTCCATTTCTCTTTTAAATGGGGGAAATTATACACATTTTTACTAAGTCATCAATTCCTACTTGAAATTCTACCTTCAGTTTCATGCATGCATGGCTTTGTAAAAGTGGGATATGTTTTATATGCTTCAGGGACTGTGCAGTGAAAACAAGATCCAGCAGAGATTTGGCTATATCCAACAAATTCCTGCTGTCAGGTTTTTCCTTCTCTTCTGTTTGATGTGATGGAACCCTTTACAAACATGTCGATTCAGACCAGCATGCTGCATACTAAATTATGAAAACAGTATTCACATGTTAGCTTTGAAAAAAGTGGACTCATCATGTGGTATTGTTCTGAAGTGAAACCTTGTGATGAGACGAGAAGAGAAGACTATGCATCAATTTTCTCAATATTTTGAAGGCTGTGAGCGTAGGGTGGGTATTTGACTCTTGCTGTGGCATGGCGGGTTTGCTGTGATGTATGTGGGTCTAATTCTGCGATTTCGGTTTTGATGGCAGATGTTGCAGGAATAATATTCAAGTTTGTGTGTGTGTTCTAATGTCCTTGGGGTAAAAATGAATATATGTAGAACTGAAGAATTTGGTATTTGTGTTTGTTAATGGAAGCTGTGCTTTGTACTTTATTTCAGAGCATCATGCTTGAACAGGCATAGAAGAATAGCAATTATTTTTTAGCAAATGTGAGACCGGCTTGCAGTATTCCTGGCACGTGGGGAGCCTCTAGACACACGGGGAAGGGAAATTGTGGGATAGCAGGATGGATTTTCACTTGTAGGATATCCTTGTCATTTCTGGAAATCAATAATGTTTTACATATGTTTTATTCCAACACTTTATGCACAACATGCTGGCTTCGAATGTGACGGAGTTAAGTAAAGTGGACCTGTCTGTGACAATTGCAAGATTTACTGTCATGCCTTCATTTTTCTACAAATCAACAATTTAACCATTTTAAATCCTTATCATAAGTATGACTGAAGATTTTGCTTCCCAATTCCACACCAGGCTGAAAATCATTAGGAAAAAAAAGCTTCAACATATATTCAGTGGAAGGGGTCTCAATGACATATACCAGCTGGGGATAGTTCATGGGGAGTGAAGGCTCAGGAGTCAATGTGCAGGCATCTAAAACAACCACACTGCTGTCTTTTTTTTTTTTTTAATTAGCCATGGTAAATGAATTTAGCAAGATGTTCTTCTGCCCAGACCATCCTGAATACCAATTCAAGATTAATTTTTTAAATATATTTTAACCATATCATTGTACTGATAAAACAACATTAATGACCTTCCATTGTCCAAAAGACAATGGCTGTGTGTTACACTGATATTAGAGGTCTTTATTAAATAGGCTGGTGAATCTAATTCCCTAGGTAGAGTCTCTGGGTCTTAGCTTTGGATATCTATTAAAAAGCACCTGCGATTATTGTGTCTAGCCATTTGGAGAATTTCTTAGTCATTGTTAATAATTGCTAACATTTTTCAAGTATTTACTATGTGCTTTACTTGCATAATCTCATTCATTTATCACAAACAACACTGAGTTCTTTACTTGCACGATCTCATTCATTTATCACAATAACACCATGCAGCAGGTTTTGCTATTTTCCCCATGACGAGACACACAGATATATGAAATTTCCCCAAGGTTGCACAGCTCAAATTCACTGCATCTGGTCTGATGCTAGAGTTAAGAGTGATCAAGCCACTAAACTGCACAGCTTCCATTTTGCTTTTTTTTTTTGTATAAAATATCTGTTTGGATTCTACCTTAGACTAACATCTTGGGCTTGCTAGCTTGGTTGATCTGTCTGTATGACTTTCTGTTGGTTTGGCTTCCAAGCCCTATCTCACATCAAACTTGGCTTCACATTTCCTGGTCCTTCAACCACCCTGCTTTCCCCAGATCCAGTCTGACCTCCACTTCCTACTGGGGGTTCCCTCTCTGACAATACCCTGGAGAAGAATTATATTAAGTCACCCCTGCATCATCAAATTCAGTGACTTTTTCTTTCACTTGCCCAGAAGCCTGGGAGGTATAACCTTAATATTCAATTGAACAAATTCCACTTTTGCAACATTTAGCCAGCAGCCTTATCCTGTCTGTTCTCCCTAAGTGGCCTCTTTATCTGCCTGTGGGCTCCCTGTCTTTTGTCCCCTAAACTCAGGCTCTCCGAAAAGTTCTGACCTTTCAGTCTCTTTCTTCTCTTTCCACTCTTTCTCTTTAGAAACCCCTCTACTCTCATAGTTTGTTACTGTTGTTTCATGGATGAGTCTGAAATCTGGGCCATCTCCCAGAACCTATCATGCACTAGCTTGCTTTTATTTGTCAGATGACTATTTCTGCCTTGACCCCATATTTCTGTAGCTGATCTTACAGTGTCTGCATGTATACCTCTTCCCTTGGCCCTAAAGCCCCTCCTCTTTCTGACATCCTCCCCATTTTTATCAATGCACTTACAAGTATATCAGATATCTGGGTTTCCATTTCTTTAGGATTTTACTTCTCCCTATTTTTCTTATATTGAATGATAACAATAACAATGATAATTAATGTTTATTGTACTGATAGTCTGTGCTAGACAGTGTTCTAAGTTTTTTACGTGGATCATGTCATTTAAATACTTAAACTTTGTGAGGTAGCTGCGTATTGTTTTCCCCGCTTTACAGACAGAGGCCTCATCTGTCATACAGTCCTGTTGATTTCTTGGTCACAGACTCTCCCTTTTCCATATCTTCAGTCAAGGTATTAACAGCAATATTTTGTGTTGGAATTGCTCCCACCATGAACTGGTCTTTCCTCCTCTAGACCAGTGATTTTCAAGCAGTGTGCCACAATAGTTTTTAAAACATGCAACACCTGAGCATTTTAGTCAGCAGCACTGACCTCTTTTCTCTTAGCTTGTTAAATTAAAAAATGACAACAGCCAACACAACGATAGCTGTCTGATGTGAGTGAATCAAAATTTTACCTAATTTTTTGTTAGACTTGCAAAAAGTGTAATTTTTGGCGTGCCACAGAATTTTAGTAATTCGTTTGTGTGTTCCATGAGATAAAAAAGCTTGAAAATTGCTGTTACGGACCTTCCTCCCCTCAACAATGCTTTCTGCGTATGTGCTGAGGGTTATTTTTCCTAAAATATTTCTTTGGCCATGCCACTTTCCGGACCCAAGAACTTTCATGGTCTTTCTTGTTTTATGTTTTATAGTCCCAAGCTTTTCCATCCTATTCAAAGCCACCAGTTATATTTCCAAACTTATTTTCTACTGTCATGCCATGAAAACTACAGTCAAACTAATTTCTTCTAAGATTTAAAGAAAAATTTCAAAGTAATTTCTTTCTACCTTCCTCCTTTGGTTATTTCATTCTTAGAGTGTAGATACAATCTTTTCCTTCTTTTTCCCTCTTGTTTTTGCCTATGGAAATCTTATGCAACATCAAGGCTGGGTCTGCATGCCACTTTGTACTCTCTTAAGTACCCACACAAAAGGAATGTCCCTCGTCTGAAATTTCATGAGACATTTGTTTGTACCACTCACATAAAATCTGTTTATTGCCTTGTTTGTCATCATTTTTGTATGTTTCTTTTCTTTCTAGTAGGCTGTGAACCTTTGGGGGATTTGCAGCAATCACGTTTGCCATGTACACCTCTTCTCATGGGAGAGATATTTTTATGGCAGAATCTTTACAAAATATTTGACTGTAGGAATGAGTGAAGAATCCCCTTTATATATCTATTCTCTTGGTTTTTAATTCTTGGTGGACGTAGGTTTTATTTAGAATCTGGTAAAACTGGGGATTTTTAGCCAGAGAAAAAAGAGAACTACATATAGGGTCAAGGTTTTGTATAAATTTCAGTGCATTCCTGAATCCCCTGAAGCCAATCCAGATTAAAAAACCTTGTGCTTTAGTGAAATAAGCCAGTCAGAGAAAGACAAATACCATATGATTTCACTTACATGTGAAATCTAATGAATAAAATAACCTAACACACAAAATAGAAACAGATTCATAGATACAGGTGACAGACTGATAGCTGTCAGAGGGGTGGGAGGCTTTGGGAGACTGGGTGAAAAAGGTGAAAGGATTAAGAAAAAAAAAAAAACAACCTCGTAGACACAGACAACAGTATGGTGATTATCAGAGGGAAAGAGGAGTGGGGGGAGGTAAAAGATGGTAAAGGGGAGATAAATAGTGATAGAAGGAGACTTGATTTGGGGTGGTGTGCACACCATACAATATACAGATGATGTATTATAGAATTGTACACTTGAAACCTATATAATTTTATTAACCAATGTCACCCTAATAAATTCAATTTTAAAAAAGAAAAATAATTGAATTTCTTCCATCCAAGAATTTTACCGTGTGCAGTTAGGCAGCATAACAGTGGGGATCGCCCAGGCTGGGAGGGGTCCTTTCACCTTTCTGTGACCAGGTTTCCAAACTATAAACAACACTACCCTGTCTGTCTCAATGGGATGTGAGGTGATAAAAGCGAAATACGTCTGGAAGTGTTTAAAGGCACAGAATTCAGGATCCAGGACACATAGCAAATAGGGTACTGTGTTAGGGATAGGGGAAACTATAAAGACAAAAATATAACTCATTCTTATCCCCCAAAGCTATAATTTTTATATTCTGATCAGGAAGAGAAGGGGAACTTCAGCCATGTATATAGAAAGCATTTATACTTGGTTATAAATTAGGCTCATACCCTTTCCATAAGCTTCTCCTCTAGGATACTTAGTGAAAAGGGACAACAAGGCCACTAACCTTGTCAAATAGGTCAGTGTGTGTATGTGTGTGTGTGTGTGTGTGTGTGCACACCTTAGGTTCTTGGATCAGTCTACCAAAAAAAGTCCTAATTAATACAAATTTTTATGATGTCATGGAGACCGTGGAAATGGACTAAAACCATTAATTCATTATACAAAGGTCTGTGGAGCTACTTTCATATAGGAATACCTTTGTTTTTTGTTGAACTGATATTTATAAGACAGAGTTAATGTCACCTCCTAAGTCTCTGGGGCAATCTGTTCTGCCGCCACTGCTTTCTTTTGAACCATGATGTTCTGAAAAAAAAAAAATTATAATTCTTTTTTCTATTATTTCACAAAGGTTGTACTGTCAAGCATTTTCCAGGGTGTATGTGTTTAAGATTTGGCTTCCTCCCTGAAATTGTGAACTCTTCAGATGCAATGAAAATGGACTTGAAAGTCATCTAAGAGCTGGTGATTCTATTAATATGAATAATGGGTATTCTAATTTTAGTTACATCTAGTTATAGTGTTTTAAGTGATTACATCTTTCCACACTTCTTCTGGCAGATGAAACTTTCTAGAGAATGGATCTCTGACCCATTCCCCAAGGAAGTAACAAGTATCCTTAGGAAGTTTTAATTAAAAATAGGAAATGAGGGATAATAGAATGGGGAAATATATAATAACCACATAGTTTCAATTAAGCTTCAGAAAAAGGACACAAATCAGTGATGAATTTAATTTTATTTTAGAAGAAAATGCTAAGTAAATGTACCGACTTTCTGTCCTAAAGTCACATTCTATCATTTGTCATAAAGTTACAGACCTTTTGCCTTAAGAAACATAGTTTGTCTATTTATATCTATCTATCAATCAATATCTATCTATTTATTATCTATCATTTCTCTCATTGATCTGCCTTATATATTGTAGATAATTTTGAATATATATGCACCACTTTCTTATGTTAAAATTAATATTAAAAGCACTTAAAAGGGTATATTAAATTGAATTTCTGTTAGATAACAATTATTACAATTTTAACCATGTTACAGAAAGTGAAAGTGCATTTCAGTTATTCCCTATTTCCCTTGCCTCTTTTCTGCTAATTTTGGAATTTCCATTTGTGTTAAAACTGATTAGAAATGAATGAAATTACACATTCAATTCCCCAACTTCCCAAATATGAAGAATATGATAATAAAAGATTTATTTCAAACATTATATCCCTTGATATAAACATGTACTAGGTCAGTTTCCTTGCTATAATTTGCCATAGGTCTAATTCAAAAGCTTTTTAGAACAAAATATTGAGCATTTGACAGTAATTGTGACTGATTTTCATAATGCACTGATGTTAGGGTGTCGAATCTTATGCAGTTAGTTAAATTCTGAAAAGAAATTAAATTTGGCAATAATTGGAATTTTTTTCTCCTTGCAGTTAAAGAAAGCTCTCCTTGTTATTCTTCATCTGCAATATACACAGTGCTTTCTTTAGCGTCACGTAAGGGTATTTTAAATTTTCTGTCAAATTCTAACCAACTTATTTTTATCATTTTTTCAGTTTCCATTTCAACTCCCATTTTGTCCTTGAATTGCTTGTGAAAATTGAATGTGGAATTAAACGCAGGAAAAAAATTGTTTCAACTTCTGCCCTTTCTTTTTTCAAGAAGGTGTGAAGGTGTTTTCTCCTCTCACGAGGACTATGCCCAAAACATGTTTTGTAGAGCAGTGGACAATAGCATATAGACACTGCATCTCCATTAAAAAATAAACATTTGATATCACTCAAAGATTTTTTTAGTTATTAAATAAATCATGAAAGGAAACAGGCAAATGGTTTTGGTCTTCTAAAGGCCAGTTATATCATGTGTGTGTTCTCAATAAATGAAGAAGTTTACAAGATCACAGTATTAGAATTTAAACCAAATCCAGAAAACCAAATGCAGATTTGTGCATATTGGTCAATAAAATGCAGTTCCTAAAAATACTCTCTTCGCTACCCTATCACCTCGTTTTGTATATGCCTAACAGAGTACAAGAGTGGACACCCCGCGGGCGGTGGCAGCAGGGCAGGTATAGTCGGTGCAATAGGGACACATGACAGGACTCTATTACAGTAAGTAATGCAATTCCAGAAATAACCTATGCGGAACATATTGCCTCTGCTACACATGTCAGAAAATGGACTTTGATTGATGGTGTCGCAACACAAAGCCACATACTAAAACTTTGTAAAATTATCATGACAGTATAAAAGTGTACACATCCTTGCCAGCAGTGTTAGCGGCCTTTATAATTAACAAATGGGCAAAGCACATACATTCTGTATGCTTCTCCTGCCTTACAATTGTTTCTAGTTGCTGTCATCAGCATGTAAGTAAGCAGGGAGGCATGACGGGTCTGGTGATCCTCATTGCTGTGAGGTGTGGGCGTTCTCTGGAGGGTGATTATCTACAGATAACCACACCACCTGGAGTTGCCATATTGCTACTTTAAAAATTCATTAATGTGGGAGAAAAAACGTGTCCATTTGTGCCTGAAGAGGCAGTTAGCAGTTTAGAATACTAAACAGTGATATCTCTGGCTGTGGTTCATACACATGATATCCTATAGAACACTCACCTATAAATTGAAATACTCCGTCATTTAAACAACTTCATAAACTTAGGGAAAAAAAATAGACCCAACAAACATTTACAGCATTTCTGTGGAAGCATTTGCCGACAGTGAAAGTGGCAAAGTTGTTAGGTTTTAGATTGTTCAGAGAAGTGATTTGCTGTGAAAAATGAGTGATCTGATTTAGAAAAAGTTGGCTACAAGTTCTGTTTTTTGAAAAAGTAAATTTGCAAATTGAAGTTAAAACATATGGGACATTGTGCCCTGGCTGGTGTAGCTCAGTGCTTGAGCGCCGGCCTGTGAACTGAAGGGTCACCCGTTCGATTCCCGGTCAGGGCACATGCCTGGGTTGTGGGCCAGGTCCCCAGTAGGTGGCATGGGAGAGGCAACCACACACTGATGTTCCTCTCCCTGTCTTTCTCCCTCCCTTCCCCTCTGTCTAAAGTAAATAAATAAAATCTTTAAAAAAAACCATATGGGACATTTTTATTTGCTCACATTTGTTTATTGCAAAACTGCTTTTAAAGGAAATTAAAGGAAAAACATGAGCCACCACAAAACATATACAATATATTTCTATATTCCTTCACCTTAGCCCATAAGAAGTTTAAAAAAAACACTGAATACAATTTTGAAAACAACAAATTATGATAGCAAATGCTTAGAAAGAATTTATAAACTTCTATAATTTAAAACAGTTTCTGTAATTAAAAGTCTTTTATTTTAAATAAGTCTATTCTTTAGGATATATTTTACCAATGAATATACTGAAATCACTATTTCAACATATAGAAATAGCCCGAGTCAGTCATCTGTGCAGTGTTCCCAAGTGTGTGTGTGTTTGTGTGGGTAAAGCTTTAGATGTATATAATTGCAAAATTTTTATACATACATATATTATTTAATCCTCACCCAAGGATGTCGTCATTGATTTTTAGAGAGAGAGGAAGGGGGGAGAGAGAAAGATAGAGAGTGAGAAAGAGAGAGAGAGAGAGAGAGAGAGGAGATCGATGTTGCTTCTGTGCACGCCCTGCCCGGGTATCAAACCCACGGCCTAGGTATGTGTCCTGACTGGGAACAGAACCACAACCCTTTGGTGCAGCTTGGGATGACATGCCAACCTACTGAGCCACCTGGCCAGGGCACAGACATTTTATATTGAAAAAATTATTTATAGAGCATTTCGGACTAGTGATATTATTCTTTTCATTGATAAGACAGATTTTCCCCCCTAGGTGAAATTTAGATGTTGTTAAAGATTTGGATCTCTTTCACAAAAACTGGAAATTAACTCAGAGATTGAAAAACGATAATGTCTAAGTTTTCTTTTAAAAATCAAATTATAAGCCGCCTGCTTTGTTTTTATTATTTCCCCTCTATTCCTTTTACTTTTAAACAAAACAAATCGTAATACTACATCGGTTTAACCTTGAATTTCCAAGTTAAAGTTAGCGAAACGTGCAGAACCACTCAAACTCTGTGAGGCCTAAAACTCTGCCTCCTTGTTCACAGTTGGTCTCTCACGAAAATGGTTAACGTTTACTGAAGATTACTTTGTACCAGATACTGTCTGTAGCACGTTCATGCACAATATCTCGTTTGGTCTTCTTGACCATTGCTTTTTTCTGCCTCAAAATAGCAGGATTAAATATTTTAGAGACCCTTGGCACTGAGACAGATTACAGTGTCTTATCTGCTACTCGTTGCTAGATTGAATTCATTTTTTTCTAAAAGAGAAGTGAACCAAACTCAAAGGCACAAACCTTTCATAAATACTGAAATTAAGTGTTTCCATATTTTAAAATTTTTTAGGTTTTTCTGATGGCCAAATTACAGGTAAATTCTTCAAAGTCAAAGGTATGCTCATTTTTAATTCCCCCTTAGCTAATGTGTTCAATATGTGCTTAATTCGCCTTCCATAAAATTTACCTGTGGCCCTCAGTACCAGAGTAGTCCGGGAGGCATAATTCAGTGCCAGCCGATACGTTCATAAGAGCGAGTGTACTACCTTGCCCCTGTCTTCACCTAAGTGGAAACAAGGCATGCACATTCCATGGAAAGCTCATAAAAAAGAGAACATTGTGAAGGAATACAAAGAGAACTTATTTAAAAAACAACATCCATTTCCATTTCATTCATTCTTTTCTTTTAAAAAAATTTTTTGTTTCCAGTTTGTGTTGTTCTATGGAGGGAGTTTGGGAAAAGGATATATAGAGCCCATCTGAGGAATCAAATGAGGGTGGTAAGCAAATGATAGAAAATAAATGAAAGAAAATACACACTCGAAGTCCTAATGAGATTTATGTTTTCAGCATCAGCAGAGTACAGTGAAAAGTGCCCCATCACAGCATTGAGAGCACTGAGTTCCAGTCCTGACCCTTGAAACAAGCTACTCAAGTTACTGGCCCTCATTTTATTTATCTGTAAAATAATATTCTGCAAAGCAGGCAATGGTGACACTAGGGGAAAACCTTGCTCTAGTGTTCTTTTTAGTCTCTCCCTTTTCCTCTTTTAAGTTACTTGCCTCTTACAGAGGCATTTTCCAGAAGCACTGGGAATATTAACTTATGAGAAAATGTTCTAGAATGTGAGCAGGGAGAGAAGCCAGGGATGGGCTATAGAACCTCTGAAGTAAGCAAGGTGGAATGAGGGACTTCATGGCAGAACTGACATCCAGACTGGGTCTTTTAATCAATCAATTATAATTACACCTGTATGGGATGTTTATTACATGCAACACTTTGGAGTTGCAGGAAAAATAAAAAGTAATTTCTGTTATCCTAGTCCAAGGAAATTTATTTCTCCCCTGGATTGTTGTTTATTTAATAATATGGATTTGATGTTGGAAGAAACGTTATAGCACCCAATAGGACACAGTTGACTGTTCTCTGTCATTTCCAAAATCATGCTTTGCTTCAAACTTTTGCATTACAGGCTTTTCCTCTCATAAGAGTACTAACTTGAATGTGTTCTATGAAATGACACATTGTACAAAAACTATGTTTTCCGGCCTTCGTAAGAAGATAGCCCATGGGTTCCGCCTGGTAAGTTTTTCCTCGCTGTACATCCCTGCTCAGGGTGGGCATGATAGACTGCATGCAGCTCTATTTTTAATGGGTGTTACTACATTTCCTCAGTGACTGATTTTTATTAGTTTTTAAAGATAACAGCATATGTGTGCACACACGCTGATGTTTCTGAAGGGCATTGCCATGAAAGATAAGAAGGCTTTTTGCCTAATGCCTGATCAAAAAGCATGTCTTAGAAAGCATGGGTGCATTTCGTTTTTTGTCATCAAAAGAGTAAGATCTGCTGACATCATTACTTATCACTCAGCTTCACTCGTTCTTAATGCCAAAATTATTCTGTTTGGTCAGTAAAGGTTGAGATCATGAGGGTTAGTTATGGCAGGAAATTCAGGATATTCAGAATGTAATGCTAATCTAGAAATTATATCAAAGGGAAGAGGCAAGAAGCCCATGATTTAAGCACAGGTGTTTAATGGCCATCCATGGAATTAGGTTCACCTCATAACAATGAAATTTTTATTGGGGAATTCAGAATTAACACAGAGTGCAGGTCTTCATTATAATAATACCAATGAAAGAAAAGAACAATGCTGAGGTTTTAACAAAATTAATTCAGCTATACCTGGCAAGCTGTATATCATAGAAGACTTTGGCACACATATTGGCAGCAATGGAGAGGAGAAAAGAAATCACCAGGCCTGGCACAATTGGAAAATTGAACTTCCACAGCATCCCTCATAGGTAGTAAAGTAAATTTTCCATAAAACTTTCTCTTCTTTCCAAGCAACATGAATGACAGTTTCATCTTAGACATTGAGACATGAAGGATGTTTTAAATCCTCATTTTTAGTTGCTATAATGGCTTATTTGTGCATTTACATCAATCAATCTACGTGTAATGTGTGAAAATATTGGCATCGGTCAGATCCATGTGGAGCCTGTCTGCAAAAGTGTTGGGGCTTTCTTCTGGGGCCTGGGGAGCTTCTCTTAAATGGCTGTTGTGTATAGGAAAAACCAAGGAAAAACTTCGGACGTCGTGTTCACCTACTAACATGTGTGGTGCTTCTACAAGAACTGGGTCCTCTCAGTTATAGACTCAGTCAGTAATAACATGAATAAAATGCTCAAACTGTGAGCCTTCTCCTTCAGCTAGCTGGGACATGATCTGTGTAGGGAAGAGGAACAACCCAAATAGTTCTAGCCCTTAAACTAGTTAGTTTAAAATAACATTACAGTGGGCTGGAATTCACAACTTAAAGGGTCACTGAAGGAGAGTTATCAAATGATTATGGAAAACCTATATGACAGAATTTCTTATAGTTTGTTTCTCGTAAGTTTTACTAATTTAGACTTTCAACAGCGTGGTGAGAAAGGGTCAGGATCTTCGGGTAAAAGAGTCAGAAATCCCAATATTATTTCGCTTATATGAAAAACAAAACAAACCCTGGTCAGTGTGGTTCAGTTGTTGGAGTGTCATCCCACGGGCCAAAAGGTCACAGGTTCAATGCCCAGTCAGGGCACATGCCTGGGTTGCAGGTTTGGTCCTCAGTCAGGTGTGTCTGAGAGGCAGCCGACTGATGTTTCTCTCTCAAATTGATGTTTCCCTCTTTCTCTCTCTCCCTCTCCACACCCCCACCCCACCCCCAAAAAGATCAATAAGCATGTCCTTGGATGAGGATTAAAAAAAAGTTATTGGTTCACATACTTGAAAAACTGATGAGGTAGGACTGGGTACAGCTCTGGGTCTGCTCATATCTCAGCTTTGCTTTCCAGGACGTTGGTGTTGGGCCCAGACTCCACATGAGGACCTGTGGTTCTTACTCAGTGGCAGACATCATCTCTTCCCAGCTGTTCCAGGCAAGTTCTTGGCTTTCCTCTACTTAAATGAATCATGTGTACCTCCTACTCCTCACTCTTCTCCTCTCCCTTCTTGTCTACTCTTGTCCTCTCTTTTCACTCTCTAGCTATCCACTGGTGATCATATTTGCACCCATAACTTTAATTATACTTACCCGCTCATAACTCCTAAGTCTGCCTTTGGAGCTCCTCTAGTGTTACTGAACCACAGACCTAGATGTTAAACTGCCTACTGGAAATTGTTCCTGGATGTCCTAGAGGTATCTAGATCTTTGAAGGCTCTATTTGTATAGACTGTCACCTGTTTCATTCCAAGAGCATTGGGGATAGTGTTGTAGAATTCAGAAAATGAGAGTGAGATGAGTTGGAAAAGAATGTTAGCCACATTTACTTAAGTGTATTTTCCCTTTTGCAAATTTATGACTTTTACCCATTTATCTGTGGGAGCTTTAGTGTTTTTCTTTTATGCATATGTTGGTTCTGAAAATATTATTTTAGTCATTTGTCATGTTTGTACTAAACTTTTTCTCATTTTTCTTTCAGTTATATTTATGTAAGTATTTTGAGAACTACAGATTTTATATTTATGTATTATGTCAATCTTTTCTTTATTTCTATTGTTCTTTAGACAGACATTTAAAAAACTGTATGACATAATTTCATTGTGATAAAATTTATATACAGCGAAATGACAAAATTTTGTGTCTGGTTAACTTTTGTTTAATGTAATGTTGATGCATTTTTTTATGTTATTCTATGTATAAGAGGGTAATTATTTTTTACCGACAAGTTATTTTCCACTATAAAATTATACCACAATTCTTTTGTATAACTTTCTACTGATCAACATTTGGTTTGTTTCCAGCTTTTGATTATTGTAACACTGCTCTACAAACTTATTCAAATCTTTGTGTGTATGTCAGTAATAGACTCACTCTGTGTGTGCATGCATGTGTGTATATGTTGGCATTCGTTTTGGCTATATAACTGACAGCAAAATTGCTGGGTCATATTATATATTTTATGTAATAAGAAACTCACAAATGATTTTTCAATGTGGTTGAACAATTTCATACTCCCATCAACAATGTATGAGAATTCCAGGATTTTTTTCTCCTTTTAGTCATTCTGCTATTGATGGGTATAAATCAAATAAGAGAGCTACACGTTATGTGAAGCAAAAATTGACAGAACTAAATAGACAGAAAAATCCATAATAATAGAGACTTCAACATGCCTCTTTTAACAATTGGTAGAACTATTAGACAAATATTCAGTAAAGATAAAGAATCCAACAACATTAACCAACAAAATCTAATTAATACAGAACTCTACCCATTGACAGCGAATACACATTCTTTTCAAGTGTCCATGGAACATATACCAAGATATACCATATTTTGGATCATTAAATAAACCTCAACAAATTTAGAAGAATTGAAATCATACGGAGTGTATTCTCCATTCACAATGGACTCAAGCTGGAAATCAGTAACAGCAAGGTAAGGGGAAAACCTCCAAACACTTAGAAACTAAAAAAAATACTTCTGAATAATCCATGGCTCAAAGAGAAAGTCTTAAGGAAAATTAAAAAAAACTATTAAGCTGAATGAAAATATAACTAAAACATCATAATTAGAGAGTCATTACCTAAAACTATGCTAAGCATGAAATCTATGGCAATAGGTGCATACATTAGAAAGAATTGTCTCAAATCAATAACCATGCTTCATATCTAAAGATCCTAGAAAAGGAAGAGCAAAATAAATTGAAAGTGGGAAAAAGGAAATAATTTTAGAGCAGAAATTAATGAATTTTTAAAATTAAAACAAAATAATAGAGAATGCTAGGAAATCACAGAGTTGATTCTTTGAAAAGATCAATACAATTAATGAACCTCTGGCAAATTGTCAAAGAAAAAAAAATACTAACATCAAGAATAAAACTGGAGCCTAGACATAGATATCAAAATAATAATAAGATAGGTCATCTATTTACTCTTTATGCCAATCTTAGGGTTTCGGAGTCATTAATAATAGTTATTTTAAATCCTTTGTTGCTAATTCTAACAGCAAACCTTAGGTATCTATTTCTGTTTATTGATTGTTTTTGTTTTTCTTGATTATGAGTTACATTTTCCTACTTCTTTGTAGATCTAGTCACTTTGGATCATCTGCTGAACATTTTTGGTAATAGCTGTAGAAAGCTGAAATTATGTTGTCTTCCTTTAAAGAGTGCCCAGTTTTCTTCTGACTGGGAATGAAATCACTGTTGAATCCTTTATATGATGACTGGTTTTAATTTTTCTATGCTAGAGTGGTTTAGTTCAGTTTTGTCCTCATTCCTAAGATATTTCCTTTCTTTATAAATAATTGTTATTTATTACTAATGGCATTTCTGGAGTTTCAAGGAATTCATGATGTCTCAGCAAGGCCTCTCCAGCATGGCTGGGCCAGACCTCCCATAACTACCAGGGCTATGTAGTCCTTGGTATATCCATCCAGTTCTCAGCCCTACATGATCTTTAGGCTTTGTGGAGTCCCACCCTGGTCATGTGTAGCCCATATCTTGGCTAAGGATGTCTGAAGAACTGCACACAGCATGCTAGGAGACAACTTTGCCTACCTCATACTATCCTGGTAACATGCCTGCAAATTATAGCTTCTTTAGAATCCTCAAACTCTCATTTGGGCTTCTTTAGCTCAGAGGTCTGCTGTGCTCTCCCTTAGCTCTACCTCTATGTATGACCTGGCCCCAGTCAGAAAGCTGAGACAAAAGTGAGATTCACACCATATGTTTCTTTTCTCCCAGAATCACAGATTTATATTACTTGTTGCCCAATACCAAAAATGTTACCACATATATTTGGCCATGTTTTAAGCAATTTATGGTAGAAAGGCATGTCTGAGGTTGATTAGTCTGTCAAAGCCAGAACTAGAAAGTTGCATAGAAAGTTTTTTCTCTTCCTCCTCTTCCTTCTTTTTCATGATGGCTAGATTTTTTATGTTTAAAATTTTGTCATGTATGATTTGGGGGATGAACATTGTGAGGTAAAGATCCAAACATATCTTCCTTAATTTATTGAAACAAAAATATCAATATTGTTCCCTCTCCTTACTGAGTTTTTCTGTTTAATTTACTGTGTATTTAACTTTGTATAAATTATAATATGTTTTGAGGATATATAATATGTTGTATGCTCTTTTTTTTGCTCTAATCGTTTTAATGACTATAGATTTATGAGAGATTTAATGTCTGTTATGTATGCCATTATTACTTAAATGGTAAAATCTCTTAGTTATATTTATGTACTATTTATTCTCCTAGATAAACTTTAGAATTATTTTGTAATGTTGAAGAAAAATCCCATCCATTTAGAGAATATTGTTTAATAATATTGGAGAAATTCTTCTTGTTATTTACATTTCATGGACAGAATCAATTTGAGAGAAAAGAAAAAAACCTGGCTTACTTCTGAGTAGTTTTTCTCTGATCACAATGAATGCCCCTTTACCAAAGTTATTTCTGTAACCTGTTAGAGATAGGTCTAGTTTTTTTTTTAAGCTGGGACAGCAATGACTGGGAAAGAGTAAATAAATAAAAGTAGTGATATAACTAACCAGTCTATTTCTAAAATGTCTGAACCATGTCATTTTTCACTTTGTCTCAAAAGACTTTCTTATCATAAAAACAGAATAAACCTCCTGTGATTATAATGTGCACAACTTACCAGGCAACGATGAGGGAATTCCTCAAATATATGTCACAGAATTTGAATTTATTAAGAGTATTAATAGGTATATATGTAAAATAACTCTTCATTGAAGCAAACTCTCACATTGTATTCATATTAACAGAAACTGTGATTGACACTGAAATACTATTATACTGACAACACAAAGCTTTTCCAATTTACTTAAAATTTTGTACTTTTAAGTGAAAAAGTCAACTTGGATGATTATGACTTTCATTTGAACATGTGTCATTGAAGACCAATGTGAGCTTATAGTGTTGAAATCCTAATAAAACCTTCAACTTGAATTAAAATTTTTTCAGAGTCATGATTGATAGAATATTTATTTTTCTTTTCCATGTTTTGAAGATTCATTGTACATTTTATTAGAACTTTTTAATATACATGTCCTTTAGTTCAATTCAATCCAAAGAGACCATGCTTTTCTGTGTGTTTGTGTATGTGCTATATGACCATACTGAGGCTTGAAAATACTCATCATTTTTTTTTTTTACTTATCAGGAAGGAATACAAAGCTGCATTGCCTTTAGCACTCTGTTAAAACTCAGTCTAGAAAATGCTTAAAATGTCAAGACTCAGACAAGATACTCTGACGAAATGAGAGGAAACTTGGCTTCTAAATTACTTTGCTTTATTGATGTCTATACAGGCATACCTTGGAGATATTTTGAGTTTGGTTCAAGACCGCTATGTAGAATAAAGTGAATCACATAAAATTTTTGGTTTCCCAGTGCATGTAAAAATTATATTTACCCTATGTTATAGTCTATTAAGAGTACAATAGCATTTTGTGTAGTGGAACAATGTACATACCTTAATTAAAAAATAATTGCTAAAAAATGGCAGCCATTATCTGAGCCTTCAGTGGGCTGTAGTCTTTTTGCTGATGGAGGGTCTTGCCTTGATGTTGATGTCTACTGACTGATCAGGGGGGTGGTTGTTGAAGGTTGGGGTGGCTGTGGCAACTTCTTAAAATTAGACGACAGTGAAGTTTGCCACATGGATTGACTCATTGTTTCACAAATGATTTCTCTGTAGCTTGTGATGCTATTTGATAGCATTTAACCCACTGTATAACTTCTTGAAAACTGGAGTCCATCTTTTCAAGTCCTGCCACTGCTTTATCTACTAAGCTTACATAATATTCTAAATCCTCTGTTGTCATTTCAAAAATCTTCATAGCATTTTTACTAGGAGTAGATTTCATCTCAAGAAACTACTGTCTTTGCTCATCCGTAAGAAGCAATTCCTCATCTGTTGAAGTTTTGTCATGAGAATGAAGCAATTCAGTCACATCTTCAGGCTCCACTTCTAATTCTAGTTCTCTTGTTATTTCCCCTACATCTGCAGGTACTTCCTCAACTGAAGTCTCGAAATCCTCAAAGTCATCAATGACGGTTGGAATCCAGTTCTTTCAAACTCATGTTGATGTTGATATTTTGAACTTTTACCTCTGATTATAAATATTCTTAATTGGATCTAGCATGATGAATCCTTTCCAGAAAGTGTTTAATTTACTTTGCTCAGATCCCTCAGAGGAATAACTATCATTGGCAGCTACAGCCTTACAAAATGTATATATGTCTTAAATAGGAAGACTTGAAACTCAAAGTTACTCCTTCAACCATGGGCTGCAGAATGGATGATGTGCTAGCAGGCGTAAAAACAACATTAAGCTGATTGGACATCTCCATCAGAGTGCTTGGGCGACCAGATACATTGTCAATGAGTAGCAATATTTTGAAGGGAATCTTTTTTCTAAGCAGTAGGTCTCAATAACAAGCTTAAAGTAGTCAGTAAACCATGCTGTAAGCAGATGTATTGTCACCCAGGCTTTGTTTTCCATTTGCACAGTGCAGAGTAAGTTTAGCACAATTCTTAAAGACCCTAGGATTTTCAGAATGGTAAATGAGCATTGGCTTCAACTTAAAGTCACCAGTTGCATTAGCCCTTAAAGAGATTTAGCCTGTTCTTTGAAGCTTTGAAGCCAGGCATTGACTTCTCCCTAGCTATGAAAGACCTAGATGACACCTTCCAATATAAGGCTGTTTCATCTACATCAAAATCTGTTGTTTAATGTATCTACCTTTGTTAATTATGTCAGCTAGATATCCTCGGTAATTTGTTGCAGCTTCTACATATATACTCATATATAATTTTCAGGTAAGTCCTGTGATCCAGGTATTTTATTATTATTATTATTATTATTATTATTATCATTTTTGAATCTCAGAAAGCAGCTAGCTCCAAGATAAAATAACTTTAATATTAACAAAAATCTATAGAATATTAGAAGAGAAATTGATCTGGTAAGCCATTTTGTTGCAATAAAAATAAAAATGACAACAATATCAGTAACGATAATTGCTACTATTTATTATGTGCTTACTATATGCCTTCTGCTTATCCTATAGGTATTATTTATGGTCACAATGAGTCTATGAGTAGGTACTATGATTATCCTCATTTTACAGACAAGAAAAGTAAGGTACTATAAGGTTACTATACATCTTTGGAGAACATCCTCTAAAATATCGCCTCGCTTTTCCCAAATTCTGAACCAGTTGACAAGGAAGCCAAAGATCAGCTTGTGGAAAGTCAAAATATCACATTTATAACTGACTTATTAGAATATGGTTTAATTTTTTGGGCAATTGAACTTGCTAAGAACAAATCTCAGGTTTAGCCTTGCTGGCCTAGGCAAACCTTTCCATATGAGGGTGGTATTCCGGAAGACATGGGCACAATGGAGCAGAGGAGGAGATGGGTTTTCTGTTAGTGAGTCCATTCCTGAGAGAGAAAAGGGGCAGGTGTTCAGCCCTTTGTCCCCTAGTAAGTTCTCCTACCAGTTATGCCATCTGTTCCCAGGGTTAGGTGAGGCAATGGAGAGGGGCCCAAAGGTCGAAGCTAATGAAGTCTCTCCACGTGGAAGGAAACAGCAAGAATGCAGGAAAAATGTTTTCCCTGACCAGCTGCTAAGCGGTGAAGCAGATCCACTCATTGGTACACACTAGCCTTCTTTCTAGTATGTCAGTAAGATAGTGAATATGAAGGATTTAGTACAATGTCTGGCACTAGCTATTAATATTACTATCAATATAGAGTGATTCCCAGTCTTGGAGTCAGTTTTTTCTGCTCCCTGAGCTCACACACTTAACCATGTATTGCTTCCCATGTCATGCTCATAGCAAGGAGTGTGTTTTCATTGTATTGGCTAGTGATTGTCCAACAGAGTAGCTTTGTCTTGTGTTCAACTACCTAAGGGCAAATGACAGGCAGAGAGCTATAGTGTACATCAGTACCCCGCAGCAGCCGCACAGGGAGCCCTCAGTAGGGAGGAGTTTATCTTGCAGTGGCTAGCAGTGGTTTGGGAAACCTAGGCTTTATTCTTTCCAACTTAGTCTTAACTAGGTCTTGAGTAACAACTAAAGTAGTGTTTTGTTTTGTCTTTTAGCAAACTGATGCTTCCTTTGTCCATGAACACCTTGTCAACTTCAAAGGTTCCCTTCTGTGGGAACTGAGCAGCCTGAGCAGAACGCTGCCAATTTACAGAAAGTTTGAAGACTCTTGGAGATTCTTTGATGACAACAACTGCTTACTCGTTAATTTGAAAGGCTATTTTATGAATGGTCCACAGTTTGAAGAAACAAATAAAAGTGAACAATACCCTCACAAACATTCATTTTTTTCTTGTGAATTTCAGACATTGAAGATTTGTAGGGGTGTGTGTGTGTGCATGCCACAGATATGTGCCATATCTATATCCGTATCTGTATCTATGCCTATGTCTGTATCTGTATCTACATCCATATCTGTATCTATTTCTAAGCTATATCCATCTATCTGGAGAAAGAAAAAGTGGTACGAACCGCTCCATGCCTGTCTTGAGACTTCTACTGCTCTCCTTTACTGAGAGCTTATTATGAGCTAGGCACTGTCCCTCTATTTACCTCATTTAAGACCTTGTCTATCTTACTCACTTCGTTATCCTGGGTGTCAAGTGCAGTGCTTTACGCATAGCAGGCATTCAGTAAATATCTGTTGATTGTTGAAACCATGAAATACTAAAATTGAAACCATTATTTAAAATGAAGGTATTAGATGAGTGATTCACATGTTTCTGATATTCTATAGTTTTCAATTCCGGCTTCTAGTTTATTCAGCAATAAAGTTACTGAGTACCTGCACTGTGACAGCAGGTATACAAAACTCTAAGGCTATAGCCAAACAATTCACAATCCTTAGATTTAGTAAAGCCAAATATGCCCAGCATATGCCGATATCAACTGGTGAATCTTGAGACATTAAATTTTACAATTTATTTGAGGCTTTATTAAACAGATTTGGAGGGGTTGCACCTCAGTGTTTGAAGTGCTGATAAATGCTGATTTTTAACAGATCTGAATTGATGATGTGGTGAGGACAGTGTTCCAAACATTACTTTGCTCTCCTAAGGGTTAATCAAAGTGAGATCCTTCTGTCTAATTTTGCATTTAACCAACTAAATCAGAATTTGGCTTAACTTTTATAGACTATAATCTTAAAAGAAGAAGATAATGATAATCAGAACTATTCTTTATCATTCTTTAAGAATCTGTCTCAGTTCCATGCATTGTGCTGGCCACTTGACATGTTATTCCTAATACTTAAAACATCTTGCAAGGGAAGCATTATTATTCTAGTTTCGCAAGTGAGAAAATCCAGGCTCGGAAAGGAGACCTGACTTGGCCGTGCCACTCAGTTAGCTGAGTGGTGCACGGAGAGCGCAAACCAAGCCTGACTTCAAAAGCTTTGCCTTTCATCAGGCCGTGTGGCCCTTCTTCATGATCTATGACCACAGTATCAAAGAATGTCTTACATAATTGAAACTCCTTTTCATTTCATTCATTTACCATAAGTTCCAAGATTATATGTTAAAAATGTTCACCTTTTTACTAAAAATGTAGTACGAGACCACGGAATCAGTGCGCTTGTGCACACACACACACTGATATATGTACACAAACACACACACACATACACACACACACATATATATGTATCTTTGAGATATATATCTATATATATATCAGGGAATCAGTATATATATCATTGAGATATAGATAGATCTCAAAGATCTATCCAATTTTCACTAGATTCTAAATATCTAAAAACATAAAAATTAAATTAATACTCAAAATGTAATAACAAATATATAGTGCATAATAAAACACATGTATATTCTAAGCAAAGGCCGGATAAGAACTTTTTTCTTTCTTCTTTTTTTAGTTTAGCTTATTCAGCTCACATATTTTTAAATAATTCATCTCCAACTTCTAAAAATATGGCCTTTATTCTTTGATCTTAATCCTGTTTTTCATTTATGGGAAAGTGATATTTTTAAGGGCCAGTGAAGCTTATATACCATTGAATGACATTTAGATACTATAGTTATTTCCATGTGAGAAGAATTAATCTCTTCAAGGAGGGTACTCAGCCCTTCTCTCTACTGCTGGTTCCGCCACAGAATAGCTAACAGTTACATTTGCTGCCTGAAGGATCACAGCCTTCAGTAGTGCTTTAAATCTTAAATATAGAAAAGTTTTTATTAAGGTTCAATGTTATAATTTGTTGAGCCACCTTTGTGTTATATTTTGTGACAAGTAATTAACAAATATGTGTTTTTATATTGCGATTGTCAATTTTTATTAGAAATTAATCTTACTTGCTTCCTAAGATTGTGAAAGAATTGAATGAGAACGTGATTGAAAATTTTTGCAGTTGTAAACAAAAGAAAAATACACCAGAATATGTTTGTGAAATGGAATTGTAGCTTTTGCATTAAATTAAACTTTTTAAAAAGAGGTAACTGAAGTTGCTTCTTTTTTAAATATTGATTTGATTTTTACAGTTCAATTTTGTTTTCAGTCCTGTCTCAGAGAACCTTGTTTTCTCTATTATTTTCTTACTAGAGCGGTCTGACTTTCTTCTTTCTTTAGGCGGTGGTTCATGCGCTGGTTAAATGAACAATTTTTCTTCCTTTACCTGCCATTATCCTTCTTCCCTCCTCCCTTTCTTGAAGTCTTACTTCTTGGTTCCTCACCAACAATATATCCAGTAGTGATGGCTAAATAGACAATGTAAACAAGATTGGGAATGCTTTCAGGGGTTTTTGTTTGTTTTTTTGTTGTTGTTGTTTTTAGTCTGGCCTTTAACAAAGATCTATGGCAGACACTAAATTGCTTTATGAAAAATGTTAGTTTAGTGACTGGTTAGTAATTGGGAGTGTTTTTGACATCACAGACTTGTTTCAAATTTCCATAGTGGAGCTGCTCTTCCAATTGGAATTAAATAGGCATTGAGCTTGGGTCCTTTGCCACGTGGCTTCCTGCAGTCGTTCGGTCTGCTTTTTCATCTTTTGGTATCGGTTTTATTACCGTGGACACTGAGCTCTGTTGGAAAATGTAATATAACTCAGGGGGTAAGATTTAAAAAGGGGGAGGGGGAAAAGAGAAGGATTCAGTTTTGGTGGTGAAAATTCCAAGGGAAACTAAAATTCAGCATGAACTACACTTCCTTGTTAGTGTTCAGCTTTTAGATAAATGACAGCAGTAGGATGTGAGAAGCAAAGTGAAAGGAGGTGATGGAAATAGTTCTAATCATTAAAACAAAAGACAAAAACAGCAGAATAAGTGACTGTCCCCTGTGTCGGGAGCAGGGAAGACTAATAGATGTGTTCCTGACAGTCGGATACATCTGGTTGCACAAATTATGGCTTTTACTGAGAATTTTGGAGCAAGATTAAGGTTTTAATATGAATTCCTTCTGGTGACAATTACCATTTTGAAGAGACGGTATTATACCTTGCAGAAAGAGGGCACCCACCTGAGGTCACCGAATGCGCAGTCTTTTAGTCGTGCTTGAGCCACCCTGCGTCGCAAAGTGCATGCCTGAGCTGAACGACTAAAACAGAAGCAGGCATTTTTACAGAAAGTGGAGGTGTGCTCAAGCTCTTAAGACCTTAATTCTACATATATTCCATGGGAAAAAGTAGCTAGTCCAAAGAAACAATTACAATCAATACATCCCATTAACTCCTGTGTCCTTTAAAACGTAATTATTTTATTTTCACTGATTCTTGAAGCAGACACATTTTTACATTGCCAAGCCTCCTCCTCCCCCAAGATATAAAACATAATTAATGCCCCCAACTCAGTTTTAGTGATTAAGTATGTGGAATTCTTTGATGTTTAAAATTTTAATTTCTTTGTTGTGATTATTTTGTGACCTTGAAATTGACTTTGAAGCATTTTATAGCTTATTTCCTAATAGTTCGACAAGGTATCTGTACCTGACAAGGAGACCAATGAAGTGAAAGGCATTTTTTAGATGGGAAAAGGGAGAGTCATACCTAGTTATAGCTGGTTATTGTTATCATTGGATGCACAAAAAAGAAGGGTTTGAATCAAGAAAAAAATAAGAAAATAAACACCAGACTTGATTAGAAATGGTGTTGGGTGAATGTAGCCAATTATGTGTGTGTGTGTGTATGGGAGAGAGAGAGAGAGAGAAAGAAAGAGAGAGAGAGAGAGAAATTAAGATATTGTTTGTTTTAACATACTTGGTTTTAAGGAGTCTGGAATTCCATTCTTCCCATTAAGATTTTGTTCTTCAGATTTCCTTTTTGTTTAGTGAATTTCTTTTCTTTTCTTTCTTTTTTTTAGTTGGCTTCTTATGAATGTTTCACTATTTCTTAGTATCTTTCTGCACAATTTAGGAAAGTGATTATTTTCTTTTTTTAATTTTAAACACTGAATTTAAGATGAACCCTGGAGCATTTACTTTCAGGTCTCATGGATGAAGCCTAAGCTGTGTTTCCCACATGGGCGCAGACATAGTGTCCTGGCACAGGAGCCACCAGGAGTCCACCTGAAGGACGTTGGACATTCATGGGAAAAAACCTATTTCTTAATAGAGAGTCAGTGCCTCACAATTTGCTCTGAATATAACGCTCAGGGTTCGGTGGTGAGGGTAATGTGAAGTCAGTTAGCTGCTGGAATCATGAACAGCTCTGTTTTGGAATGGATGTAACAGAGCACTGCACGCGGAGGAGAGGACATGATTGCACACATGGGCAGAACCTGGCATGGTTCTGTGTCTGCAGACATGCTAGAGAACACACACAGCTGCGGCAGATCAATGATCCCACCTCCCAGAAGTGATGCAGTCTCCATGTGGGCAAGACAAGGTGACAGCGGCAGCCAGTTTCCAGGCCCAGCAGAATCAGCATTAGGCACTACCACCTTTAAGAGATGCTATCGGTGTTACCAGACAGGGGCCTGGCCCCGAGCAGGTCTGTTAAGGGTCAACTGGTAGTTTGTGTGTTCTTGACTTCATGTGGGAAAGATTTCACAACACAAGTCCAGTTGACTATGAGCGTATGTTTATTAAAGCTGGGGACAGTGAAACAAGGAAGGGCTTAGCATAGAAGAAGCAATAGGAGAACCTAGGCTGGGCTTTCTTAGCTCACTGGGAAGTGCCCGTTGCCTAGAGTTTGGGAGACACATGCCTGTGGGGAAAGATGGGGGGAAGAAGAACAGAAAGGAAATGGCTGACACTGGGTCCTTTGTCTTGAGGCTCCGTTTTTTCGTTTTTTGTTTTTTTTAATTCTTACCTTCTCACCTCAGGACAGTTTTGTTCATTACTTTTTGGGTGGTGGGGGGAGAGAGAGAGAGAGAGAGACAGAGACAGAGACAGAGACAGAGAGACATAGATTGGTTGCCTCCCATAAACTCCCAGACCGAGGATCGAGGCTGCAACTTAGGTATGTACCCTGGCTAGGAATCGAACCTGTAACCTTTTGGCTATATGATGATGCTCCAACCAACTGAGCCACAGTGGCTAGTGTTGTCTTAAGGCTTTTATCTCTCTCCCGCAGGCGGGAATCTTAGGGGAGGTCTCAGGGGAGGGTTTCAGCAGAACATTCATCAATTTTTCAGGTGTGCATTTTGAGGGTCTTGGTCTCCATAGATTGGTCAGTGCCAGGGCAGGGGGTCATTAGGTAATTGCAGCTGGTCTTGGCATAGCCCACCTGGTTTAGCTGCTTTTTTGGGCCTGGAGCTGAAACACAACTGAGGCCCAGATGTAATCTCCAGGGAGGGGACTTTAGTGCCTGGCTGTAGATTGCTAGGCCATTGTGTTCAGCCATCTGTCTCAGTTTCCCTATTCCACTTACCAAGGAATTTTCCTTGTTTCTTACTATCCTGTCTCTGGTACCTTTGGAAGCTGCACAGCATCACCCTTGCACAGAAGTCACAGTCCTCATTGTCAACAGGGATCACACGATGCAGCAGCAGTTGAGATAGGTCTCGGGGCAAAGTGGTACCTCACAGGCTCTGTCCAATCGTTGGCTTAGGACCCTGTGGGGCTTGGATGCAGTGGAGTGTCTTCTGTGTCAGAAATGTCAGACACCAGACTGGGCTACAGAGACCTTATAAACATATTCCCGAGACAGTGGGAGCAGGGCAGCAGAAGTCAGATGCCCCCATTGTGGTCAGGAAGGCTTATTCTCAACACATGGGACCATTCTTGGGACTACCAGCAATAATTGGTGGTGTGGTAGAGTGGGGTGGTGGTTAGGAAGCTGCATGTCAGGCAGGAATGGATGACTGCTAGAGCCAAACAATATTGTGTTTCTTTTTTTTTTTAATTTTTATTTATTTAGTTTTAGACAGAGGGGAAGGGAGATAGAAAGAGAGGGAGAGAAACATCAATGTGTGGTTGCCTCTTTCACGCTCCCTATGGGGACCTGACCTGCAACCCAGTCATGGGTCCTGACTGGGAATCGAACCAGTGACTGTTTGATTCGCAGGCCTGTGCTCAATCCACTGAGCCACACTACCCAGGCCCAATATTGTGCTTCTTTAGTGTAAAGTCAGAAATCTTTTGATTTTACTCCTGCTTGCCTCAGTTTCACACCTCTTATGTAATAGACCTCATCAGATTGAGGAAGTGTGAGACCAAGTGAAATATGTCACATGCAACATTGATCACCTGACATTACTCATGTTTTGGGTGGGAACAGACACAAAATTCCTTGTAATTGCATTACTGTATTGGGAGCAAAACAACTGTTTTGAAGTTTCCAATTTCTTACATAGGACTCATTTTCTATGTTTTATACTACAGTGCAGTCTAAACAAATATTCTCTCAAATAAGCAGTTAGATAGACTTTTGGAACTATTTAAAAACACACTACTTTGCGGTTTTAGTCAAGTTTAAGTATTATAGAACAGAAAAGGAAAAGTCATTCATTATTGTTTTATTCAACAAATGTCCTAATACTCAATATTAGATCCCCAGAGACCTTCATCTATAGGCAATATTTATTAATTTGACTTATATAAAATGTAAAGACAGCTTATCTTTTCCTTCAGAAGTTATAGTTTTGCTAAATCTAAAAATATTACTGAAATATCTTCCTTTAATTCAAAGAAGTTCTATAAGGTAACAAAGTTATTACTTAGAGTATTATGACTTTGCCATACAGGTATGATAAAAATTAACCGATTATCCTCTCCATTTTCTGAAAACTGTTTCTCATGGCAGGGGACAAACAAATATTAGACAGACAGTTGGACTATTTGCATGTTTGGCTCAAGAACAAGCACCAACGACTCACAGGAGGCTCAGCAATGTTCACGAGATATCTGTGGTATGATTTATTTTTATGACTTACTGGCATATGTTATGGACAGTGAAATGGACTATCTTCTTTCTTCCCTGTGGCTTGTTAAGTATTTAAATTAGCAGACAGAACCATACATCTCTGCTCCAGGTCCCGTGGGCCATGCTTTTTCATCTTTCTCCTAACTGAAATAGACAAGAATGAAAACGTTTGCAAATGGGGCTTTCTTCCTAATTTAGCGGGCTTCAAGAAAATGCTAGCTTCTTCCCAAGTATTACCTCCAAATGTTCTTTACACAAATTCATTTTCTCACTTCCTTCTTTACAGGGCCATGAGCCAGGCTGTGGGAGAAGTTTGGAGAGCTCCGCTTTCTCTATGTACAATCACACAGTGTCATTCGCCTCTGTGATCTATCCAAATCATAAGCTGCTGACTTTCCTGTTCTGGAACCTAAGAATGAAGAAGAAAAAAAATAAAACCTCTCAGAAAAAAAAATGTCCCCAAGTGAGTCAGTGTCAATTAAAAGGACTACCTGATGCAAATACCACATCAGCATCAATTTTGTCACCTAAGAATTTTAAGATCAGAAGCAATTACATTCAATAGCACCTTGTTTTTATGCGGCTACCCTTCATAGCCTTAGCTAGTGAGTCGGCCTGTACCATAATTTACACTGACATCTAATTTCAGTGGATCTGCAAGCAATCTAACAGAAGATGGAGCTACTAAGAGGAGAGAAGTCCAAACTTATCACTTCAGACATAAAGATTCATTATTTTTGCCAATTTCAAAGTGAACCTTATAAATATCTATGATTTCCCCCCTGTTTTGCATATCTCTTTACTTGAATTAATTTATGTTTTAGGCAAATGATTTCTGCTTATAACTAGATATTAAACTTTAGCTGATTACAGAATGCACCTAAGTGCAGTAGCTACTCCAGTTACAGGTTATTCCATCTTAGAAAATTTCCTCTAGAAAGAGCAAACACTAAGATCATTCATGAAAGTATAGTTACACCAAGGACATTCTAGTTTGTGCACACGGTTTGGAATGTCTACCCAGTTTTTTGTAATTTCCACCCTCTGAGAGTGAATGGCACCTGTACAAAGAAAGGGGCTTTGGATAACCATCCGGGGCCCTGCCTACCTGTTACCCCCCCTTTTCTGGCTATAGGCCATTGGCAATTGACTCAAATAAATCTAATTAGAGTCCTTCCCTGAGAGTTTTAAAAATTGACCCTAGGGAGACATTTTGGTCCTTTTTTGATGGTAAGGCCACCAGATGAGTGGCTTGGAAATTTTACGCTACTGAATATATGGAAGAATTACCTATGGAGTAGACCAGGCTGTCTCAGCTTTGGTGCCATTGATACTTAGGGCCAGAAAATTTTCTGATGTGGGCACTGTCCTGTTCTTTACAGGATGCTTAACAGCTTCCTTGGCCCTGACAATTAAATTCCGGTAGCACTTCCCAGTTGTAACAAGCAAAACTATTTCCAGACATGCCAAATGCTCGTGGGGAGCGATATTACCCCAGCCCTCTGCTGACATCCGTTAGAGTGGAGAACATAAGTAACCCATAGAGAGAAGTCGGTATTTCAGTTCCTGTTGTTTATAAGTCTCAGGTGGATTTCTGCCCTTTCCACGGTCACATGAAGCAGTTGGCATAGTGTTTTTTTTTCCCTGTGTATTTGCCCCCTATAAATTTGAGCTGGGGTTCTGCCATTGTGAAACAAAATAATCCTTACTGATATGGTAACCGACTGTGGTAGATTAAGGTTATTTTAAAGGGCCATTTTCAACAGCAGATGACATACATACAAGAGATATGTTCTTATCCACAACCCTCCCCCCAATTTTAGAAAACAGAGGTTTTTTAATAAACAAGGTAATTTAAGAATGTAGCTGTAAATGAGCGGGTGGAATGGGGAATACATTTAATGGGCATGGGGTTTTAGTTTTGCAAGATGAAAAGAGTTCCGTGGATGGGTGGTGGTGATGGTAGCTCAACAATGTGAATGTACTTAATGCTGTAGAACTATACACTTAAAAATGGTTAAAATGGTAAATATTTATGTGTATTTTATGATCAGTTTTTTTTTTAAAGGTAGGTGCAGGGAAGATAAAGGGAGAGACGTGCAATTCTGGGCTGGGCCAGATATGGCTTATGCATTGCCGATGAGTTTATTGGTTAGCAGTTCATCTTGGAGCAGGGACACAGCCCACAGTTTACAAAACTGACAGCATTTTGCCTCTGCATGTGCTGTTATTATTCTTTCGGCAGCTGCTTTTGAAGAAGATATATTGAGGCACAGATGAAAACCTTCTGAACTATTCTCTGTCAGTTTCTTTGTGTTTTAAAGCTGCTCCAGGTCACCTTCAGAGACTTCTAGACCTTGTACTAACTATGGCCTGTCGGAGGATTGCAAAGCTGTCTTGGCCACCTGTGGGCTTAACTCATTCAGAACGCTACATCTTCACACTGTGAAGAACAATCTCCCTTCCTTCCTTCCCTCCCTCCTTCCTTCCTTCCTTCTTTCTTTCTTTCCTTTCTTCTTTCCTTCCTTCCATCCCTCCTTCCCTCCTTCCTTTTCTTTCTTTCTTCTTATTCTTTTTCTTCTCAAAAATGGCTTGTTTTCTCAGTCCCAGAGACTGACCAGTTGTAGCTAGAGGCATTTAGGGCCGTGTCTTTAGAACACTGAAAATGGACAATTGCTCATCTAGGGTCTCAAATGAAGAATGTGGACTGTTTCTGTATGTTCAGAGGGGAAAAGTGGGTCTGTAGGCACAGATTGGTAAGGATGACCAATTGTCATCCTCATTGTCAGAGGGACAATAAGACCAAAAGGAAAAGAGGACCTTGGAGAAATCATGTACTTGGAGTGAGGAAGATGTTTATTTCACTCTGAATTCTTCCTGAGGTATCTTGCTCTGTTCATGTAATTTGAAATAGAATTTATAATCTCAGCAGATGCATTCTTTACAGCTAAAACATAATACACACTCAGATTTCTTGCTTCGAGTGGCTGATGAGAAACCATTTACATTTAACAGAAGTTTAAGAAAAGTCTGTAGAAGCTATTTGGGGTGGGGTGGGGAGTGGGGAAGGAAGATTTATAAAGCTATACAAAGTCCCTTAACTCCTTAATCATTTAGACAGATAGTCAATTTTCTCAACGGAGGCCATATTTTGCTCTTAAATTTGTAGGTAGAGTAAGTGATCAGGCAGTGAGGCCATAATCTAATTTCCCCAAGAGAAAGTGAATAAAACCCCAAATTTTTGTAAAAACAGAAAATGAAGACAAGAAAAACATGCAAAAGAAAAGAAAAGAAAAAAGAAATACCTGTTAGATTTCCTAATCAAGTTGATATTCCCCAATATAAAAGTAAAGGAAAGGCTTTGGGACAACTGAAATATTTCCCATGTATGCAGCTTTAAACTATAGTTGTCAAATACTCTGTATTCTTATCAGTCATATAATATGCAAGACATTCAAGGTCATATCGCCAATTCTGTGTCACATATTTGCTTTCATATCCACAGCCATTCCTCATATTTATAATTTGAGGTGGCATGGGATTTTGGTGAGATAGTTAATTGGTGGATTTAGAGAGTCAGGATCTACTTCTTGGTCTTTGTCTTAATGGTAAAAATCCTTCACATGTGTTTTCAAGGGAGTGGATGTATATTTTATGAGAAAAAAAGAGATGTATTTCTAAGTTTAAGTACAGTCCCACATAGAAACCTGAAGAAATCAGAAGAGTTTACACTTGTGTTAGACCGTGGACACCTTTCAGAATCTAGGATAATCATAAAATTTATCATCAAAATCTGAACACTTTGAGAGGGAACATGGGATCAAATTAATAATTCTAAGAGAAGAGGCATAAGTGAGAATTATCCCTGGCATTTTGAGAATTCGATGAAAAGTATATATCCCCTTCTCAGAAAAAAAAAAGTGCTATGCATGCACAGTACACATTTTCCATGCAACACTTTTCAGAGTTCACATCTTCGTTTTAAGAATCCTGGGACCAGGTGCACTCATTCAACATGTATTTGTTGTTTGTCTACTTTGCCAATGACTCTTTTCAGGTGTTGGAGATACAGCACTGCACAAAGCTAAAAATCCCTGCCCTCCTGGAACTGATATTCTGTTGGGGTTGCCTGACAACATGGTAGGGAGAATTCTAACGATTGTTCCCCAGGATTCCTATCACCTGGCTATTCAATTAAACCCTCGCCTAAATATTACTGTGGTAGGGCTTTGCCAGTCAATTAAGGGTAAAGGTCTTCAAATAGGAATCAGGTTCTGAATTATCTTGGTGGGCCCAATCCAATCACTTGTGTCTTCAGAAGCAGAGTATCTTTTTCAGCTGGAGTAGTAGAGATGTGGCGGAAGAGGACAGCAGGAGTAATGAGCCTGAAGCGATAGTTAAAGAGGCTTGAGGCATGAGGAGTGCAATAGACCTTCTACTGAAGTCCTCTTGGGATCTCCTGCTAAAAGCCCAGCAGCCAAGGCCTTCATTTCAGCGGTTTGAGACTTAGCGCGAAGAAGCTGGGCCAGCCCGCTGGACTTGTGATCTACAGAACCGTGAGACGATAAATTTATGTTGTTTTAAGCTGTTAAGTTTGTGGTAATTAGTCACAATAGCAATGGTAAGAAAATAAACAAGCAAAATATTTCCTAGTAGGTTATGAATGCTAAGGAGTAAAACATATTTCAAGAAAGGAAACTATTAAATTGGAGATGGAATGGCATATTGTGTAGGATTTCCCGGGAGGGCCTCACTGAGAAAGGTGACTTAAAAAAAAAGACATGAAAGTTATGAGAGAGTGAGCCATGAAGGTACGGGGTTGAGGGTGGGGAGGTGGGAAGAGCCTTCCATGCGGAGGGCACAGTAAGAGCAAAAGCTTTGAGGCAGGAGGTTTGACTGTGTGAGGAGTAGCAGGGAGGCCAGTACGGCTTGGGCAGAGTGAATTCAGGTGTATAGGAGAGGAGGTAGAAAGAAAGCGGGCCATTTTCAGAAAGCCCTGGAGGTCATAGCAAAGACTTTGGCACTTATACTGAGGGCCAGGAGTCATGAGGAGGTTTTGAGCCAGGGAGGAAGTGTATGATCTGACCTACCCGCTGTGTCATTCTGGCATGTGTTGAGAATGGACTAAAGGAGCCATGAGCGCAACCAGGGTTATCAGCTAAAAGGAAACTACAGAAATTCAGCAACGAGATGATGTTGGCTTGGACTTAGTTCTGGGTAGTAGCAGTGTTCAGAAGTGGGCCTGTTTGATTCATTTTGAAAGTAGAGCTGGCAGGATTTTCTGGCTGACCATTTGTGGAGAACGTATGTAAGGGAAAGGAGTATCTTTCACGGCTCTTATCATGAAGAGAAAATCGACATTGTAGGATTTGGTGACCAAAAAGGGAAATTTTCCAATATTTTAAATGTTTCAAAATGATTTTATAGTACATTTACGGTGGACTACTTTCCCGGATTTACGTGCGCGCGCTATCCCCTCCCCCCACGCACGTGAGATTCTGGAACTTCCCCATTGTGACTTGTTTTCCATGGGAACTGGCCACAAGTGCAGAGGTACGACGGACCTCCCAGGACGCTGAGAGTTTCCTCAGCAGTGATTGCGGCTGTAGCCCCCTCGGACCCAGTACTGCTCTGCTGAAAGTCTCAGCGGTGTTCCTAAAAGAAGACAGAAGACCTGCGTATGGAGTAAGTAAACAAAAGTAGAGGTTACCAAAATCCACAAAGCACAGACCAAGTTTTAAGAAGTTTGAAAACTTAAGGGATTGAAAACTTAAGGGATTGAAAACTTAAGGGAATGAAAACTTAAGGGAATGAAAACATAGGAATTTGGTGGAAATGTAGTGTCGTACTTACTAACCAGGAAAGGTAGTCACAGGCACGATTTAGTAACTTGACTATGTAAAACATTGTAGCTCTCTAAATGGCGACAGTTCTTCACGGTATCTATAGGAGATAACGCAGGGGATTTAGGTCAGATGTGAGACAGAGCTTATTTGCAACAAAGATTATTAAATAATGGAAGGAGTGCCTGAGGACTCTCGGGAGACATTTTTATTTAAACTGACGACAAACATTCTGGCATGGTAGTGCCGTATCTCTCCGCTAGATGGCAATCATGGGTTGACTCCAATTTTTGTTTTCTCTTGATAAAAATACATTATAAAGTCTATACTTTGGCAGGGGGGAGAAAAAAGAACCGTAACTTATGTTTCACTGTCGTATTTTGTATATTATCTATGGATGAGTTATATTTCCCCAATTCTCCATCTCCACTTGTGGGTTTTTTAAAACATATTATTTTGTAAGACTGTGGGAGGCATGTTATAATATTGGGGTGGCAAATATCCCCTCCCTACTTTCTCATCTCAACACTAGGATATTGCTTTTATGGAAAGTCTGAAAAACAAGAACAAATTTCATATGTCTTAGAAGTGTAAAATGAGGTACTGCCTAAAAGTTGGTATACAGAAGAAAAGTCAGAAATCTGGATGTTTTCTCAAACACTAAGAAATTATGATTTAGGTAAAGGAATTTGGAAATAGTATGCTTTACAAAATGCTCTAAAAAATTACTGTTCCTTTAAGAATCTTTCACCTTTGAGATAGGATGCTTTTGGTTTAAAATTCAGAGAAATACACTTATTTTTTTAAAGAACTGAATTTTCCCCTTGTGTAGGGCTTACAAATTTTATATATTTAGGGGTACTTCTTGCTAGTTTATGTGTAATGATTTATTTTCTACCTCTGTTTTGCCTGATAGCAAAAAACAAGACAAACAAAACATGTCCATTACTGATACAGTCTATCAGTTCAGAATTTTCTCTCCTCTCCTTTGTGGAATTTGTTCTGGGGCATAAAAGCTGCATCCAGGAGGGTATCTGGTTCCTGGAATTTGTGTTTATTGTGTATCTAAATTGCATGTTGATATACTTGGGCCTGGGGCGAGGCCAGTCCTCCGTATTGGCATCCACGGAGAAGACCTGGTTCCTGCTGCTTTTCTATACTTGCCTCCTACTGTGTCACCCCCTCTTTACACTCAGACCCAGAATTTTTGTAAACCTCCCTCAGCCAACTTCCATGATCTTTCACTGGTGTAGAAAATTCAGATTCTCTTCCATGCTCCTGGGAGACCTCTAGAGGGTGCTGGTCTGGTCAGGGGTGCTCTGCCTGACCGCGGCTTGCCGCAGGGACTAGTCTGGCGCTATTTCCCAGCCTGCGTAGTCGGTGGTGCTGTATGTGTTGCAGCTGACAGGCGTTTGGGTCCTTTCTTACAACCTTCATCTGGGACTGTGGGGTTCTGGCCTCGGGAATATAGGTCTTTGTGATGCTTTTGCTTTCCATCTCTCTCTCTCTCTGCGCCCTTCACTTCATAGCATTGCTAGACATCTACACTGTGGATCTGTACATTCAGCTACTGGCTTATCAGTTGCCAAATGCAGAACAAGTCTGTGTTTATGTGTGTGGGGGGGAGGGGTGTTAAATTGGTTTGCATTTAAAAATGGTGAATGAGTGCAAATGCAGGGCACATGTTGCTGAGTGCAGCTGAGAGACCCCGACAGGCCTGGATCCTCCCATGACTAACTGGCGTGGGCTTAGGCAGTGAAAAGATGTACATGATATCAATTTGTGAAGTGTAAATAAATGATATGACCTTTTTCCTGTTTAAAACTATGATATGTAGGTAAAACCTAAGTTAATGCAAAAGCTGTTAAAGACTGGGTTTCCATAGTTCCTTAAGTCAGTTTACACAGAGAAACTGCATGGTTTAAAAGAATACTGTAAAATTTGCTCAGTTTTAATGGCCTGAACACAAAAATTGTGTGTGTAAATGAATATGGCTTTCCCATATTATTCTCCATCTATAATTATTGTCATAAAATTATGTTGAAAACATACCTTTCAACACATCTGGGCATATAATTAAATTCTACTTTAATGAGATTTTTAAAATAAGAGACTAAAGAAGGAAATGTGGATAAATTCAGGCAGATGAAAGAACAACTGTTGTCAAAAACACCAAATAAAATTGTTATAGATGGCACTGTAGATGTTGAGAGGGTTCTCAATATAAATATTTAAGCTTGCATCAATTTCACATGGCTAATAATAGTTTAGAATAATTAAAATTATATGTTGCAAATAGCACTTTTGTGGTTAACTACCCAGGGCTTTTATTTATTTATTTTTCTCACAGTCTTTAGTACAAAACTCTATGGGTTTAAAATAACAACTGAGATCTCATGAAATGTGCCAAAGGGGAATTTCATGTGTGCTTTCCAATATGCGGGTTTCCACTGCAGTTTCTTTCTTACTGTGCTAATGTATCCAATGCGTACTTGCCTCTGTGTAAGTGAAATGGCACTGCAGCCCTGAGCGGGAGTGTCACCTGCCCGGCTGGACACACGCAGCAGCTCGGAAGGGCTTCACTGGAACGTTTATAAAGTTTTAGATAGTGGCCACTGCCAGCTCAGAAGATAATTATAATAAGTGAATTTTGTCTGGAAGCCAGGGAAAGAAAAGCTCTCTGGCATTGAGATAAAAGACGATGACTTTATTGTTTCACCAGCCCTTGTACTTGCACTTGGAGTCTGTGGCAGCAGTAGGGGGTGGAAATCCTGCCCTCCCTCCCATGCCTTTGTGAACCCAGAGCAAAGCAATTACATTTTGTAGAAGAAACCATTTAGAAGACAACCAATTTCACTGTAAGCATCCCGGAATCCAACAGCTTAACATGGCTGTGGTTGGAATAACATCTTTAAAATTGTGTCTCTGCTGCTGTGTGACTCCTAGTGTTTACTATAATTTGGTGGCAGAAGCCATGTGACTTAGTACCTACGCTGTGCCGTCCCCTGTGGCAGGCTGCTGCCATCATGGCCGTGTGGCTACACGGTGGTGGCAAGCAGGCCTCGAAGTAGGTTCCTCTGGGAGGCGGATGGCAGGACGGGGGAGAAATTTCTTCTCAACAGCTGGGTGGACAAATGGCTAAGCTCATTAACTGACTCTCATTGTCCAACGTGTCTCTTTCGAAAAAAGATTTTCTCATTCTTTTAGCAAAAGAAAAATTTTAGTAGCAAATCGGATTTTCTCTGCAAAGCTGGTGTCAAGAAATGGCATGCAAATAGCCCTGAAGTATCTTCTTACAACTTAATTAAAGCTGACGTAATACGCAATTTCAATGCTTTGTCAACCTCCGTAGAATTGTTGCTTTGTTCTAATGGGCAGTGGATATTGCTTATGAGGGTACAGGAGTAACATGTGATGAAAAAATTCATGTAACAGCAGCTTTCATTGATTTGGATGCAAGTATTTTTTGTTTTGACTAAGTATATAAAACCCACAGTTTAAAGGCAGTGGGAATCATTCAGCTATTATTGCAGCTAAGCTCAGGCATTGGGTATTTGTGTGTCTGAGAAGTTGGCTGTCACTTTATATAAATTAAATTTTTTTCACATAGGTTTGTTTTAGGATCTTGGGTTAGTGCTTGGGTACTTAGTCTTAAAGCAATTTTACTGGTTTCAGAATTTAATAAGATTTATAATTAAAAGAATAAGTTAAAAAATATATTGTTGGCTTTATCTTTTTGATGTCCCTCTCTTTTTATGACAAAAAAAATCCAAATGGCAGATAGTGAAACCTCTTCATCGGTGACCTTTGGTATATTACTCTTGCCCTAGTGCCTGTTTTGGCCTGTGGGACTTGCTTGTCTGCTAGCAATGTGAGACGCTGCTCCACGGCTAGACCGTACCCTGGCCTTGGATATGGGCAGGGAAGAGCATGTTGGTTCTCATGTTTTGTGAGCAGATTTGGTTTTTGGAACATACTTTATCCAACGTCATGCCTCATAGGTAAATTAGAATGTCTGAGAATTATAATATTTCTATTAAGCAGTTCAGGGAAACTGGTAACAAGGTGAAAATGATATGACTGACATTATGAAAATCTTCTCTTGACATTTTATGTGGCACCATGGGCAGGGAAATAAATGGACCCTGACACTGGGCTTCTCTGGTGTTGGCAAGGACCCTGGAACCAAATGGTACTCTACTTTTCATGAATATTTTGACTTTTATGTGGGAGGGCATTTTTGATAAAACAATTAGAGAAAAGCTTTTTTGTTTTTTAAAGGGAAGAAATAAACTGTAATACTGGGTATAAGTGTTTGCTTCAAGAGCAGACTTTGGCAGCAAGAAAGACTCCAGTAGACGGGTAGGGAAGGACTAAGGAAGAGAGGAGAAAGACATGGCAAAGAGCACATTGTTAACTTCTGAAGGTGTAGCTAAAAGGAAATAGGCTTTCACTCCCAAAGAGGCTGTGCACCGAGGCAAAAGCGGTAAGTTGTTTGGAACTCGGTTTCTAATGACACAATAGTATATGTGATCAGAGATGACTTCTCCAAAGAGCTATTTCCACTTGGCCCAAAAGGAAGGAAAGCACACCTTAGGCAGTGAGAACAGCCTGTGGAATGGTTGGAAGCAGGAAACATCTCCATGTTCTCGAGAGCTGAAAGGAGTTCACTGGGAGTGGACGGAGTGACTGGTGGAGGGGAAGGTAGGTGCTGGGTCATAGGGAGGTGTGGATTTTTTTCTGTGTTTAGTGGGAGGTCATTCAGTGGTTTCAAGCAGGGGTAACCACTTGGACTAAATGTGTTTGATAGGTAACCTTTTCATCTGACAGGTAAAAGTTAAGGGATCTGTTTTAGATACAATAATTTTACATCATCTAGGCTCTTGTATTTTTGATCTGGACATGGCAACCTGGGTATTATCGACATAAAGACAGAATTTTGTGCCATGAGAATGAATGAGGTCACTTAGTGTGAAAGGATGAGTAGAAAAGGTGAACCAGGGCCAAGTCCAAGGAGAGCAAGAACGAGAGCCTGGGAAGTAGATTTCAAAGGAGCTAAAGTAAATCAGGACAAGGTGGTCACAGAAGCTCAGAGCTGAGACTTTTGAGGGGGAAAAAAAAATCTAACTGAATCCAGTTGTGAGAGGTCAAATGACAGGGACCTCCACTTAATTCAAAAACATGGAGGCCATAAGACACCTTGCACAGAGCAGTTCAGTGATCTGTGGGAATGGAAACCAGGTTGAAGTGGGTTGGAAATATATTCTGAAGTGAGGATATAGTTCTTTTAAGACTTATAGTTAGAAAAGGGAGCAGAGGAGGGATGTTGTTACATGGGGAATGTTTGAAATCAAAATAGTTTTTTTCTTTTGTAGTGCAGCAGGTATAACAGCAGATTTGTATGCTATGGGAATGATCAAATGGAGAGGTAGCACCCATGACACAGAAGAGAAAGGGATTGTAAGAAACAAAGTTGAGAAGATGGGTATATCATGCAGGTGCCTCTGTTTCAGTAGAGTCCACTCCGGCTGGATCAGGCAGAAAGACTGTCTTACTGGGCCTGAAGGACCTCCCAATCCCCAGAACAGAGAGTCAGGCTTGGAGACCATTCCTCCACACTGAGGAGTGTCTGCAGTAAAGGCCCCCTCTTCTTGATGTTGGGGCTAGGCCCACACACTGAGGTTGTGCTTGAATTACTACCTGTGATATCTCAAAATTCAGATAGATGGCGTCTGCTGCCATCCTCAACACAAATGAAATGGGCAGAGACCTGCCTCCTATCTGCCATCTTCCAGATAGAAGTGAACCTGGTGGTTAATGTGGAGGCAACAGACAGTCCATGGCCGACAAACCTGGGGTGGCACCGTTAACACATCCCTTCTTTGACCTTGTCTGCAGCTACACAGTTCTCTCTGAAATGCTCTGGCTACCACACGGTCGTAGCACAGGTCTTTGCCAGTGGGACAGGCATTTCTTTCTCAAAACTAACACTGTGAGAGAAGACAGGGCTCATATCACAAAAGCCATTGGTACCTCTCAGCTGTGAGTGCTTTAGCAGGATGATGTGGACTTTTTGGAAGGACTTTTTTTGTCACTGCAAGTCCAAAGGGGAAAAGATGCCCATGTTACTTGTTTAGTATAGTTGGCAGATTATTCGTGCATCAGAGTGAATGAGGTCCAATTAAAGAACAAAAATAATTAGCTTTTATATGTGGGGGTTCTCCTTGGAATATCCATTTAATGTTGCCTAAGTCACTTCTTTAGTTGTTTCTTTAAAAGAGCTTTAATTTTTTTCTTAGCGTTGAACTCTGACAACCCTTTTAGTGTGTAAGAGTCCCGCATATAAAAAAGTTCAATTTTATATGTATCAACATAACGTTTTTGAAAAGTGGTTTCATTTATGTTATTTATTAAAAACAAATTGAGTGGAAAACTTAAATGGTTTAACATACCCTATTATATAAATATTTAATAATATAACTATAGATAATGTTGAATACAATGAAGACCGGTTTACAGAGTCAAGAATTGTGGTATTAAATGAGTGTATCTTCTATAGGTTTGTCTATATCACAAGGTCATTCTGAATATTAAGACGAATTTGCTATGGATACTTTGTTAATCTGTGTAAGATTTGATGACATTCAATTTGAAATATTAAATGTAGAGCCCCTTTCTTTGTCAGTGAATTTGGAGTGATTTTTCATTGCAAGAAAATGTCATGGCTGCATGTTTTGCCATGGCTAAGGGAGGAGAGGTTGTTGAAAAGCTCTATATAACTCTCTTCTTCTAAGAAGCACAGAAAGTACCAGACAGAAAATGATGTCTTCAGCAGAAGACCCAAAGGTGCAAAATGAGTGCTGTGAACAGTGCCATTACACATTCGGATTAAGCCGGGAGTGTAAGCGGCCCGTGGTTAGCCAGCAAAGCCAGCAGCCAAAATATTTCAGAGCATACTGATGTATCCATAGAATTCAATTTATTTCTGTATTTAAAGTAAGTGTAAACATTTGCAGAGACAAAAATTAATGACTCTGGACGACTAGAAATATGGGCACTAATTGGACAGAGCAATATTTCAGTAGAGAAGACTGGAGGGTAAGAATATTGTGGGAGGTTGAATCTTCCATAAGAGAAATTTAGATGAAATAAGCAGGTACTTGACAGATCAAATTGAATAAATAATCTTCCCAGTTTCTTTTAAGGACAAACTAGGCCTTTATTTTGGGAGACAGAATAGAATATTCTTTAATGTAGCTAATTTAACAGTGGTTACTAAGCACATCTTTGCAAGGTGAACAAAACAGATGTTTTTTTTTCTGTCACGGAGCTTGCATTTTAAGGAGGGAAGGAAAATTAAATATATCACATGTGATAAGAATGTTGAGAGGTTAAGCTAGCTAGTATGTGTAGAATGAATATGTACCAAGGACTTAGAACCAGAATTGGGCAGATGCAAATCTGGAAGAGAAAAGACAAGCCTCTTGGTATCCCATTGCATGGATTTTTTTCAGCATTGTGAAAATAGCATTGCACACCCTAGATCTTCCTCTTCCTCTCCACCCTCACTTCAAGGAAGTTAGAGCTAGCAGGTCTCATCTTGGAGAGTATTGTGTGGAATGAAATATTTGCCTTGCTCTGTTCTCCCTTCGCTTGTCTCCTGAGTGGTTTGTTTTATTAAGTGTGGCTGGTGGCCACGCTGCCCAGGAGAGAATAGGGATTAGTAGAACGAGTACTTATTTTTCCAGTGTTACCCTGTGTGCTAAGGGAATATTCCAACAGAGCTAATTACTTTTTATTTTCACTCCCTACCTTCACTCCCATCTCAACACTGATACACTTGAAAAAGCAGAAATGATGGAAAAGAGAGTTAAGAATAAAGCCAGAGTTTCGGATGCTTGGCACTTCTGAGGAAGTGCAGAAAGTCTACCGTAACCAAAGATGAGTTTAATTTTGTTTTTCTTCTTTTACTGTTTTTAGTATAAAATCTACTGTGAATGAAATTTAGATTTTGAGATTTTTCATGGACCTTTAATCTTTGGAAGACTTCATCTTATTTATAGTGTCTTTTCTAAATATCCTTAGAGGTACTATAAGGAAGCTTTGTGAATTAGAGTAGCTTTAACAAAAAGTACAGTAGCTTATCTCTTTAAGTTCACTTATTCATTAAGTATGCTAAGTGGCAGCCCTGTGCTAGACCCTCAGTGTACAAAGGCGAAAGATGATTTTTGTTTTTTTTTTTTAATGCCGAGTTCATTGAGAAAAACAAGTTAAATAATTAGGGTAATGGCTGGGTATCTCAGTTGGTAAGAGCATTGTCCCATCATGCCAAGGTTACAGGTTCCATCCCCAGTCAGGGCACGTACAACAATCAAACAATGAATGCATAAACAAGTGAGACAACGAATGGATGGTTCTCTCTCTCTCTCTCTCTCTCAACAATAAATTAAAAATATTAAAAAATTAGGGTAATGAGATAATGGACCATTATTACAGCTGCATGGAATATGGAATATTGAATACTTTCTGGCAGGTATTGACCAAGAAATGCAAACATTTACTAGTTTTATTAGCCAGAGAGATGGGAGCGGGAAGGGAGAACACTGGGTACAGAAAACTTCAGCATGGTACCCATGCTGGTCCGTGACCAAACCCATCCCTCAGTCCACCCTTGCGGCCTCTGTGTTGCAGTGGGAGGATGTGCACGGCCATCTCCGTGTCTCCTGGGTCTCCTGGTTTCAAGCTGGCTTTGGGCAGTGGGAACCACTGCAGAGAGATGGGAGGGGGAGAGTCAGGGAGACTCGAAATATTTCTTTCCTTCACACCCTAGCTTAGGCGGTGGTTTTGGCAGCAGTGGCATCTGTTCTGAGGGTCCATCTCCTTAAGGCAACCCCTTCATGGTCTCAGTTTCTGCAGGGCAGACTGCATTGTGGCTCAGGCTTTTGCTAGATGGCTTTCACTTCTGTATTCTGGTCCATCTCTCCTGTTGCGTCCCCAGCTGTAGGGGTGATAGTCTCCTTGCAATTGCTATTCTTTGGGTTGCCTCTTTATCCCATTTGGCTTCTTAATACTTATGGCTGGGTGACCAATTCCCTGTATTGAATTTCCTCTGTCGAAATGCCTAAAGTGGTGACAAATAGAGTATCAAATGCTGTGTTCTAAGCACTGTGCTTTTCTAATGAGTACAAAACAATATTTTGGTCCGAGAGAATAAAACTTCTAAAGAGGCTCTGCCTCCAGCAAAGCATTTGAGCAATTTTAGTTCTGTGTCTGTAGAACAGTCTTCCTTACTTTTCCTAGTGCATTTTCATCAACCCCTGCTGCTCTATTCTCAAAGTGCATTTAGACTTTTGGTTTTACTTGCTTTTTCTGAAGTACCACTTCCTGATTGCATCCCCTGCTGACGTAAGCCCTGTCATTATTTTAGCCAGTCGGGACTTTGGCAATCTGCTTCTACCCGTCCTGGTACTGGCTATAGTTGTCTGTCACCTTTGACATTCTCAGTGACAGTATCAATATTTGGCTGAAAATTTTCCTGCCTCTCTACAGATCACAAATTTCTTTTTTAAAAAGATTTTATTTATTTATTTTTAGAGAGGGGGTGTCGGGAGGGAGGATGAGGGAGAGAAACATTGATGTGAGAGAGAAGCATCGATCAGTTGCCTCCCGAACATTCCCCGACTGGGGACCGAACCTGCAGTTCAGACATGTGGCCTGACCAGGAACTGAACTGGCATCCTTTAGCTTTGCAGGATGACGCTCAACCAGCTGAGCCACACCAGTCAGGGACCGATCACAGGTTTTCACACGAGAGTAATGGAGGATCATTTTGTGACCCCATGAGTTGACTCAGTGAAAGCCTGCCAACCAGAGAGCCATTGGATTGACTACAATGTATTTTGTAGCCAGTTTAATGACTTTATCATAATGTTATAGCAGAAAGAATCCAGAACAAGCTGTGGGGACATGAATTGTTTTCCTGGTTCTTTTTTTGGACTGACACATGGCATTCACAAAAAAAGAAATAACACCTGCCCTCCCACCTCAAAGAGTTGTTTACAAGGTCAAAAATAGATTAAATGTAATAGTAGTCAGTCAGCTGCTGGATTTAAATATGTTATCCAAGTCTTATACAATGATTCTGTGGGGTGGTCGTAATTCCACGTGAGAAGACTGAGGTGGACAAAGGCCAAGTTACTTTTCCACGGTCATATAAGGAATAAGTGGATTTGGAATATCTTGGGAATCCGACCCCATTCGTTCACCTTCAGTGCCCCGTGTTCGTTCCACTTTACCTTTATACCTTTGGATGTGAAAAGATTATTAATCAAAATGTTTTAGGGGGAAAATGTATTATGTGCTAGACAAATCCTGAAGCATAGCAGTAGAGTTTATCATTTTTTCTTTGAATTAAGTCTGTCACATACCAGAGAAATTAACCAACAGATTAATTGTTCTCTGTAAACAGCCGACATGCACAACAACATTTTGAGTTATTTTCCTTCCAAGTGGAAACATTTTATTTTTTAATCTGTGTTCACCTGACCTCCTTTGGCTATACAGTCTTTCTTCTTGGGCCTCTAGCTGTAGACCCTGGTGGGAGCAGGAGACCATTTGATCTCTTGAGCCCGCACACAGACCCACCATGCAGATCCAAGAGCGAAGCATGCACTAAACGGCGTTAGGCGATAGTTCTCTGCAAAGCAAGGTGTTTTAGCTGTTGGTGGTTTGCTGTGAGAGTTCAATGAAATGCATTGGCTTAAGTTTTGCTTTTGTAGTATCCTAAAAAAGGATACTAAGTACTTTCCAAGACACACTAAAACAGTCACTCAAATCTTTTTTTCATAGTTTTACTGCATTCTGAGTGTTCTGAAAGTGTTATGTTGCATTTTGCCGCATTTTGACTGTCATTCTGCTTGCTTCACATCATGTTTATCGATGTTCATTCAGATTTTAGTTTCAGACTGAACTGCTCAATGCTGATAATGTGTAGACATTAAAAAAAGGAATATTTTTTTGCCACTGGCTTTCTGACATTGAAAAATTCTCATTCCATATGTCTTTCTTTTTTGAACATGCAGAGAAGTTAATAAAGATGACTTTTTAGCATAAAATTATGAAAGATATACATATTGAGAGTTTATCAATGATTGTGCCCTGTCAGCTTAGGCTTAATGAGAGCACTTGGCTTACATCCTCATTTTTCAGGGAGACAAAACAGCTGTTGCTTCCAGAGCTCCATAATAAAACATCGATTTCACTGGGACATTTATTAGCTATCAATGACAAAATTGCAAGTCTCTCGACCACATATTTCTTTGTCTTTTCTGTAATTAGAAGGATGGAGACATAATTATTACCATTTCCCGGTCCTGTTCAGCTTTAGAAATTTTATGGAAGATTTTGCTATTATATTTTTAGGCGATAAAGTTCTTCTGGAGCAGTATGAAATGGGAGTTATGTGGAAATAGGCATAGACGATTTATTTTCTAATTTTGTCCCTTTACCTTAAATGGTTCACTACCCCACCTAAATGCACCTTGCACGTTTTGACTTGTGTTCACACGTAACCTAAGTTAACCATGGAAGCTGCAGTACCCATTGGCCTATCCTAGCTGACACAGTGGCAGGTCTTCCCTGGAACAGTGTATTTCCAGCTGCTGCGCTGGAAATAGAGAAGTGGGAAAAAAAAGCAGTGGTAACTTAGAGGGGCAGGAGGAAGCAAGCAAGGAACGGTGAGGCATTCCTGGAGTGATTGTTCAGAGATTAATAAGGAAGGCCCCCATCAGGAGCACAGAGTAGTCTGGCCTGGAGGTCAGCGAACTGTCTCTTTGAAGGGATAGATGGTAAAAGTTTAGGTGTTGCAGGCTGAATGACCTCTGTTGAAGCTATTCAACTTTATCACAATAGTGTGAAAGCAGCTGTAGACAATACATAAATGAAGTGAATGTATCTTTGTATCGTTGGTAAGTAGCAGACTTCAGGTTTATGTTTTTTGTTAAACATTTTTTTATAAACTTATATTGAGACTGTTTGTCAGGTGGTGGGAGTGGAAAGAATGGTGCCTGATTAATGTCATTCCCCCAAGTATTTTAAGTGGGTATTTGGCAATAATCATGCCACATCATAAAGTGTGAGTGACCTGGGTCTTTAGGACAATAGGCATGTATTTTTAGTTCATCTCGTTTATTACATATTTACTGATATGCAGTTGCCCCCTACATGATTTTCTTACTTTTACTCCCTCTTTCTCGTGTCACAAATTTTATTTGCAGGGTTTGGGACCTGCCCCTATTATATTGCTACCCTGCTTCAACCTTTTAATATCTCATCATTTACAGAACAAATATAATTTCTTCAGCCTGTCATTCAAAGACTTCTGCAATTTGAACCCAACCCTCTTGCCAGTTTTATCTGTAGCTCTCCCCCATATCTTAAGTTCTTGCCATCAAGTGATGTTTGTCTCTCCCCCGAGCATAGCCCTCTGTGCTTTTTGCTCTGTCTACTCTGAAAAGTCTACCTGCATCTTGGAGTCTTCAAAGAAGGTAATGATATCACAGTGCCACATGTAATTATAACTAATTACTAAAAAATTAGGGAACTTACCTTTTCCTTGCAAATATATAAAATTTTAGGCCATTATTTAATAGTAAAACTAGGTAGCTCCATATTATAGCAATTTAAAGTGTTCTATTTGGCCCAGTTGAGCTTAGGCAGTATAATAAAGGCACAATATTGATTTTAGCAAATTGCAGTTTTCTGTGGTTTTAGCAAATTGCAGTTTTCTCTGACACATTCCCAGTGTGAAACCACCCTCCTGTGAGTACTGTAAGCTCTTCTCCATAAGTTCTGGAGACTTTGGAATGATGCAGTATTACTGGTATTTGCAGTTTAAATAATAGTAAGAATAATTATATCTAAGGTATAGCTGTATTGAGTTGCAATAACACAAAGAGCTAGAAACACAGAAACCTGTTACCAAATAACACTTTACCTCTGAAAAATAAATCTGGGTTAATGATAGAATTCTTCTCCTCTCCCCATTCCTAAATAGCTTAAAATAGCCTAAATAGTTTGTTCCAAAGAACAAAAGTAAACTTAAACTGAAATGTCTTTATAACACATAACATCCCTTTCTACTTAGCTAATATAATTTTGATTTTTTTAATCAACATATCACTCAGTAAAGTCACTCCTAAAATGCTTATTGCACTAGTGGTCTATTTCTCTGTGGGACACTCCTGCACCTTAAAACTACCATGTAGCTCATGGAATAGCTAGCAGAAAGCAGGACCCATGTTATATTTTGGTTTCTTCCTCCTTTCAGATGTTCCTGGGAAGAACAATACCTATTTCCCAATTACTTTAAGTATTAAATGAGATAATTTATGTACAGTGATTGGCATAATAAATGAATACCATTTAGGATATGCTGAAGATACTGTATCAAAAATATTTCAAGAAAATATACTGGCTATATTAGAACAGTTTAAAAATGCTGCTTTCATTTTCCACATTAATTCCGATCAAAACACCAGTCTTCCTAAACCTATGTTTACTTTAGTGTTTTCAGATCCAGAGCCTTAGTCTATGCACTTTTATTCTTAGAAGACCCTGTTAGCTTTGATCAAAGGAGGCACGTTGCTTTGACTCTCAGGGTCTTGGAAAAGTTTTTTAAAGATTGGCTACTGTCCTGCTGCTGCAGCAAGTACAGGGCCAGGGAAACTGTGATTCGCTGAATCTTGCAATTGAATATCACCATTCTGTGTCATTTTACTGGCAGAGCTTGATTTAGAAATGAGCAATTTTGTTTAAAATAGCATTTTTTTAAATTCAGGCAAACGAAAAGAGGTGTATTATGTAATTATATTTTGTACTCTGACAAATAGAGAAAATCAAGGGCATAATTTGGAAGGAGACAGTGAATCAAAGAGATGGAGAAACTGCTCACAAGTCAATAACCACCTAGTCACTGGGGACAGCGGTTGAGAGAGGAGAGGGAAGGGCAGAACTACAAAGCAAGCTGGGATGTGAAATGGTGGGGACAGATAGGTAGTGAGATGCCCAGTAAAGTGTAAATACCTGTTTATTCTATTTTCCTACAAGCAGGTCTTTTCTGATTTTCTGCGTACAAAATGGTGGAATATCAGTGTCCCAGGCACTTGTTCCCACTACACAATGTGATTGGCCCTAGTTGCTTCTGCGTTTACCTCTGACCTATTAACTGTAGCTAGGATGGATGGTAAAGTAATATCAAAAAAGACTGTTACAGACCCACTCTGTGTGAGGGTGGCAACATTGGAGAACATATGCCTCAAAATATTTCTACCGCAATTCTGCACCTATAATACTGCCTGGCCTATAGAAAGATTTAACGAAATTCATTGCTTCCTAGTAATCTCTCCCATTTTGGAAATACATGTCACTGAAAGACTAGAATAAGAGTTATAACATTCTTCCCATAGCTTTCAGTTTAGCCCATTAAGCACATACTACATGCAGCGTAATCTTCAAGGTTTCTGAGTCTAAAACATGAGAAAGCTGTGGGTGCTTCCCTCAAGGAATGGTATGGAACAAATTCACAAATAACTTCAGCCAGTGACTATAGTGGCAAGGACTATAGTGAAGGTGGATATGTTTCTAGAAGTTTAGCAGAGGAAAGAAAATCACATCTATATGGTATCAGAAAGCCCTCATAAATGTGTTACCATTTGAACTACACCATGAAAAAAACAAAAACAGAAAACAATAAAAACAAAAATTGAGAGAAAGCATTCTAGACGGAAGGAACTGCATGAATGAGAATATAGATTTGGAAAATTGGAATGCGTATATAATTTAGTAAGTGATACAGAATTACCAGATCATTGCATACGTAAGACAATGTTGAGAAAGGATATTGGTGAAAGTTTTGGTAAATAACTTCTCTAAAGCCTTGGATAGCAGGGTTTCTTTTTTTAATTCTTGTGTATTCTTGTGTATTACAGTTGTCTCGAATTTCCCCCCTTTGACCTCCTCTGCCTCGACCACCTTCCCACTCCTACAGTCAATCCCCACACCATTGTCCATGACCATGGGTCATTCATACGTATTTTTTGACTAGTCCCTTCCCCTTCTTTCCACCATGTGCCCTGCCCCACTTCCTCTGGAAGCTGTCAACCTGTTCCATGTTTCCATACCTCTGGTTCTGTTTTGCTCATTAGTTTATTTTCACTAGATACAGGTTTTGAACTCTGCAAATGATCTTAAATTTTTTATGTATATACTTGCTTTTATTTTGACATGAAAATAAAGACACCCCATGGAGGAAGACTTTCAGAGTATATCAAAGAGAACCTACTCCTACTAGGCCTTTTCAGCCTCAGCTGGCTGCTAAGGCAGTAAACAGGAATAATAAATGTCAACTGCACTTGATGGATACAACTCACAATATTATTGATAAACAGTAACCACTGGTACCAGATTGCAGAGTCCCCAGAAATGTTACTCTCAAGAAACTTCCAGTAGTGCCCTGGCTGGTGTGACTCAGTTGGTTAGAGCATTATCCCATAACTATAACTGAAAAATTGTGGGTTTGATTCCTGGTCAGGGCACATACCTGGGTTGCAGGTTTGATCCCTGGTGCGGGCACAATACCTGGCTCTGACTCAGAGGATCCTCAGTCCTGGAATGGTCTTGGTATATTTGAAAGGCAATCCATTGATGCTTCTCTCTTTCACTGATGTTTCTCTCTTCTCTCTTCTCCTCCTCTCTCTCTAAAAGCAATGAAAAAAACTGTCCTCGAGTGAGGATTAAAAAAAATACAGAGTTCCAATAAATTATTTCTGTGTAGGTTTCTTAGAAGGAGGTTCTGTCATGTTCTGTTGGAATATCATTTTTATACCAATTAAATAGAATATAGGAAACAAATTCCTCAAAGTGCTCTTTAGGGGAAATATAAAGGGAAAGTGGAACAAGCATCCGTGTCTCAGAACATCAGCAGGTAAACCCTTTGCCAGAAGGAGATGCTCTCAGTCTCTCAGAGAAAACGGTCATGGTTAATATTCCAGAGGGATGAGAGAATCCTTCAACTCAGGTGTAGGAAAATAATCCCTGTTTGATTAAAAACTTACCAGATATCACAGTAACACTCAGATTGTTCTTTGGTTTAATGCAAAGTCAACATCTCAAATTTCTTGAAATTGAAGATGGTACAAAATAATACATAAGGGGCCATGTAAATAGTTAATAGAGCAAATCAATTATTCAGAGAGCTGATTGTGATACTGGTGGAGAAAGACCCTTTGACTTTCCTTACAAAAGTGGGCTAAAGACCAGTTCTGATTTGAAATTGGAATGTGAAGTTAGTAATTTCTATCTCCCATGAAACTAGAGATAGTTGAGACTCTGGGCTCTATACTTGGAAGAAGGGTAGCTTGAATTTGGGATGTCAAATGAGGTAGAGAAGACAGCTGCACTGCAGACCGCAGAGCCCTAAGTAGCACACCTTGAGTGTGAAACCACAGTCTCTACTTTATAATAATAGAAAGAACCTAGAGAGACTAGTAGTTCCTTCCTATATAAACCTCCTGAAAAAATCTGGTCCAGGAAACAATTGCTTTAAAATATGAGTACATAACCAAAGAGCAACTGTCACCATATCTAAACAATGATACCATAAAACAAAGGAGTAAACTAACAGGATATTCAAATAACAAATAAAACACAATCATAAGAATACTGTTGCCATAAAATACATGATAATCATTAGTCATTGTGAGCAGATATACTTGTATCATAATGACTTTTATTGAAATCATTACTGATATAAAGTATGGATACAAAGGAGAAAAGAGCTAAGGGAGGACGGTAAAACAGTAGAAGATGGAATGTGGAGTTCTTAGGGGAAAAAAATGAAAGAACAGTGAAAGAAAAATGATCATAGAAATGATAGAAGTGGGAGGGCAAGATGGCAGAGGAGTGAATGGAAGTCACATTGACCACCTCACAGGACACATTTAGAATTACAACCAAATTGTGGAGAAATCACCCAGAACAAACAACTGAACAATAGTGAGAGAGAAACCTTATAACTTCGGACAGACAGAAGAATCACCTTCAGCACAATCTGACTGGTAAGGAGTGCAGTGGAGACTCGAAGTCTGACTGGGCACCCTCTGGTGGCAGCACCAGAGGAACATTTAAGTGGCTAGTTGGATCCCCCTAAGAGTGGGGTCTAAACCATAAGCAGGAATCTCCAGCCTACAGCACCAGAGCCCAGAAAGTACAGACATAACAGCTAGCTGGGTCAAGCGGCAGGGTGGCTCTCTGCCAGAGATGGGCAGCTGGAGACTGAAAGAACCTTTTAAAGGGCCAGTGAGTAAATTTCCATTTGCAGCCACATACCCTGGGCTCTGGCAAAGGTGGGGGCAAAGTGGGCTAGAGACGCCTGAGGAAAGACTGGGAATGGAGGCTTTGGGGGGAGAGCTGAGAGAGTTCTGTCTCAGGAAGCCTGGAACAGACTGCCTAAGGTCAGATGGAGTCAACATCTGACATCACCAGAGGTGGATCCAGAAAGAAAAAATAGAGGTAAATACTGGAGGCTACTGAGATGAAATTCATTGTGGTCTTCATGATTTGCAATATTTTCTTTATTCCATAGCTTTTTAACATTCATTTTTTTGTCCATCGAGTCGGTGCATATTAAGTCACTAGGTTTTATACTATAGTTTATTGCTCTCCTTTCTTAAAATAGTTTTAATCTCTTTATGGCCTTATTAATACTGGTTCATTTGCTGTTGATAGTGGGATTGCAGGGGGGCAGGTTATTATTGCAGTTGTGGGTTTGCTTCCTGGGCTTTGTGGTTTTGATTTGGCAGCCAAATAATGGGAAGACAAAAAAACAACCTCCAATCGAAAGGAAAGGAGGGATCCTAAAGAAGACTTCTAAATGAAATAGCGGAAAGTAAACTATCAGACATTGAGTTCAAAACAATGGTTATAAGGCAGCTCAATGAACTCAATGGGCTCAGTGAGAATTATAAAAAACTACAGGGAAACTACAAGGAAATTACTGCAAACTATATTAGCATGCAAAAGGACATAGAAACTATCAACAAGAACTAAGAGGAAATGAAGAATACAGTTTCTGAGTTGAGTAACACAGTAGAAGGAATCAAAAGCAGGCTAGGTGAAGCAGAGGATTGAATCAGCAAGCTGGAAGACATGGTAGGAAAAAAACACCCAGTAAGAGCAATGAAAAAAGGCTCAAAAAGAATGAAGATGGCTTAAGGGAAATGCAGGACAACTTGAAACATAATCATATCCATATAAAAGGAATACCAGAATAAGGAGGAGCAAAGGATAGAAAACTTGTTGGAAAAAGTAATGATGGAAAACTTCCCTAATTTGAGGAGAGAAAAAGTCACACAAGTCCAGGAATCACAGAGGGTCCCAATCAAGAGGAACCCAGAGACCCACTTCAAGACATATCATAATTAAAATGGTAGATATCAAAGACAGAGAGAGAATCTTAAAGGCAGCAAGGGAGAAACAGGAAGTAACATACAAGGGAGCCCCGATAAGGCTAGAAGGTGACTTCTCCACAGAAACACTGCAAGCCAGAAGGGAATGGCAACAAATATTCCAAGTAATGAAAAGCAAAGGTCTGCAACCAAGACTACCCAGCAAAGCTTGCAATTAAAGTGGAAGGTGATATAAGGAGTTTCCCAGACAAAAGAAGGCTAAAAGAATACATGTCTACCAACCAGCATTGCAAGATATACTAAAGGGACTGCTTTAAGATGAAGAAAGATGAAGAAAAAGAGTGAGAAAGGGAAGAACACAAGTACAAAGGGAAAAAATGAATAAGTACTTATCAATAATAACTTTAAATGTAAATGGATTAAATGCTCCAATTAAAAGACATAGAATGCCTGAATGGATAAGAAAACATGACCAACATATGTACCGCCTACAAGAGACCCACCTCAGAACAAAAGACCTACACAGGCTAAAAGTAAAAGGTTGGAAAAAAAATATTCCAAGTAAATGGACAGGAAAAAAAAGCTGGGGTTTCAATACTTATATCAGATAAAATAGGCTTTAAAACAAAAACCTTAAAAAGAGACACAGAGGGGACTTCATAATACTCAAAAGAAGCATCCATGAAGAAGACATAAACATTGTAAACCTATATGCACCCAACATAGGAGCACCCAAATATATAAGGAAAATCCTTGATGACTTCAAGAAAGATACAGACAACAACACACTTATAGTAGGGGATTTTAACTGTCAACAATAGATAGATCTTCCAAACAAAATATCAACAAGGATACTGTGGAACTGAATGACACATTGGGTCAAATAAGCTTAACTGATATAGATAGAAACTTTCATTCCAAAGAAGCAAAACACGCATTCTTTTCAAATGCACATGGCACATTTTCAAAGAAAGAATGTGTGACAGGACACACAACAAGCCTCAACAAATTCAAGAAAGTTGAAATCATAACAAGCATTTGCTCAGACCATAGGGGCTTAAAACTAGAAACCAACCTCAAGGAAAAAACTCAAACATTCTAATGGAGACTGAAGAACATGCTATTAAACAATGAATGGGTCAATAATGAGATCATAGAAGAAATTCTGGAAACAAATGAAAATAAACATACAACAGTCCAAAACCCGTGGGACACAGTGAAGGCAGCCCTGAGAGGAAAGGTCATATCAATACAGACCTACTTAAAAAAAAAAAAAAAGACAGAAACATTTTAAATAAAAACTTAGCCTACATGTACAAGAACTGGAGAAACAACAATAAACAAAGCCCAGAGCAAATAGAAGGAAGGGAAAAATCAAGATCAGAGCAGAACTGAATGACATAGAAACTAAAAGAATAATTCAAAGGATCAATAAATCCAGGAGCTTGTTCTTTAAAAAGATAAACAAAATCAACAAGTCTTTAAGCAGATTCATCAAGAGGAAAAGGGTGCGGTTGCAAATAAAATCAGAAGTAGGAGAAATTACAAGTGATAGCACCAAAATACAAAGGATAGTAAGAAATTACTACGAACAACTATATATATGTATATATGTCATATATATGAACAACTATATATGTATATATATACATGCCAAGAAATTTGAAAACCTGGGTGAAATGGACAAATCTCTAGAAAAATATAATCTTCCAAAGCCAAATGAAGAAGAAACAGAAAGCCAGAACAGATTGATAACAGCTGGTGAAATTGAAGCACTAATCAAAAAACTCCCAGCACACAAAAGCCCTGGACTGGACTGTTTCACAGGAGAATTTTACAAAACATTTAAGGAAGAACTAATCCCTGTCCTTCTCAGACTATTCCAAAAAACCCAAGAGGGAAGAATCCCAAAATCTTTTTATGAGAATGAGGCCAGCATCATTCTAATCCAAAAATCAAATAGACACAACGAAGAAAACGCAGGTCAATATTGCTGATGAACATAGATGCCAAAATCCTCAACAAAATATTGGCAAACCATATCCAGCAATACATTAAAAAGATCATACACCATGATCAAGTGGGATTTATCCCAGGGATGCAAGGATGGTATAATAATCACAAATCAATAAACGTAATAAATCACATACACAAAAGGAAAGACAAAAATCACATGATCGTATCAATAGATGCAGAAAAACATTTGATAAGGTACAGCACCTATTTATGATAAAAACACTCAGCAAAGTGGGAATAAAGGGGGTATACCTCAACATAATAAAGGCTATGTATGAGAAACTTAAAGCCAACATTATACTGAGCAGGCAAAAACTAAAAGCTTTCCCACTAAGATTGGGAACACGACAAGGATGTATACTTTCACCACTTCTATTCAATATAATATTAGAAGTCCTAGCCATAGCCATCAGTCAAGAAAAAGAAATAAAAGGCATCCAAATTGGAAAGGTGGAAGTAAAACTGTTATTATTTGCACATGACATGGTAGTGTACATAGAAAACCCTATAGACTCCACCAAAAAAAATTCTCAACCTAGTAAGTGAATTTGGCAAAACAACAGGACACTGTTTTGCCAAACACAAAACACACAGTCAATATTCAGAAATCTAAGGCATTTTTATACACCAACAATGAAATATCAGAATTGGAAATCAGGGAAAAAATCCCATTTACTATAGCAACAAGAAAAATAAAGTACCTAGGAATAAACTTCACCAAGGAGGTAAAAGACCTGCACTCCGAAAACTACACAACACTGCAGAAAGAAATTAAGAGACATAAATAAATAGAAGTGTATACCATGTTCATGGATTGGAAGCATTAACATCATCAAAATGTCTGTACTACCCAAAGCAATTTATGGATTCAATGCGATCCCCATTAAAATACCAATGACATATTTCACAGACATAGAACATTTCAAAAATGTAAATTAACTATAAATGACCCCAAATAGCTGCAGCAACTTTGAGAAAGAAGAACAAAGTAGGAGGGATCACAATACCTGACATCAAACTATAGTGGAAGTCCACTGTCATCAAAACAGTCTCGTACTGGCATAAGAGAAAAGATGTAGAACAATGGATCAGAATAGAGATCCCAGGAATAAACCCATGTCTCTCTGGTCAATTAATATTTGACAAAGGGAGCAGAAGCATAAAATGGAGTAAAAATAGCTTTTCAACAAATGGTGTTGGGAGATCTGGACAGCTACATGCAAAACATAGAAATTTGACCACAAACTTACACCACACACAATAATAAACTCAAGATGGATAAAAAACTTATAAGTTGCGACACCATAAAAGTCCTAGAGGAGAACATAGGCAGGAAAATCTCAGATATTCCATGCAGTAATATTTTCACAGATATGTCCCCTAGAGCAAGGGACATAAAGGAAAGAATAAACAAATGGGACTTCATTAAAATAAGAAGCTCCTGCGTGGCTAAAGAAAACATCAGCAAAATGAAAAGGAAACCAACCTTATGGGAAAATACATTTGCCAGTGATACCTGGGACAAGGGTTTGATCTCCAAAATATATAAAGAACTCACATGACTCCACTCTAGGATGACAAACAATCCAATTAAAAAATGGGCAAAGGACCTGAATAGACACTTCTCCAAGGAGGACATACAGAAGCCCCAGAGACATATGAAAGGATACTCAGCATCACTAGCCATCAAAGAGATGCAAATTAAAACCACAATGAGATACCACTTCACACCAGCCAGAATTGCCATCATAAACAAATCAACAAACAGCAAGTGCTGGCCAGGATGTGGAGAAAAGGGAACCCTAGTGTACTGTTGGTGGGAATGCAGACTGGTGCAGCCACTGTGGAAAACAGTATGGAATTTCCTCAAAAAACTAAAAAGGGAACAGCCCTTTGACCCAGCAATTCCACTGCTAGGATTATACCATAAGAATCCTGAAACACCAGTTCAAAAGAACCTATGCACCCCAATGTTCATAGCAGCACGATTTACAATAGCTAAGAATTGGAAGCAACTAAGTGCCCAACAGTAAATGAGTGGATCAAAAAACTATGGTACATTTATGCAATGGAATACTACACAGCAGGAAGAAAGAAAGAGCTGCTACCCTTCGTGGCAGCATGAATGGAACTGGAGAGCATGATGCTAAGTGAAATAAGCCGGGCAGTGAAAGACAGACACCATATAATCTCACCTATAAGTAGAACTTAATCAACAAAACAAACAGGCAAGCAGAATATAACCAGAGGTATTGAAATAAAGAACAAACTGACAGTAACCAGAGGGGAGGAGATAGGAGAATAACTGGGGAAAAGAAAGGGATGTGTCATCAAGGAATATGCATAAAGGACTCATCAATAAAGCCAAATGGGGGAAGGATTCAGGGTGGGAGGTGGGGGTAGGTGGGGCTGGGGAAAGTGGTGGTTGGAAAATGTTGACAAAAAACAAAACAAAACAAAACAAAAAAAATGGGGAGGCTAAGAATGGTAGAGGAAATTGAGAAGTCAAAGGACTGATATGTAGAACCCATAGACATGAACTAAGAGGTGGGAGGATGATGGGATGGGGTGCAGGGCAGAGAGGATATAGGGGAGAAAAAAATGGGACAACTGTAATAACATAATCAATAAAATATACCAAAAAAGAAAGAAAAATAAATGATAAAAGTAGTGTAGTTGCAGCTAAGACATTAATTGGCATGGAGGACAATACGGAAAGGAGAAAATGCTGGAAAGAACTGTGGATGTGGATTTTAGGTAAAAGGAGCGAACATAGTACATAATGATGTCTCTAACAGTAGAACTATGATAATGGAACGAACTGATGTTTAAGCATATGAATTGCAGAATATCTTTCAGAGATTTAAATTAAACATGAAGGAGTGTTGCATTATTTTAAAGTTACAAAGAAAACAGATTTATGGGGGAAGAATATATATGAATGAAATCATAATGTATCATAGCAATAAAAATTGTACCTGAAATGATAAACCAGGAGAATAATTGATGCTGATTATATAGAGTTTTTCTGTCCAGTACAATAGCCATATTCTTCTGTGGCAATTTAAATTTAAATCAAATAAATGTAAATTTAAATTTCAGATATGAAGTCTCATTAGCCATATTTCAAGTGTTTAGTAGTCACATGTGACTAGTGCCCATCCTATTACACAATATGGTATTTACAATAGGATCATAAAATCATGAATTTTGAGAACATAGTTTAAATAAGCGAGGCACACAACAAATACGATTTCAGTTAGGTGAGGCACCTAGAGTAGTCAAATTCATAGACACAGAAAGTACAATCTTTGGTTGCCAAGGCCTGGGGGGAGGAGAGAATGGGTAGTTACTGCTTAATGGATAGAGTTTCAGTTTCACAAACTAAAAAGCTTTGGAAAAGGATGGTGGTTATGGTAGTACAACAATGTGAATGTATTTAATTCCACTAAATTCTACACTTAAAAGTGGTTAAAATGCTACATTTTATTATGTGTATTTTACACAATTTAAAAAGTAAAAAAATAAGAATTTTTAAAACTAAAAACTAAAATTCATTAGCTTGTTTAGCAACACTTGGCAGAGAGTATCAATAAGCTATAAATAAAATATCTGTAAAGTTAGTGGGCTTCAAATAATTTTGTCATAACCAGGCAAGAAAAACAAGTTTCCTAATAAGGAAAACGTATCAGGCTGGTCTCAGTCTTTTCATCTGCAGTGTTCAACTTTTGAATACAACATAGCAATGTCTATTGCTAAGGGCTGGGAAAAGGGATGTGTGACCCAGGAATTTTAACAGGACAAATGGTGGATCGATTATAAAAATAGTCAACAAGCTTTTAAATTGGAAGAAGTTGGAGTACATTGTTTTGATTAGTCTTAAAATCCAGTTGATTGCATGTGAATATATTCCCTTTCTGCTACCTCAGTTACCCAGCATCTAGAGCTCTGTCTTGTTATCTTACATAGATTTTCTGCTAGTTCTTCTGTTATCTCTACTTCTAGCCCCTGAATCCAGTAATCTCTGAAATTGGCTCCAGAAATGTTTGCTATCCTCTTAAAATCAACTTGCCATCTTTCTGAGTTTCTGTGTTTTGCATTTTACTTCGTGAATGACATGGACTCTTCTACAGGGCCTTGCTCCAATAATGACTGTCGTCATGACTCTTGACTCTTACTAACTAAATATTTGGCTCTAATACCTAACTCTAGGTTTAAATCCTTACCTGTCAATTCCTAGAAGAATTATCCTATAGCCTTACTTCTACCCTTTTGTCAACTTCAGCTATAATTTTCTGGCTCCCAAGGATTAGCCTTTCCTGTGCCACGTGTATTAATATGTCCATGTCTAAAACTTGCTTCATCTGGTTCCCAGCATAGTCTCAGATAGAAACATTATGAATATGTTTAGATAAAGATGATCACGATTACTATGTAGCTCAAACTCCATCTCCGTAAGTGTGTTGTTTACATTGTTTTACATGGAAAACATTAGCAGTAGCACTATAACCAGGTCCGTGCCCAAATAATGAGACAGTTTCCCATAGATGAGCAATGTGACATTAAATCATTGTGTACAGAGCTCAGCATCCGTAAAGATGAATTGATGTGAGTTTGTGAATGTACATTTTTTAATGTTTGAAGTTGGTTTTATGAGTACATTTCAAAGTTTTGAGCCCATAAATTTATCTGTCAGAAAGGGAGCCATAGCATTGATACCATTGCTTCATCGGACAATATTAGAATGTAAATGATAGTATGACATAGGACATGAAGTCCAGACTAAATGAAGGAGAGAGACAGAACCTGAAGCAGTGAAGACTGTTGTGGGCAAGATAGCAATAAAGTGATGTTTTTTTTTTAAGGATGTAAGTGAAACTTGTGAACTAATGTAGATAAAGATGTATAAGGCCAGATTTCAACATTTTAATAATAAATGGGGAAATAATATTTAGCATAATGATGTTAAGATGAAGTTCATGAAAGAAACTTTGAGTATAGTATAGAGAAAGTAAAAGGTCAGGAGTGATGGTTTAATAGAGTTTTTCTTCTGCATGAAAAAAAAATTAGGCTAATGTTGACCTTGCTCAAAAAAAAAAAAAAGGAAGAGGACATTTAGATGGGCATAGATAAAAATATTGTCATAAATGTCTGTAAAATGCATTTTTGAAAATCTATTAATAATCAATATAGAGAATAAAATTTAAAAATTTAGTTCCAGATAATGGGTCTGATTCACTAATCTACAAATGAGAGAAGGGAAGGACACAGTTCTGAGGCTCAATTCATAAAACAATTTTTATCTTACCTGTAGGAACAGTGCAGGATTGGTATTCTGGCTTTATTCCGCCTTTAACAAGGCCAGAGTCTTCTAAGGAGTATTACGGTAGTTCTGAAGTTTTGAAGTCAGCTCAGTGCTGACAAGACCATGTAAATTCCACACTCCCTTTCCTGTCACTGATGATGGCTGGGACATTTCAGGGTCAAGGATCAGACCTCAAGGTAATGTTACAATTAGGTATTTCAACTGAGTTGTAATTCTAAGAAGAAAGTTTCCATTATTTTTCCTGAGACCGCACACACCTCTACCTGTTATCTGTTCCGATAACTGGAGTCCTGTATCTCTAAATAATTATTTAGATTCAGGAACGTAGAATCAGGGGAACATTTTAAAGCTGAGGAAAGATAGCAGACAGACAATGCAAAATCCGAAAGCACTTCCTGCACTGGGTGTGCTGTCAGAGTCAGATGTACTGACCTAGGACTTACTGAGGACTCGGGGCTTGCCTGGTGTTCCCTGGGCACAACTCCTTAGGCTTAGTCATCTGATCATGCCGGCTTTAACAGTACCAGACACTGGTAAAGCTGGTCGCTGTCCACCCTTTTACTTTGTGTTTCCCTGGAAGTAAAGCCTGAGATAAGGACTTGGCTACGTATAATTTGAGAGACGACCTCAGGTAACAAGAAAGAGGAAGCAGAGAGGGCATGACAGGGAAGTTTGCTGTATTACTGATGTATCTGCTTTAGACAGATGGGTTCTATTTCACAAGAACCTCTGCAAAGCAAAGAGAGTGACTCCAGTAACTGCCCGTGTGAAAAACGGAGTCTGAATATGTAGCTGCACTTGCCAGCCTCATCAGCTGTAATGCTCCCGTTCCGCCACACCCTTCTTTGCATTTTCAGGCTGCCCTTGATCACTTTAGAATGGTTTATTTTCTCTCCATTATTTTAGATGGTGAACCCTCTCCAGCCCCACAGTGAGTCACGAGGGAATCCTGTCAACAGATCAGTGATCATATTCCAAGTGCTAGAAGCTCTGATGCTATCTTCTACTGTTTTTTTTTAAATTAAATTTATTGGGGCAACACTGGTTAATAAAATAATTTAGGTTTCAAGTATATGATTCTATGATACATCATCTGTATATTGCATTGTGTGTTTACCACTCAAAGTCAAATCACCTTTTATCACCATATATTTGACCCCTTTCCCCCTTTACTACCACCTCCCCTGCCCCATTACCCTTCCCTCTGGTAACCACTGTACTGTTGTCTGTGTCTGAGTTTTTGTTTGTCGTTTGTTCCTTTGTTGCTTTCGGCTTTATATGCCACATATGAGTGAAATCACGTGGTCCTTGACCTTTTCTGCCTGATTTATTTTGCTTACCATGATATTCTCAAGATCCATCCGTGTTGTCACAGAGGACAGCATTTCATTTTTTATGGCCGAGTAGTATTCCATTGTATATATGTACCACTTCTTCTTTATCCAACCATCTGTCTAGGGACACTTCAGTTGTTTCCGCATCTTGGCCACCATGAATAACGCTGCAGTGGACATAGGGGTGCATATATCTTTCCAAATAAATGTTTTCAAATTTTTTGGGTAGATACTCAAAAGACGGGTTGCTGGGTCCTATGCTAACTCTATTTTTAATTTTTTTGAGAATTCCCCATACTGTTTTCCATAGTGGCTGTACCCGTTTACATTCCCACTAGCAGCAAATGAGGGTTCCTTTATACTTGTTATTTGTCTTGTTGGTGATAGCTGGTATGAGTGGTGTCTCATTGTAGTTGTGATTTGCATTTCCCTAATAGCTTGTGGAGTTGAACATTGTTTCATATATACCCGTTGGCCATTTATGTGTTCTTGGGAGAAGTGTCTGTTCAGCTTCTATGCCCATTTTTTAATTAGGTTTTTTGTTTTTGTTTTTTAGTTGTATGAGTTCTTTGTTTTGGATATTAACCCCTTATTGGAAATGTTGGCAAATATCTTCTCACATGCAGTCTGTTGCCTTTCTGTTTTTGTTGACAGTTTCTTTTGCTGTGCAGAAGCTTTTTATTTTGATATAGTCCCATTTATTAATTTTGCTTTTGCATCCCCTGCCTTTGAGCTCAAATTCAAAAAGATCCTCTCTCAAGACCAAGGTCTAGAAGTTTAGTACCTCTGTTTTCTTTGATGTAATTTACTGTTTCAGGTTTTATATTTAGGTCTTTGATCCATTTTGAGTTAATTTTTGTGTGTGGTGACAAATAGCAGCCTAGTTTCAATCTTTTTTGCATGTGGCTTTCCAATTTTCATAGCACCATTTATTGAAGAGGCTTTCTTTTCCCCATTGTATGTTTTGGGCTCCTTTGCTGAAGACTCTTTGTCTAAATACATAGGAGTTTATTTCTGGGCTTTTAATTCTATTCCATTGGTCTATGTGTGTTTTTCTGCAGATACCGTACTGTTCTGATTATTGTCCCTTTGTAGTATAATTTGAAGTCAGGGAGTGTAATACCTCAGGTTTTGTTCTTTTTTCTCGTATTTCTTTGCCTGTTTGGGGTCTTCTGTGGTTCCATACAAATCTGATAATTTTTTTGTTATATTTCTTTAAATTGTCATTGAAATTTTGATGGGGATTCCATTAAACCTGTATATTGCTTTGGGTAATATTGCTATTTTAACTATGTTGATTCTTCCAATCCATGAACACAGAATATTTTTCCATTTCTTTGTGTCTTCTTTGTTTTCTTTTAACAGTGTCTTACGGTTTTTGGTGTATAGTTCCTTCACATCCTATAAGTTTATTCCTAGGTATTTTATTCTTTTTGTTGGAATTGCAAAAGGAGTTTATTTTTTTCATTTCTCTTTTTGAAAAGTGGACATCCTTGTCTTATTCCTGATTTTAGAGGAAAAACTTTCCAATTTTCACCATTGAGTATGATATTAGCTGAAGGTTTTTCATATATGGCCTTTATTATGTTGAGGTACTTTCCTTCTATACCCATTTTATTGAGTGTTTTAATCATAAATGGATGTTGTATGTTGTCAAATGCTTTTCTGCATCTGTTGATATAATCATATTATTTTTATCCTTTATTTTGTTAATATGGTGTATCACATTGATTGATTTGCTTATGTCGAAGTATCCTCATGCCCCTGGAATGACTCCACTTGATTGTGATGTATTATCTTTTTAATGTATTGTTGTATTTTATTTCCTAGTATTTTCTTTAGGATTTTTGTATCGGTATCCATAGAGATACTAGTCTGTAATTTTCTTTTTTGTGTTATCCTTGCCAGGTTTAGTATCAGGGTAATTAATGTTGATCTCATAAAATGTGTTAGGAAGTATTGCTCCTTCAATTTTTTTTGAAGAGATTGAGCAGAAGAGGTATTAAATCTTCTTTGAATGTTTGGTAGAATTCACTAGTGAAGCCATCTGGTCCTGGGCTTTTATTTTTTGGGACTTTTTTGAGACATGTTTCAGTTTCTTCACTGTTGATCAACCTACTTAGATTTTCCAGTTCTTTGTGATTCAACCTAGAAAGGTTATATATTTTTTTCTAAGAGCTTACCGGTTTCTCCTAGTATATTGAATTTTGTATCATATGGTCTCTCACACTATTGTATGATCCTTTGTATTTCTGTGTTATCATAACTTCCCCTCTTTTATTTCTAATTTTGTTTATTTGAGTCTCTTCTCTTTTTTCTTCCTTAGTGAGTCTAGCCAGAGGTTGGTTGGTTTTATTAATCCTTTCAAAGCATCAGCCCTTTGTTGTGTTATTTTTTGTATAGTCTTTTTGTTCTGCTTCATTTAATTCTGTTCCAATTTTTATTATTTCCAACCTCCTGCTGACTTTGGTCTACATTTGTTCTTATTTTTCTAGTTCTTTAAGATGTAATGTTAGGTTTTTTATTTGGGATTTTTCCTGTTTCTTGAGAAAGACCTGTATTGATATAAACTTCTCTCATTACCACTTTTGCTGCATCTCAAATGTTTTTGTATGCCTATTGTCATTTCTCACTTGTCTCTGTATCTTTTGATCTCTCCTTTTATTTCTTCTTTGACCCAGCTGTTCTTTAGTAGTATGTTGTTTAATGCCTATGTTGTTGTGGTTTTACATACTTTCTTTTTACAGTCGATTTCCAATTTCAAAGCATTGTGGTCAGAGAATATGCTTGATATGATTTCAATCTTCTTAAATTTTTTGAGGTTAGTTTTGTGTTTCAACACATCCTCTATCCTTGATAATGTTTCATGTGCACCAGAGGAGTGTAAATTCTGGTGTTCTGAGATGAAATGCTTTGAAAATGTCGATTATGTCCATTCAGTCTAATGTCTCATTTAAGGCTGATATTTCCTATTTGATTCACTGTTTGGATGACTTACCTGTAGCTGTCAATGGGGTATTTAGATCTCCTACTATAATTTTGTTTTAGTCAGTTTCTCCCTTTATTTCTTTAAAAAAAAATTTTTAATTGCATTTTTTCCACTACCATTTAACCCCCTTCCACACCCCTCCCTTCTGCAGTCACTACACTGTTGTCCATGTCCATGAGTCATTTTCCCTTTTTTCTCAGTCCCTCCACCTACTAACTCCCTCCCCTCTCCCTGACAATAGCTGTCATACTACTCTCCATCTATAAGTCTGTCTCTGTTTTCCTTGTTAGTTCAATTTGGTCATTACATTCCACATATAAGTGAAATCACATGATATTTGTCTTTGTCTGACTGGCTTGTTTTACCTAGCATAAAGTTCTCCAGGCCCATCCATGCTGTTGCAAAAAGTAAAATTTTCTTTTTTACAGCTGAGTAGTGTTCCATTGTGTGAATGTCCCATGGTGTTTTATCCACTCATCTACTGGTGGACACTTGGGCTACTTCCATATCTTGGGAACTGTAAATAATGTTGCAAGGAACATAGAGGTGCTTATATTCTTTCAAATTAGTGTTTTGAGTTCCTTTGGATATATTCCCAGAAGTGAGATTGCTGGGTTAAAAGGCAGATGCATTTTTAATTTTTTAAGGTATCTCCATACTGCTTTCCACAGTAGTTGCACCAGTCTGCATTCCCACCAGTGTGTAAAAGTGTTCCCTTTTCTCCACATCCTAACCAGTACTTGTTGTTTGTTGATTTATTGATAGTAGCCATTCTGACAGGTGTGAGATAATATTTGATTGTGATTTTACTTTGCATTTCTCTGATAATTAGTGATATTGAGCATCTTTTCATATGTCTGTTGGCCATCTGTATGTCCTCTTTGAAGAAATGTCTATTCAGATCCTTGGCCCATTTTTTAATGGGATTGTTCGGATTTTTTTTGGTGTTGACTTTTGTTCAGTTCTTTATATATTTTGGATATTAACCCCTTATCAGGTGTATTGGAAAATATGTTCTCTCATTTTGAGGTTGCGTTTTTATTTTGTTGATGGTCTCCTTTGCTGTGCAAAACTTTTTAGTTCGATTGTAGTCCCATTTATTTTTTCTTTTGTTTCTCTTGCCTGGGGAGTTACAGCAGATAAAATATTGCTACAAGCAATGTCTGAGATTTTATTGCCTATGTTTTCTTCTATGATTTTTATGGTTTTGGGCCTAATATTTAAGTCTTTAATCCATTTCAAATTTATTCTTATGTGTGGTATAAAAGGTGGTCTAGTTTCATTTTTCTCCAGGTATTCACCCAGTTTTCCCAACACTATTTATGGAATAAACTGTCTTTAGCCCATTGTATTTGCTTGCTTCCTCTGTTGAATATTAATTTATTATAAATGCGTGAGTTTATTTCTGGGCTCTCTGATCTGGTCCATTGATCTATGTGTCTGTTTTTATGCCAATACCAGGCTGTTTTGATTACTATAGCCTTATAATACAGTTTGATATTAGGTAGCATGATTCCTCCAACTTTATTCTTCTTTCCCAGGATTGCTGTTGCTATGTAGAGCTTTTTGTGGTTCCATATAAATTCTTGAAATATTTGTTCTAATTCTGTGAAATATGACATTGGAATCTTGATAGGAATTGTGTTAAATCTGTAGGTTGCTCTGGGTAGTATGGGTATTTTAATGATGTTAATTCTCCCTATCCATGAACACGATATGTGCTTCCACTTATTTGTATTTTCTTCTCCCTTTATTTCTGTTAGTAGTTGCTTTATATATTTTGATGCTCCATGATTGGGTACATATATATATTGAAAAGTGTTACATATTCTTGATGTAGTATCCTCATTATCATTATAAAATGTGCGTCTTTGTCCTTTGTAGCTTTTTAAAAAATCTTGAAATTTATTTTGTCAGATATAAGTAGGGCTATACCTGTTTTTCTCTGATGGTATTTGCTGGGAGAATCATTTTCTACCCTTTCATTTTGAGTCTGTGTTTGCTCTTGCAGCTTAGATGTGTCTCTTGAAGGCAGCATATGGTTGGGTTTTTTTTTTTTTTTTTTAATCCAATCTGTGCCTTTTATTTTTTATTTTTTGATGAATTCAGTCCATTTACATTTAGGGTGATTATTGATACATGAGGATTTCCTACAGCCATTTTATCTTTTTTTTTCCTGGTAACTCTGCGTCTTCTTTGTTTCTTTTCCCTTGTGTTTGTGTTGCTTTATTTTGTGGTATTCTATGACTTTTGCCCCCATTTCCTCCTTTTTAAAGTACAATGGAAACTCAGTTCTCAAACTTACTTTGTTCCAGAAGGCTGTTTGAAAAGCAATTTCTTCAAAAACTGAATCATTTCATTAGAAATAATGTAAATTGAATTCATCTGTTTTAACCTCTTTTATATACAGTACATGTCTAATGTACTGTTTAATGTATAAATAAATACAAAAAACAAAAAGCACATGAAATACAAAATTTTAGCAAAAATGAAATTAAATTTAGAATAAAAAATGAAAATGTACAAGACACTGGAACTTACCTTTAATGTTGAAGCTATTGATGACTGAATATGGAGCAGAGGGGTGGAGAAATGTTGTTTGGGAGGGGAACCGCCTTCCATACAAATGTCAGGTAGCTGCTGTTCTGGGCTTTTTTTTTTGTCTTTTGTTTCTCTGCTCCACTAGACCTTGCTTCAGGCTCGCTGGGCCTCTGCCTCACTCAAAACCTATCCAGTGACGTTTTGGCCTGTGTTTTAACACTTGCCTGAAGTGAAATACTGCATTGTCATTGGGCAAGTGTATTACACGGTTTGCTGCTACTTTGGCAGGGTGATATTTCTCAATAAAACTTTGCATTTCTCCCCGTTTCCCAAGCATTACCTTGGGAATATGCTCCCTTCCCTCTTCCTCCTCTGAAGAGAGATCCTCAGTTGCCATGTGTTGCTGCTCCCGCCGAAGGGCTTGGACCTTCCCAGTGATGGGTTCAGTGCTGCGTCCCTTCACATCATCACCATCCACCCCCAAGCCCAGGCACTTGCCGAGAGACACAGCATCCTCCACAGCAGACACAGCTCATCCTCAGAGCCCTCGAAGTTGCTTTCAGCAACAGACTCGGGGCACCATTTCTCCCAGGCTGGTTGCTGTGTCCCGGAAAAGATGTATGCCCCGCCCCCGACCCCAGTGCTTTGTCTGTGAACCTCAGGCAAGTGAGGATATTAAAATATTCCTTCCAGAACTCCCTGAGGGTTAAATTACTTTCAGAGGTCACCTCAAAACACTTCTGAAACAGTGATTCTGTGTAGAGTTTCTTAAAATTAGAAATGACCTGCTGGTCTGTTGCATGGGTGAGAGGAGTTGTTAGGTGGCAGGAATGTAACTGAACAACTGGTGGGGTCCCAGTGCCTGCTGGCCATAGGCAGTGACTCTAGAGATAGAATCTGGTGGAAAGGAAAAAAAACTATGTATATATGATTACTTGATGCCCACCCTTTCCCTCTCGCCCTGGAGGAGTGAGTAGTCTGTTGGCAGGTCACCAGGGCAGCAGTTTCCAGAGCCTCCGTGTGCAGGGGGTGGGCATGGAGCTTGCTCCCCAGCCGCCTCCTTCTGCCTGCTGGCCATAGTCTCTTCTCCCTGCCCCCACTTCTTACAGTACCGGCAGTGCACTCCTGGTAAGGCCCAAAGCCCTCAGGGAGGGGCATAGGGCCTGACTGCACTGGTCTGTAGCTGACTGACCCACAGGCAGTGGCAGCCGCTATGGCTTCCTCCCCGGGGAAAGGGAGCAGGGCTTGCTGGACCCACGCCAGAGGCATGGGTCACGGGTGGGCAGCTGCCTCCATGGCTTCCCGCCTGGAGAAGGGGCATGGAGCTTGTCGCCCCAAGCCTCTCTGAGTCCTCCGGCTGAGCCTCCTCCTCTGCGCTCCTCCAAAACTCTCCCTACCACCCGAACTCTGCTGTGCTCCCAGACAGCAGGGCCTGGAGGGCTATGTCAGGGAGCACTCAGAATCCCTCTGGCTAGGTCCCTGGCTCAGGAAGCTCAGCCTCCAAACACAGACCCACCAGCCCCAGGGGATGGGGGAGCAAAACTTGGCATTCATGCACACTCTGCCCTTTAAAGACCCCCCCTACCCCCACCGCCCAATCCCCTGCATAGTGGAAGTAGATGGGAGGGATGTCCCTCCCATCCAGTTGTCTTCCTGGTTTTTGGCGTCAGCCTTGTGTGCCTTTTTCCTTGTTATGTGTGCATCATCCCAGTTGCCGGGGTGACACACACATGCACCATCTTCAGCACTTCTCCATCCTTCCCATTTCCAGGGGAGTGGGGGAGAGGTTTTTCCCATTATAGGAACCTAGCGGTGATAAAGCTGTATACTTCCACCAACTCAGCCTCCAAGCCGGGATGGTGGGCAGGAGCGTTGTCCATAATAAGAAATGCCCTGAGTGGCAACTGTTTTTCTCCGAGGTATTTTTTCACACTTGAGGCAAACACTTCATGAATCCACTGAGAACAAAATGGTTCCTGGTTACCCAAGCTTTGCTATTAGTTCTCCACATCACTTTCAACTTGTTCTTCATGAAATTATTTTTCTTGAACACTTTTGGGTTTTCTGAGTGGTAGACAAGGAGAGGCTTCAATTTAAAGTTCCTTAGTCACATTCCCACATGGCAATACCATCAGCCTGTCCCTCATTGGTTTGTGTCCTGGCACTGACTTCTCCTGGGTGATGTAGGTCCTCTTTGGCATTTTCTTCCAGAAGAGGCCTGTCTCATCACAATTGGACACTTTTTGGGGAAGAAATCCCTTGGCCTCTACGTATTCTTAAAATCCTGTCACGGAATTACCAGCAGCTACTTTGTTAGAACTGACAGCCTCCCCACGCCTCACCAGACTATGAATGCATTTCTTTTCTTACATTTGTGGCACTACCCCCTACTAGCCTTAAATGAATCACTTTCAGAACTCATTCCAGGGGTGTGTTTTTGGAGGTCAGCATGCAGCTTGTTTGCTTTTTCACATACCATTGCTTCTGAAATGCTATCACTGGCAGGCCGCTTTTTTAAAATCCAGATCAACAATTTTCTACCTCTTCGGTTGCCTTTGATCGTTGTCTGGTGAGCACTTTCACACTCTTAAGAATATCAGCACTCTTGATGGCCTCTTTATGTTTTAAAATTGTGCTAATTATCAGTTTCGCCATGTCATACTCGGTAGCCTGGTCAGACACAGGAGCACCTCTATCATACTTTGCCATTATTTCTTTTTTAGGCTCTGTCGTGTTGTCACAAGTTCCCTTTTCACCTTGCTGCTGTCATTAACCTTCTTAGGACCCATGGTGACTCACTGTATGTATTTAATAATAATAAGCAGCAACATAAGCAAAAAACCACAAAAATGTTTATAGCACGATTCCCTGAGGTGTTAACAGTGCAAGATTTAGTGGTAAAGTGACTTTTACACACAAATTCTCTCCTTTGTCACCTGAGAGAAGCACGACTGATCATACAGGTATCAGCATGAAATGATTGTTGGGTGGAGGACTGAAGTTTTGTTTGACAGCCGAGACATTTTTTCTGTGAACAACCTGATCGAGAACCAAAATGTTTGAGATGGGAGATGTCTGAGAACTGAGGTTTAACTGTAAATCTTGATTCCAAGTAACAGATTTCCATAATTCTGATGCTTTAGGGAGACATCTTCTTACCAAGTGGCAATTGTTTGGGGATGTGTGATATTGTGAATTTTAAAAATATGTTTGTCCTTCAGATAATGAAAAAAAAATATTTCTTCTATATATTTTGTCTTTGTCCACAATTCTTGGTCCCCAGCTGCCAGAACTCTTGGAATTTAAGTGTTGAGAGTGCCAAAGGTGTCTTTTGTATGTGAATGATATGACTACAGGAAAACACCTAAGGTTGGGGTGGCTAGTTGCCAATGGAACCAATCAAGTGATTAAAGAGTTGGAACTTTCAGTTCCCACCTCACCCCCAACTCCTGGGAGGGGAGAAGGGGTTGGAGGTTAAAACAGTCAGAAACAGCTAATGATTTAGTCAATGATAGCGATGTAACAAAATTTCCACAAAATTCCAAGAGGATGGGATTCTGAGAACTTCCAGGTTGGTGACCACATGGAGATGTGTGGAATGTGGCACTCCCGGAACCCAGTATAGTTGGTGCCAGTGAAGTGGGATTTGCTAGAATGGCCTTGACTCACAGAAATGTGGTTTGGGAAGAGAAAGGATGAAAGGTTGAGAGATGAGGAACCTTTGATTCCTGGGTGCCATGTAGTCACCCATTACATGGAACAGTAGTTGTGCTGCAATCAGTTACTGCAGGTGAGGGCTACCAATGGAATTTAGAGATGGATCTAACTCCTGGGGGCCTAGTTTACTTCGTGCATAAGGACATGCCAACTGATAAGGAAAAAAACAAATATTCAATCTCTTTTTTATTGTTATATGTAACAGCAAAACTAAAAGGGTTAGACTTTGATGCTAGACCAAGCTCATATTTCAGTGAGTATGACTTTAGGGCACTTGTCTGAAAGTCACCCCCCAAAGGGGAAAATTATAAAGGGGCAATAGAAAGTACTTCTAAGGCCTCTAATTGCCAAGAAAGTAGTCAAAGTGGGGGAAAGGCAAGCCAAGAAATTATTGCAAGCAGAGGGTATAGTATAAAGGAGTTGTTTCATTTTATAGACTGATAGCATCAGCTTCCTGGAAAATCTTTATTAAAATGGATGTTGAGAGTATTCAGTTTAGAGGTCGTGCCTTTGGTTTGAAAGCCGCAGAGTGGAAGAGCATGTTTTGGTTGATGCAGGACCCAGAGCTCACTATTGAACCATCACAGGTGGTTGTAAGTGATCCGGACGCACAGGAGGTTGTTATTCCTGAGGCAACAACCAGCCTTGTGAACTGGAGAAAAGCCGTTGTAAGGTCTAAGAAGGGGCACTGCCAGCTTTTCCCTTTGAATGCCAAGTGGAACACCGCAGAAGAAGCAGCTAATATGCTTCCTTGGCAAGCCATGTGGGGTTTGTTTTATGGTGATTATATTATTCGCCAAATGACTATGTTCCCTACCTACTAAGGTCATGGTAAAGGGATCCCTTTCACATGGGCACCCCATGTAACCTTATTGCTTCAAATGTTACGGAATTTGCTATCTTGGCTTCCCCTTACAGGCCTTACAGATGCAAATAAAATATTAGGTTGTTATACGAGGAGGGACCCTCCCTACCCCAAACTGGAATTATCTTCTGGAGGGCATCCCAATTGTACAGGCGTCCCCTGCTAGGGTTCCCCTAGGAACCCATCTGTATCAGTGTACCATCTGGCATTGTCATGAGAGTCTGCGTTGGGCTTCGGTGAATTTTGTTGACTCTTTAAGTGCATTTACCCATTTCATGATGGGTGATTTGCAAGTGCACATGCCCACAACACACTAGTGTTCAGAAGTTTTCCAACGAAAACAGAATGACCAGTATTCTCCACCCTCCCTATTCACCTGATCTCGCCCCAAGCATCTTTTCTTTTGTTTCCCTGGACGAAAAAAGTCCTCAATGGGGAACGTTTTGCTGATGTGGAAGAGTTGAAACAAAGTGGGTAAAATGATTTGAGGGTGGAATAAAGGACTCCTTGATATGGCATTCTTGCAAACTGAAGCTAGTCCTGTGGATTAAGTCCTATTAGAGGCTACAGTTAGGAACATAGGAGTTGACGGAGTTAAGGTAAAGGTTTGTAGGATAATTAGTATGTTTTAAATAGGCGTCATTTGAAATGGTTGCACCCGTTTTTACCTGAATATAATATGGGAATGAAAATTGTATCTGATTAGTGAATATTTCACCCACCTAGTATTGAAAAACAGAAGGCATGTAAATCTGATCTTCAAGCATTATTAATTGAACATGCTAAATCGGAACTCATAAAATTGCCCGAACCCACACTGTGTGGTAAAGAAGCAGGAGTAGTAGTTGGGACAGAATTTCTGGGCCATAGACCATTGTGGGGCCTAGCCTGGGACATATGGCAAGAACTGTGAATGCCTCCCAGTGACCACTGCTGGAACTTTGGACTACTGACACCGTGCTCTCTGCAGAGTGCAAGGAGGAGATACCAGACAGACAGGGAGCCTCTTCCTCTAGGACTGACTCTGGAACTGCATGAAGAGAGACCGGGTTCTACCGTCACTTGGACAATGCTGTATAAACTGCTCTGGACCAACTGTCATAAGCTGCTTGGTTTGTAGATGGCAGTCCCAAGGTGAAAGGATGACATCCTATTTGGAAAGCAGCTGTATTAAAACACCAGATGGAAAGATTCTGATTGAAGAAGGCAAAAACAGGTCAGTTCCTTTGGGATGTATTGCATACTGTTTTCCTAGCAGTGATGGAAGAACTGAACAGTGGTTAAAGCCCATCTGTTTGGGTGTTTGGTCACTGCTCATGAGTCATTAATGTCTTGATCATATGATCACACAGGAGAACAGTGGAAAGCTGGCCTGCCAAAAGGATGCCCTGGCCATATGGGACATGGCCCTGTGGAAATCAGAGATATGCACTGATATCCATCAGAAGAAATTCCTTGCAGGTCCGGACTGGGCTTTGCTTGCTGATGGTAGATGGCAAATGCCCAGAGCACTAGAAAAGAAGCTGAACTGAAGATATCGCACCAGTTCGGATGGTCGAGCATTGTTTCTTCAGAGGAACAGTCTTTACAGTTTATAATGTCTCACAGTGGGCAGAGAGAGAGTTCCCCTTCAGTGCTAGTTTGAAAGAGAATTGGAGTGGGCAATTAAAACATTAGTTGTCTAAAACGGGGGAGAATAGGGGCATGAATGGCTGGCTTCCACACCTTCATGAGTGTGTGCTAACACTCCACATGAACACAAGTAAGGCTAAAGGGATGCTCCCAGTAGGTAGGTTTGTCTGGTATGCTGATGAGTGGGGAGAAGTAGGGGGTGGTGGGAAAGGTGCTGATATTCTTTCCTCTCTACGTCGCCTTGAATTGTTTTCTTTCCTTTGCTCAACACATCGGTCACAAGACCAGGGCTGCAACCACTACGGCTATAGACATGGATGATTTCTAAGCGTGGAATTATTTATAGCTATTTTTCAAAACTTTATGTCAGAATTCTCTAAATGCCTGATAGGCAGATACACTTCACCCAGTCTGGCAACATTAGGGCTACAGTTACTGCAGCTCCGTTGCCTGGTGGGGAAGATAGCCCATGAGTTCTTCTCTGTGTATGATAACTTTACCCTGTGTCAGTAGAAGGGGACCGTGGGATTTGCAAGATGATTATTGCCGCCAGCAAAGTAGACCAGCACCGTCACCAAACCTAATGTCCCCACTGATGGTACAAAAGTTTGGGTATAATGGGGAGAAGGAAAAATGTTACCTGAGGTCAAAGGGATGAAAACATGGATTATATAAAGGGGAAAAATACAATATTACATTAACATTTTGAAAGAGGTTCAGAGCACTTGCTAGGCTAGTATTGCTGCCAGCAATCTAGACCAGCACAGTCACCAAACCTACTGTCCCTTCCAGGAGGAGAAAAGTCTGGGTGTAACTGAGGAGAAGGAAAAATAGTATCTGAACTTAAAGGAATGAATAAATGGGTTATGTTTAAGAAAATCCAATACTACATTAACATTTTGTAAGAGATACAGAGCCAGGGAATGGCATTGCCTCTCAGCTCTATTATACCAGAGGCCTAAAAAGTGAAGCCTCGTGTTGCTGAGACCATTCCTGCTTTTGTCACCTGAGAAGAGCAAATGGAAGACTATAAACCTGAGTGGCCTCGTCCTGGGGGACATTTTTATATGATATGATAATGGAGTGGCTACTTAATGACTGCGATTTTAGAAATGAGCTAATGTCTTTTGACTTTTATGATTTTTTTGCTGTAAGAGATCTGTTTAAAGACCAGGGATAGACTACAATATTGTGATTAATAGGAAATACATATTTGGTCATTCAGGTGACTGAATATATATTTCTCATATTTTTGCTTTTCTTCCACAATTCTTGGCTCATAGCTCTGGGTAACTACTGTAATGTTTTAAGTGTTTAGAATGAAAAAGTGACACCTGTTATGTTAATGAAGTGACTTTGGAAAGCACGTAATTATTGGGGTGGCGTCAGTGGAACCAACCACCTAATTAGAGGGTTAGAACTTTTAACACCCCCTAATACCCCTTGGGGGTAGAGCGGGGCTGGAGGTTGAATAGATGCATCAACCTAAAGGCCGATGATTGTATCCGTTTTGACTATGTAAGTCTCTGTAAGCAAGAGGGTGGTCTTCTGGGAGTTGTCGGGTTGTCGGACACGTGGAGATGCCTAGAGAGCGGCACCCCTGAAGTGGGCATGGCAGCTGTTTCCCTTCCCCACACCCTGCCCTGTGCATCTCTTTGATCTGGCTGTTCCTGAGTTACATCATTTTACAGTGGAACAGTGCTCTAACAGGTAACATTTTTCTAAGTTCTAGCAAATTAATTGACCCTAAGGAAGGGGTGTGGCAACCTCTGATTTTATAGCCATCTGGGAGAAGTACAGGTGACAATTTAGACTAGTGTTCGGCATTCTGAGTTGAAGGGGCTCATTGGAACTTCCAATCTGTGACAAATGGGACAGAAACACAGCTGAACTAGGCTTACTTTTGGGCAGTCTTGTAGGACTGACCCCTTAAACTATAGAATCTGACACTGGCTCTGGGTGAGTAGTATCAGAACTGAGTTTAATTCATTGACAGCCTGCTTGGTGTCCTAGAAATTGCTGATCTGGGGGAACTGCTGTCACATGTTGGAAGTGGATCTGGGAACCCAATTTTGGGTAGAAGGAAAAGATGAAGGATGTCTAGGCCTAGAAAGGATTTGCTCTGGGATTGCTTAAAAAATGAAATATTTCCATTATTTTTATTTTTACTGTATTCTTTTCAATTACCATTTAGTCCCTTATGCCCTCCCTCCTCCCCAATTACCACACTGTTGTCCATGAGTCCTTTTTCCTTTTTGCTCAGTCCCTCCACCCTTTTAAGTCCTCCCACCTTAGCTGTCATCCTGCTGTCTGACTTGGTCTCTGTTTGGCTTGTTTAGTTCAGTTTGTTCATTAGATTCCATATATGAGTGATTTCATATAGTGTTTGTCTTTTTCTGTCTGACTTATTTCACTTAGCATAATCTTCTCCAGGCCCATCCATAGTGTCACAAAGAGTAAAATTTTCTTCTTTTTTATGGCCGAGTAGTATTCCATTGTGTAAATGTCCCATAGTTGTTTTATCCACTCATCTACTGGGGGACACCCAGGCTGCATCCATATCTTGGCGATTGTAAATAACACTCCAGTGAACACTGCAATGAATGTGCTTATGTTTTCTCGAATTAGTGTTTTGGGTTTCTTCAGATATATTTCCAGAAGTGGGATCATTGGGTCGAAAGGCAGATCCATTTTTAATTTTTTGAGGTATATCCATACTGCTGTCTACAGGGGCTGCACCAGTCTGCATTCCCACCAACAGTACAAAAGGGTTCCCTTTTCTCTACATCCTCACCAGAGCTCGTTGTTTATTCATTTATTGATGAAGTCATTCTGACAGATGTGAAATCATATCTCATTGTGGATTTAATTTGCATTTCTCTGATGATTAGTGACATTGAGCATCTTTTCATATGTCCATTGGCCATCTGTATATCCTCTTTGGAGAAGTGTCTCTTTAGGTCCTTTGCCCATTTATTAATTGGGTGGTTTGTCTTTTTGATACTAAGTTTCATAAGTTCTTTATAAATTTTGGATATTAACCCACTATCAGATATACGAGTGAATATGTTCTCCTTTTCAGTGGATTTTCTTTTTGTTTTGTTGACATTCTCTTTTGCTATGCAAAAACTTTTTAATTTACTCTAGTTTCATTTATTTTTTCTTTTGTTTCCCTTGCCTGGGGAGATATATCCAATAAAATATCTCTACAATTGACGTAGTAATAAAAAAAAAAACTCCCAACAAACAAAAGCACTGGACCAGATGGCTTCCCAGACGAATTTTACCAAACATTCCGGGAAGCACTAACACCTCCCCTTCTCAAACTATCTGAAAAAATTCAAGTGGAGGGAAGTCTCCTAAGCTCATTTTACCAGACCAGCATTATCCGAATTCTAAAGCCAGAAAAAGACACTACAAAAAATAAAATTATAGGCCCATATCCCTGATGGACATGGATATGAAAATCCTCAACAAAATATTAGCAAACTGAATACAACAGTGTATGAAAAAGATACAGCAGGATCACGTAGGACTTATTCTGGGACTGCAAGGTTGGTACAACATTTGCAAATCAATAAATGTGATTCACCACATGAACAAAATGAAGGATAAAAACCACATGATCATATTAGTAGATGCAGAAAAAGCATGTGATAAAATCCAGCACCCATTTATGATAAAAACTCTCAGCAAAGTGGGAATAAGGGAAGCATACATAAATATAATAAAGGCTGTGTATGACAAACCCACTGCCAGCATCATACTTAATGAGCAAAATCTATAAATGTTCTCCTTAAGGTTGGGAACAATTCAGGGATGTCCACTTCTGCCTCTCTTACTCAACGTAATATTGGAAGTCCTAGCCATAGCAATCATAAAAAAAGAAGAAATAAAAGGCATTGACATTGGAAAGGAAAAGGTGAAATTGTCTTTATTTGTTGATGAAATGATACTGTACATAGAGAACCCCAAAGATTCCACTAAGAAACTACTAGAACTGGTAAATGAATTCAGCAAAGTAGCAGGATACAAAATTAATATCCAGAAATCAGTTACATTTTTATATGCCAATAATGAACTCTAACAGAAAGGGAAATCAAGAAAACAATCCCATTCCCAGTTACTTCAACAAGAATAAAATACCTAGGAATAAACCTAACCAAAGATGTGAAAGACCTGTACATGGAAAATAATAAGACACTGAAGAAAGAAGTCGAAGATACAAATAAGTTGAAGCACATAATGTATTCATGGATAGGAAAAATTAACACCATTAAAATGTCCATACTACCCAAAGCAATCTATAGATTCAATGGAATTCCTATCAAGATTCCAATGATGTATGTCACAGAACTAGAACAAGTATTTCAAGAATTTGTATGGAACCACAAAAGTCCTCACATAACAACAGCAATATGGAGAAAGAAGAACAAGTTTGGAGAAATCATACTACCTAATATGAAACTATACTATAAGGCCATACTGATCAGAACAGCTTGGTACTGGCATAAAAAAGATACACAGCTCAATGGAACAGAACAAAGCCCAGAAATAAACCCACACCTTTGTAGTCAGTTAACATTCAAAATAGGATGTAAGCATATACAATGGGCTAATGATAGTTTATTCAGTAAATTAGGTTGGGAACATTGGACAGAATCATGCCAAAAAATGCAACTAGACCACCTTGGTACACCACACACAGGAAAAATTCAAAATGGATTAAAGACTTAAATAGTAGACCCTAAATCATGAAAAAAAAATTGTAGAAGAAAGCATAGGAAGCAAAATTCATTATTGTTAAATTTGCTGTTCGTAAGAATCAGCATGAAATCATTATGAAATCAATTATAAAAAAGGGATGCAGTAAATACTTAATTTATCCTTTGTAGGAAATTTGAATACAGGAGCAGTTAAAACCCAAGCATTGGAAGAGTAACAGAGATTCCTGTTTCACCGGCAGCAGCAATACTTCCACACCTGCCCAATCATTCTTGTGTCAGCAAAGGTAGTGAGTGGAATTAAATGCTGCTTTGTGACAACATATAACCTAGTGGCAGTTTTTGAGAGCAAATAATTCGGGTCTTTTTTTCTTGTGTGATTTAACAATTACGCAAGTGAGGCATGTCAGAAGAAATTCATGACAAAAAGCAATGTCAATTGTTTTTCCATTCTTGGGGAAAAAATGTGCCTGAAAATCTTGGAATCATTCATCCATTTACACTGTAATCCACAGAATCTATGAAAAGGTTAGACATTGGTGCAGTCAAATAATCAACTGTGAGAGTGATATATAAAAAACATAACTTAGACAAAGATGTATAGGTATTCTCAAAAATGAAACTCAGATATGAAACGAGTTCTGAAAAGTTCTTCATGTACTTTGCAGTTAAGAACAGACACAGAGAAACCTTCATATTAGGCTTAAGGTTTGCTCCTGCCTCAACCTCACCAGCCAAAGTGTGGGAACATAATGTATCAAAACGTAGAAATCAGCCCTGGCTGGTGTGGCTCAGTTGATTGAGTGCCGGCCTGTGAACCAAAGGGGCTCTGGTTCAGTTCCCAAACAGGGCACATGCCTGGGTTGTGGGCCAGGTCCCTGGTAGGGAGCATGTGAAAGGCAGCCACACATTGATGTTTCTCACCTTTTCTTAATCCTGCCTTTCCCTTCTCTCTAAAAATAAATAAATAAAATCGTTTAAAAAATACATAGAAATCAGTGGTAAATGTGTTATGTTTGGGACATTGGGGGAACCATCAAAACTGGAGTAGAACACACCACCATCCCTGACCTGAGAAAAAAGGTTGTGCCAAAATATTGCTCCTAGATGCTATGTGGATATGTTTCTTCGATATCCACGGCTTTGCTTATGAAACCCACATGGTTAACCTGTCCATTGGACTTATTGCATAGAAATCCCGTGGTGTGTGAGCACTTCTGTGTGTGTATGATGGCCTGCACACACCATGGATCTCAGGTTCGTGGCACCGCCCTTTCTGAGAACATCCTGTAGCAGCAATGACAGAACTCAACTTCATCAGCTGCTCTGTCAACAACCCACACTGACCCTGAATAAACCGACTCTCAAAGTACATAGACCTGTTGCTCTGAGGATGAGCTGCTGTCTCTGAGAGTAAACCTCACAGAGGAATTCCAAAAAAAATTTTCGAGCATTTGCAGTGTAAGTTTATTTTCTCCACCCCGCCCCCAGAGTGGCTATTTTGAAGAAGACAATACTCATTTAAGGGCATAGCTTCTGATGTATTCACTAAAAGGAAACCTTTAAATATTATGCAAATATACTCATAAAATGAAATGAATATACAAATCACCCAGGCTTAAATATGGTTTGAGTGAGGTGAATCTGCCTTTCATAAAAGTTAGAAAGGTTCCCTGATCAGGCTACCAGTCATCATTTGAACAACAAATGTAGCAGTCATATAATGGTTTTTAAAAGACTGTTATTATGTTGTCTTTGAACTACTGTCACATGTCTTTCCTGTGATTGTTTCTTTCTCTGTAGAATTTGGAAATGCTTCAGATATGTTTACCACCCCCCTACCCCACCAAAAGAGCTTGGTGGTTTCTCAGCTTTCATTCTGTCTAAACTTTGTGAAATGTCAAGGGTTTAACTCAAACTTTTCCCTCATTCCTCACATCACCGGCTCTGCCAAATATCTCCCTGAGATCCATTGCTCCCAGGCACCGTCTCCACCGCCTTTGTTCAAACCACTGTTGTCTTCTCGCTGGCTTGGATCCTGGCAATAGACTCCAGCATGCTCTTCCTGCTTCCACTCGTGCCGCCTCCTACAAATCCAGCTCCACACAAGCAGCCTGCTCTGTGATGCTCTTAATATATCGATTGGGTCGTGTTGCTCTCCTGCATAAAATGCTCCAATTTCTTCTCATGACATTTGAAAATTTCCAGCTCAGAACCTTGCTCTCTGCCTCTCCCTCAAGCTTCATCTCTGGCCATTCTCCACTGAATCGCTCACAGTGAATCCAGCTACACTCTTCTCCTGTCTTGGACTTAACTAGGCTTGTTCTGGCTGGAATACTTTTCCCACCGAACTTCTGAAGGCTGGCTACTTCTTGTCCTTCAGATATCAGTTCAAATGTCATCTCTTCAGAGAGCTAATTTCAGTCTCTCATTAATCTAAATTAGCTACCTAGTCTTACTCCATTATATCACCAGACTTGAATTTTCTATAATACTTGTTACTCTCTGATATTTTTCTTCTGCATAGGAGTGCCCTATATATTTTTTATTTTCAGTATTTCTGTGATAGTAATTCTCCATGATCTCATTTTCCAATACATGCTATAGATTCTAGTGTATTTATCATTGATAGCACCGTCATCACCTGGAGATGCAGCAGATTTAGCGATCTGGAAATGGATTATCATTAATTAACTTGGAGATCCTAGGAAAGTCACTCCATCTTTCTGGGATTAAGTTTTTTCTTCTATAAAATAGTGCAGTCAAATTATACTCATTATAAAATTATAAAAACCTTTATAAAACAATTTTAGCAGGGAAACTATTTTCCAAACTTATACTGAACTCCAGCTGTAATAATGTGCTAAAGTAGAGATTCTCTAGTTGAGTGAGTCCAGCCACAAGCCAGGTCTGCCTAGACTTCCTCTTCTACTTTTTTTACATCATGGCGGCCTCCTAGCAAAACCCCGGAGTTGTGCTTTTCTCTTTATTTTAGGCTTTTCTTTTTATTTTGTGAATGTTTTCAATTCAATGGGTATTACTTTAGTATTTTATTTTAATCACTAGCCACAGATTATTTAATTTTTAATTCTTTTTTTGTTTGTTTGTTTATAAATTGCTATCTTATCTTTTACTACAGTTCCTAACTTTAGTCTTCATAGCTGGCATCAATCTCTATTCTGTACATGTGTGAAGTTAATTTATAATCATGGTATCACTCAGTTCACTTTGTTTGACTTTGCTTTGTTCTTATTGGTTGGAATATCGAATGATAATGGTTGTTCCCAAGGGTGTAGTTTCCAGTAACTAACTGCTCTTACAATGGAGAAATGTTTTGCATATTTTACATAGTACATATTTAATAAAATAAATGTTTGAAGATATTTATTTCACTTCATTCTGTATCTAAAATAGCTATGCCCTGGAAAAAAAAATTGAGAAGATACATTTCTGTACGTGCTGTCCGTACATGAGACAAATGTTGTGAATGATTCTGGAGTGTATCCCTGTTCAAAGCTTTTCCTAATCCTCATATGAAATGTCTCATACTAAGAAAGATTCCCTTTTTGTCTAGAAAAGTCCAAAGGTTGGCAAGTTTTTATACAGTTGGATAGATGCCCACTGAAAATTAATTTTGTATTTCAACTAACCACAGTCACTTCTCTAAGGCAATGAATCCTTTCATTTTTTTAAGATAAAAATCACTGTTATCTGTTCTGTTGGATTTAGATTTTTTAAAAAAAATTTGTATTTAGATTTTATGTATTTGGTTTCCTTAAAGCAAAGTATACATGAATATTAAGTATTATCTCCTTTTCCTTCTGATGTTAATTCTTATGATCAGTAGAAACTGTGACTAATGTGTCACCATCACCATACTATTATTTTTAATGTAGTTCTGAAGTCTAATTATATTTTCCTTTGAAAATTTTTACCCTCCAGTTCTGTATATTTTTTAGCTTTCTTTCATGTAAATAGGCAAAAGTGGAAGGTAAACATTTCAGGTAGAAGATTTAGTGCTCTCAGTTTTTCTTCACTTTTCCTGCTTGCAAATCTGTGTTCTAGATAAACATAGTTTTTACTTTGTTATTAAAGGTATAAACATCGTTACAGAGCACTGTGTTCTAGGATGTGCCAGAAGGAGAGGTGGATCCTTAAATCTGTAAGTGTTCCTGTGAGACCGCTATACCTGTAGCCCACCCACGGCACTTCCAGCCTCACAATCAACCCTTGCCCTACACTATCAAGAAGATCCGCATTATGCTTTTTCCCCTGTATAAAGCTGTGGCCCTGCATGTCACTTGGACCGCTAGGTATGGTTCCCTCAGAATCAGTTATATTTCTACCGACTGTTGTTTCCCATAGGGCCACTCTCTCATTTGTAGACATGTTTCCTTGCGTCCCTTGCTCCCCGAGACACTGGATGTGTCACTTACACATCTCCTTTTGCCCCATAGACTCCATGCAGACTCCATGCAGACAGCTGTGTTATGTGCATTGCTCACTCCTGTGTCTCTACTCCCTGGAATAATAACACACATATGGCGGGAACTTAGTATTTGTTGAAAGAGTGAATTAATAAGTAAATCCCCTGTTGTCTACTGCATGCCTTTGTAAATATTACTTTCCCCTTAATCCCGCTAGATGTTTAGAAGAGGGATTGTGCATTAGTTAAGACAATGTTAGCTGCTACAAATAAAACCCCTAATCTCAGTAACTTGACACAATAATTTATTTCTGTAAGACTTCTGTAAGAAATCTAAATGAGTGTTCATTGTCATCTGGCAGCTCTCCTCGAAGCACTGATTTAAAAATCCAAGCCCCTTTTGCCCTTTGGCTCTGACCCTCTTAACATGGACTTCAAGGTGACTCTGCTTATCTGCATCAAGCTCACAGAGCAAGGAGGATCATGAATCATAGCTTGTGACACATTGTCTCAGCTCACATTCCATTGGCCAGGACCAGCGATAGTCTTCCCCTGCAGGGAGGCTGAGAACGGTAGACTTGCCTGCCCCAGAAGAGGAAGTAGGGTTAGCAATTAACCAGTCTCTGTCACAGATGGGCACATCCTATTTGGGGAGCATTGTGAATTAAGTAAAACTTGCCCGAACCATCTCGGTGTTATTCCAATGAGATTGTATTCCAAAGGGATCAGTGGAAATGGTGCCAAGGGGCCAGCCTCGTTGGTGAACCTGAACAAACTCCTGCTTTTGAAAATGTCTTCAGCAGTGCTTTAGTGGATTCTTTCTGTCTCCTTTTCTCTCGATTTTGGGCATGTTTTTAAGCAGTTTTTAATTTCAGGATGTCACAATCTCAGAATCCAAACTGTCAATGTTTCTTGCCTTCCCTATGTCCAATACCCAGAAGCATTTTCAGTTTTTCTGATTTCATTTAATGTGTGGGTAAGCAGTGCCAAGCACTTAAATATTAATTTTAGGAGGCAAGATTATGCTGTACTAAATTAAACTCCTGATTTCCCATCAGTGAATTCTGCTCAGTAACAAACAGCAACCAGGTTTGGGAATAAAGGCTGGGGTTTTAAACTGTCACCTAATCTCATGCCAAAACAGAGTCAGATAATTAGTACTTATTTCCAATGCTAAATGGGTAGGCCAGATGTTTGCACACAGGAGGAAGTATTTTTAAATGACAGCTTTTTTGATGACTGCTGAACTATGTGGGAATAAAAGTGTTAAGAGACTATTCATTCAAACAAATAGTAAAAAAAAAAAAATTTTAGGCACATTAACCACTGAAAAGGAGAGGAAAGACTTCCAATGAAAAAGTCACAAATCAAATATGAGATAAATATATTCAGTGACCTAAAATAGCAGTTGCCTTAGTCAGGCTTTCCTGAGGAGATTTGGTAATTCATATAGAGACCTCACTGAGTTTTAATTCTACCTGAAAAGAATAGCAGTGCTAATACTGTCTTTGCATTAGGGATACATGATGGTGCCAGAATCTGAGATGCATGAGTGTATACGATGCCAGCAACTCATCCTTACCTCTCTTTGTGCATCCTTGAGGATTCAGACCTAATAAACCTCACCGATTTGATCACATGGTGACTAGAGTGAAGCATTCCTTACGATTTGCCCCTCACATGCTTCGTTCGGTGGCATTTACGGACCCCGAGGATCCAAAGATCAGTAAGAGACAACCTCCCCTGCAAAATCTTGTACCCTAACAAGAGACAGACACATCAGTGAGCAGCCGCAATATGAAACAGAGGTGCAGACAGGTGCCGGACTCATGGAGGAGGTGCCACCAGGACAAGGTCTCAGGAAGCCTGTCCTCCTTGGACTCTGTCCTGCTTTCCAGGAGCTTATTCTCATCATTGTATCCTAGTGCCTTGGAGGGGTTGTCAGGACGGAGATGCGTTGCCTGCTAGCAGGGGCTGAAAAAATGCTTTTCTTCCTTCTGAGAGTTTCAAGTGAAAGGGACTATTAAAAGGGGCAGCAGTAACGAGAGTAGAACGGTCATCCCCAGGTTTTCTGACATTGGTTAGAATCCTCAGGCTAAAGCAGAGTCTCTTAAGCATAGAGCTGTTGACGTTTGGGGCTGGAGAATTTTTTGTTGTGTACAGCTGTCCTGTGCATTACAGGATATTTGGCAGCATCCATGGCCTCTTAATGCAATAGATGCCATTAGTAGCTCCCTGACCCCTAACGGTGATTAAAAAAAAGTCCCCAGAGGTTGCCGAATGTCTCTTGGTGGAGAAAAATCACTGTTTGAGAACCACTCAACTAGAAGTTATGGCTTCTCTTTAGTCTCTGCCTCCCACTTTGTACATATTAATGATATATTTATTTGCTGTAGGGTACTTTCATTTTACACCTTCATCTTGAATATTTAATAGTTTTATCATGTTAATTATGAGATAAAAGCAGCGAGTGTGTCCACTTAAAAAGAAATGTGTGTGATTTTATTTAACTACTATTTTAACTACTGTCCTCCCAGAGGCTCACATCTTCTGTGGGGAGTACAATAAGAATTTGGTAATGAATGAATGAATGTGATAGTTGCAAAAATGGTTGCATGTTCTTTCCCTACTGCATCCATACCCTCATGATACAACTTTGCATTTCTCCCCTAAAATGGTGGTCTGTTTCCCCACCCTTTGAATCTGACCTAACCTCATGACTTGCTTTGACTTTTGGGATCATAGCAAATGAGACACAAGAAGAGACTTAAGATGTTCCCTCACGTTGGGACTTACCCTTTTGCTTCTTGGAACTCCTGGGGCCAGCTTGCTGGAGAGTGAGAGACCATGTGGAGAGACAGTGCCTCATTCTCAGGTGTCCCATGGCTTACGCTCGAGGGAAGGAAAGTGCAGTGACGCTGATCACTGCCTTCAACTCTTTTTGAAGGGTTGTGCTCTGGGAGAAGGGTTAATTAAACTTGGTCTTGTGTGGTCCAACAGAACTGGAACCACTGAGTTAAAACATCAGACAGACAGCTTTCAGCTTTAATATATAGGCTGAAAAGCTTTACTCAGAGCAATCCTAAGAGGAAATAGTCAGGAAGGTTTCTTCTGGTCCTAAGATTTCACATTCTGTTGTTACTACTTTGTGTCAAGGCCTTACAGGGTCTGTGATATTATATGACATTTATGTTAAGTAAATCAGCTCTCTGTCACTCACTCTGAGAATGGATTAGAAAGACAGACTACAAAATCCCTGAATAAGACATTAATTATGAAGTAATAAAATGAAGTTAACATCTTTTTTTGTGAATTAACTAAAACAAAAGGAAATTAACAACCCCCCATCCATAATGTATCCAAAAAGAGTATTATGCTTAAAACATTGATTTATTTTTTTCTACTTTACCATTATAGTTTGTTCCACATAATTATCTCCTTATCGTGTGTTGCCTTATTTCCTAGTTAGCCTACTGTCAGCATTAATAAATTTAGTTTCTAATTACTGTATAATGTGAGAACACATAAAAAACTTTCTTTCCCTTTAATTTTTCTATTTTTATCTGCCCTACTAGATAATTTTTTTTTTGAACAAGGACCAAAGACTTTATGCTTCTTATTAAAATGGCTTATGAAAGCACTCTGAAGCTAATTTTGCTGGTCTAATAAAGATCCTAATTAAGACACAATTTTCATCCCCCAAATTATTTTATAAACAGAGGCAAACAATATATACAGGTACATTTATTAAACTAACAAAGTAAAAAACCTTACCAATAATATCCATAAAAGGTCCTCTTTCTCCCGCAAGAGTGCTAGGTACCATGGGGGAATGAGAGGTGTCCTAAGATCCATTTGCTTTTTAATAGCTTGAAGTGTAACTTGGCAGACATAACTAAGATACTAGAAACATTAAGTTCTCAACTGCATGGCAACATGAAGAGAGATGACTGCTGTAATAGATGGGGATGCTTTAAAAAGTAAGTTAGTACTGAAGAATGGAAAGACAAGAAATACAGAATGCAGATACAAGGGAGAGAATTACAGGAGTAAAAACCTGTTGGACCAAAAACACAGTATTGTGCATTAAATTGTGTCCTCAAAAAAGATATCTTCATCTTTTTTTCAATTTTAAAATTATTTGAGTTACGCTGCTTAATAGGATCGTATAGCTTTCAAGTATGCATTTCTGTGATACAAGATCTCTACATTGCACTGTGTGCCCAACACCCAAAGTCAAGTTATTTTCCATCACCACATATTAGGCACCTTCCATCCCCTACCACCCCATCACCCTACCACTCCCTCCCTCTGGCAATGACACACTGCTGCCTGTGTCCATTAGTATCAGTTTTTTATCCCACATGTAAGTAAAATCATATGATTCTTAGCTCTCTTTGACTAACATTTCATTTTGCATAATATTCTTAAGATTTGTCCATGTTTTTGCAAAATGGCAGTGTTTCATCTTTTCTAATGGCTGAGTAATGTTCCACTGTATATATATGTACCACATCATCTTTATCCAACCCTCAATCACGGGACACTTTAGTTGTCTTCATGTCTTGACCACTTTGAACAATGCTCCAATGAACCTAGGGATGCATATATCTTTGTGGATACATGTGTTTGAGGTTTTGGGGTAGCTATCTAGGAGAGTAATTGCTGGGTCATATTGGAACTCTTTTCTTAATTTTTTGAGGAACTGCCAGACTGCTTTCCGTAGTTGCTATACCAGTTTACCTTCCTACCAGCAGTGAATGAGCATTCCTTTTTCCACACAACCTCTCCAACACTTGGTATTACTTGTCTAGTTGATAATTGCCTTCGTAACAGGTGTGGGATGGTATCTCATTGTAGTTTTGATTTGCATTTCCCTAATAGCTAGTGAAGTTGAACATCTTTTGAAACATTTTTTCACCATTTGTATGTCCTCTTGAGAGAGGTGTCTGTTCAGGTAGTCTGTCCATTTTAAAAAAATTGTTTGGTGTTGAGTTTTATGAGGTCTTCATATATTTTAAGGACTAACCCTTTGGTGATGTTGTTTGCAAGTATCATCTCCCATTTGGCTGGTTGTCTTTTTGTTTTTCTTGAAGTTTCTTTTGTTCTGCAGAAACTTTTTCGTTTCATGTAGACCCATTCATTTATTTTTGCCTTTATTTCCCTTGCCATTGGTGTCAAATTCATAAAATCTCCTCTAAGACCAAGGTTCATAAGTTTAGGTCTTAGGTTTTTTCTCTGTAATTTATTGTTTCTGATTGTATATTTAAGTCTTTGATGCATTTTGAATTAATTGAATTTAATTAGATGTAATGTTAGGTTATTTACTTGGAATTTCTCTGGTTTCTTGAGATAGAACTATAATGATATAAATTTCCCTCTTATTACTGTGTTTGCTGCATCCCAGAAGTTTTGATATGTCGTTTTGTCATTCTCATTTGTCTCTCTATACCTTTTGATCTCACTTTTTATTTATTCTTTGACTCAGTCATTTTTTAGTAGTATGTCATTTAACCTTCACATATTTCTGGGTCTCCTTACTTCCTTTTTACAGTCGATTTCTAATTTAAAAGTACTGCAGTCAGATATATGCTTAGTTTAATTTCAGTGTTCTTGTACTTGTTGAGACTAGTTTTGTGACTCAACATGTGGTCTGTCCTTGAGACTGTTCCATGTGCACTGTAGAAGAATGTATAATGTGGTATTCTTGGGTGAAAAGCTCTGTAAATGTCAATTATTTTTGTTCTAATATGTTATTTAAGACAGGTATTTATTTATTGATTTTCTATTTGGATAATCTATCTAGAGCTGTCGCTGGAGTATTAAGGTCCCCGAGTATGAGTGTGTTTTGGTCTGGTTCTCCTTTTAGTTCTATGAGCAATTGCTCTATATATTTTGCACCCAATCCCTAATTGGGTGCATATATATTAAGAATTGTTATGTATTCTTGATTTTTTGTTCCCTTTATCATTAAAAGTGTTTGTCTTTGCCTTGTGTTACCTTTGTTATCTTGAAATCTATTTTGTCAGATATAAGTACACATACTCCTGCTTTTCTGTGGTGGTTATTTGCTTGGAGAGTCATTTTCCAACCTTTCAATTTGAATCTGCCATTGTCTTTACAGCTTAGGTGTGTCTCTTAAAGGCAGCATATGGTTGGGTTTTGTTTTTGATACAATCTGCTACTCTGTTCCTCTTTATTGGTGAATTCAGGTCATTTACATTTAGAGTAATTATTGATGTATAAGGATTTCCTATAGCCATTTTATCCTTTATTTTCTGGTAGTTTTGTGCCTCCATTGGTTCTTTTCATTTATTTTTCTGTCTGTTGTTTTCCATACTTCTTTCCTCTGTTTCCTATGTGTTTAAACAATATGTCTCAATTGGGGTTTTTTTGTGTGGTTACCATAGGTTTTTGAAAAAGAAAGTTTTATTTATACAGTTTTTTTTTTCTTTTGAACGCACCTGATCTCCATCCTTTTGCAGATTCAGGCCTTTATGCCCTCCCCTTTTACGTTTTTGTTATCACAAATTATTCCTCTTTTTTTTTTTCTGTAAGTTTCTAGTGATCTTACTTATGGTGTTATGACCTTTTGTTATTTGTTTTAGGTAAAATAACCCCCTGGATTATTTTTTGCAGTGCAAGTTTTCTGGTGATAAATTCCCTCAGCTTCTGTATGTCTAGAAAAGTCTTTAGTTCTTTATATTTAAATGATAACTTTGCTGGATATATTATCTTGGCTGATAATTCCTCCCTTTCAGTAGCATGAGTATTTGGTTTGACTCTCTCCTGGCTTGTAGAGTTTTTTGCTGAAAATTTCAGTTATAACCCATTGGGCTTTCCTTTATAGATTACTTCCTCCTTTTTCCTGGTTGTCTTGTGAATCCTTTTTTTGTCATTAATTTTAACAGTTTTCATACAATATGCCTTGGAGGAGGTCTCTTTGGATTGTGGTAACTAGGTATTCTGTTTGCTTCTTGGACTCAAGGATCTACCTTTTTCCATAGGTTGGGAAGTTCTTGACAAGTATTTGTTTGAATAAGCTCTCTACTCCCTTCTACCTCTATTTTTTTCTGGTATGCCTATTATTCTTATACTGCTTTTTCTGATGGAGACAGATAGTTCTCATAAAGCTCTTTGATTTTTAAAAGAATTTTTATGCTCACATCTCTCTTTCCTCCCCTCTGTGTTATTTCTAGATTTCTATCCTCAATATCACTGACCTTTTCCTCCATCTGGTTAACTCTATTTTCTGTGGTTATAAATTTCCTTCTTCTTTTCTTTTATTAAATTCTTAATCTCCAGTATTTCTATCTGGCTCTTTTAAAAAGTTTCAGTCTCTTTGGGGAAGTGCTTATATTATTCATGAAGTTGTTTCCTGAGCTCACTAAATTGCTTGTCCTTATTTTCTCACATCTCATTGAGTATTTCCAAAACTGCGGTCTTGAATTCTCTGTCATTTATATCACATATGCCCATGTGTTCAAGTTTGATTTCAGGAGATTTTTCATTTTCTTTTTGAACTACCTTTCTACTTTGGTTATTCATGGTATTTGATGGAATCCTTCTCTGTCTAGGCATCTGTTATTAATGGCACTTGCCTAGCAGATTAATATGAGGAGGTCTTTCTAGTACTTTCTAGTAGGTAGCGCTGGATCACAAGTGTTTTAGCTCTGTGAAATCCCAAAGCTGATCTCTGTGGTAGCCATCAGTATAGCCCATTATCCTTGGGGATTTGACTGTCTGTGGGGATCCACTTCCTTCTTTGTTTTTCCCTCTTGGTAATGGCAATCTTGGACCTCCATAGGGTTCCCCCACCCCCACACACATGTCCAGAGTGTTTTCTTTGCTCAGGGGAAATAGTGATTCCATAGTAATGGTTCTTGGGTTTTCAGATTGTGTGAAGGCACTCAGGATGACAGAACTCTGCATCTTTATTTCTTTGTCTGAAATGCCAAGTGCCCGACAGCCATAGCAGAACTGTGCTGCATTCTTGCCTAGGTTTCTGAGTTTCAGTTCACACTGCTCACTCTTGCAGGAGTGCCCACCAAGTCTCTCTGTTCCTCCCAGCTGAAGAAGTGCTAGCCAAGCCAGCTTCTCCTTTTATTGGGCTGAGCCTGCCATTAGGTCTCCCCATTGCAGGGCTGTGTATGTAGCTAGCCTAAGCCCTCCTCCTTTCTTACTGCCCCTGATCGTTCCCTTTTGCTCACCTTAAGATGTTTTAATGTGTGGATCTCTCAGGTGTGCCTGTATGTTGAGCAGGGGAATCCTGTGTTGAGTTATAGCTGTTCATCTTGTTGAAATTTCAGGGGAGAAAGCAAGAGGATCTCTCATGCTTCTATTCCTCTGACATCTGATATCTTTGAGCCTTAACCACTGGTAACTGTGAATGTGCCCTTATTTGGAAATAGGGTTTTTGCAGCTATAATCAAGCTAAGTAAGGTAATACTGGATTAGGGTGGGTCCTAATTCAATGACTAGTATCCTATATGAACAGAGAAATTTGGACACAGACACAAACAAGGAAAGAATGTCTTGTGATGATGGAGGCAGAGATTGGAGTGATGCATCCAGAAGCCAAGGAATGCTAAGAGAGGATACCTACATGAATGAAAAGCCCTGCAAGTGATGATGAGGATGGAGCAAGAGTTGAATTGGACTATATAAGAACTTTCCAGAAATAATAATAGTATTAAATGTAGCCAATACTTTTTAAACAGAACTTACTACCTGCCAGACACCATTATAAAAATACTTTTCAAGTTTACCTAATTTTTTGTTGCTTAGCTTAATATAGGACCCAAACATCAAAGCAATTAACATAATCAAGCTAGAGCAAATAATTTTCAACACTTGATTTGGATATTTTGAGTATATCAGTTATCTCCTGCATGGCATAACTTCAGTGAACATCTTGCTTTGTTCTCTATCAACTTCAACTGGTCTGGCCAACCATGGAGCATCGCCCAGCAAGAAATCTCCCACACAGAACTTTGCAGAACACTTTTGACATGTTTGGTCAGTCACAGCAGCTTTTCCATATGCTACACAAGTCATTTTTTGCATTTCAGTTGTGTTTTTATCTTTCTTGAAAGAAAGCATAATATAGTGAAAATGTTGTGTATTTTCTTCCATCTTCAATATTAAAATGGCTACACAAAAATTCACCAATTTTGATTTTTTAAAAATGCATTCTGATATGACAGCTGTCACAATACAATCTAATTGTTTCCAAGGAAGTTAAAGGCAACTAAATACTGATAGAGCCATCTTACAGAAAAAAAAACAAAAACAAACCCTTTGGCCATCTCAATGAAAGCAAATACCTTGTTCTCCAGATACTTTTAAGTCCACTTTTAACTTGGGCTCATGTATGAAGAGGACACACCTGCTAGGAACTGAAATCACGTCAATTTCTTTCCTGGCCAATTCTCGTTTATTCAGCGGTATTTCCTAATACAGACACACTCTGTGCTCTTTGATAGACTCAGTCATAGTAACTGGATGACAATCCAATGTAGCCAAAATTAATCAAAATTAAGATTAATTTGCCTATTTAATTAGGCAAATTCCAAGTTTGTAAAGCTGTTGTCGTACTCATATGGCAGACATTTTCTCCCTCATCTTCTGGCCCAACCCTCCATTGTCTTTCTCTTTGCTCAGACACTTCTGTCCATCCCAGTTCACTGAAAGTCCTTCATCATCTTATGATATTTCATTTTCAGAACAATGTTTAATAATAAGTTTGTTCCTCTCTGTGTTAGGTCACCCAGTCACCATAATGTTGCTTATTTCTTTACTCTTTTTACTCTAAAGAGTATGTTAATTGCCTCAGGAGTCATATTTTCCCCAGCATGCTTGTAATTAATTGAGAAGACAAGGCCTGGATAACCAAAGGAAAATCACTTCTTGTCATCCAAAGTAATTCCCCCCTAAGGATTTTCCCAGAGTGTTTCTAATTAGAGGATAATGAGCCAGCACATTAGATCCACCCAAATCTGACTGCCAAAAGTTTCAAGTGACTTAGTTTACTTCAACTTTTAGTTATTCATATGTAGTTTTATATGGCAATAGTTTTCTCTGCTATCTTATGAATTTAAAGAGAAAAATCAATATGAATATCACAGTTAATTTAGAGTAAGCATCATGGGCATGAACTGATTTTTCATTATGTTTAATGAAACTCTAACATAAATATATTCTAAAAATATCATTGAAAGGATAGTTTATTTATGCAGGGAAGAAAATTCCATAAAATTTAAGGATAATAGAGCAAAGAGAAATGCACAATGAAAGCTTTTCAAAGAGAAAAGCAGAATGCTATTTACTTAAAATTGTTAAGTAGTCTTTAAAAATTATCCATATGTTGGATATTAGGATTAATTGAAAAATAATACAAACATTTGACTCTCTCAACATTTACCTTATGGTTCAGTGTAGTGTCAAGGAGCACATATGTGAATGTAATTTCTAATAATTTGGTTTTGGTGGTTTATAGATTCTCAAGATTGGGATGATAGTATCAACAAGTCACTGATACATAATTTTTTTTTTTATCTTAGTCAATTGGCTTTCCTTTCAGATGAGAGGAAACCCTGGAGGAAAGTCCTATACTCTGCATGACAGGTTGGGTCACCTAGAGGATGGGGACGGAGAAGCTGGATGTGCCCTGGGGTTCGTGGGGCCGGGAGTAAAATCCAAGCAGCAGTGGGTGCACACTGCAGTCTGATGGGCTGCAAACCTTGCCCTAAGTTCCCTGGGCTTAGCTGCATGAGAAAACCGGCTGCTCCCATGATCCTAGAGAACCAGTGTGGAGACCAGGAGGTGGAGGGGAATGGAGCTGCATCCCTATTCTTCACTGGGCACCCAGAAGATATGAATGGGGAAGGAAACCTAGGCGTGCTTCTGGTTGCGTGCTAGAGAAGGCCATTAGGATTTGCTGACAGAGAATGCTCTCTCCCCTCCTAGGAGAAACTGCTTTAATGTTGCCGAATGAGCTTCTTAAAGGACTGAAACTACTAGGAATATGAGAGGCAGTGCAACAGGTCGCTTGCCCAGCTGCTGAAGGCAAGAGGCCATCAGAACTGCTCATTTGGAGCAAAGTACATCTAACTAGAAGAGTTGGTGTGGCTCCACACCTGGGTAATTGTATTGTCATTTGGGAAGGCCTCTAAACCCTGACATTGGAGGAGACAGGTTATGGAGTGGATTCCACAGCCAGCACACATTTAGTGGAACATGGGATGCCAAGGCTGGCAAAGGACTCACTGGTCACCCTGGATTTTTGGTCTGTGATAGGGGCACTAGGGATGTTCTTGCCCCCCGCAGTTACCCTAGTATCACCCTCTTTTACAAGGTTGAAGGAGCTAATGCGCTATGTGGACACCATGGCCAGCAAGGGGTCACAGGCTGTCCTGGGGTTTTGGTCTGTGACAGAGAGCTAGGAAGCACGGAGGACACTCTGACTTCCCTCAGCACCTGGTATCTCCCTGTTCTGTGAGGATGAAAAGGTTTTGTCTCCCTCTCTTAGAAACAGGAAAGTTTTCTCTCACCAGAGACAATGGACAATACAATCTCCATCTATAGTGCCTCTAGAGACCTTTTAGGGTGCACACTGGCTAACTGATAGAAATTTTTTTCTGTATTTCTCAAGGAAAGGGCTTATAGATAACTGGCTTTGTAAAAGCAAAGTCTGCCTTTGATATGCAAATGATACTCTCCTAGAACTTTTATCTGAGCCATCTCAAAGGTAGATTTTATCAAGAAAAAAATAGCCGTGGCCATCTGAGCAAATCAATTTAACTTAGTTCACCTGTAGCTTTTTAAATCAGTGAGCTTTGCTTTATAATACCTGCCTTATGAAAGCATGTCTCTCAAAAGTTTGTGTTTGCCAATCAAAAAACCTATAGTTCTAGAAGTTATGGAATATGTTTACTAATCTAAGGAATGCTAACTGCCTACTTTTAGCTGTCTAATACAGAGTTGGAGTTTGGATCTTTTCACTGTTAAAAGGACAAGGATTTTTCTTTTTGCTTTATTTTCTTCCTACCTGATCCCCCCAGAATCTGGCAGTTCTTAATGAGCGAACCATTGCAATACATTTCTTTGCATAAATCCAATAAGACCAGTTTCCAATTATGGTTTTATTAACCAAGACTTTGACTGGAATGTCATGTCTAAGAGAGACACGCATGGACTCTGGGTGTCACCAGAAAATCTTGAAGAATTGAGATTGACTTTTGAAAATAACAAAAGCTCACTGCAGAAACTGCCTAATATCTTACTTGGTTACGTGTTTCATGGCAATCATTCCAGGTAAGGAACAAAGATTGCTTCCCTGAAAGATGGCAAGGAAGGAACCTCAACACATTTTTGGGTAGCTGAAGATCTTTAGGAATTTACCCAAACCTATAGGTATTGCAAGCAAAACCTGATGGAAATTGTGGCTCGGCTTCTGTGCCCTGAGTAGCTGACTAAAGCTTAATTTAAAGATTCCTTGTGTAAGTCCCAGCAAAGCAGACTTAAAGAACCTATGTGACTAATTGCTATTCTTGGTGTGTTTATGCAAATAATCCGGACAAATTAAAACTGTACTTAATGCAGTCTGATGGCAATGAGGGTGATTTTAAGGGAAAAAATTGTGTTTCTATGGAAATCACAATGCTCCATTGTGGATATTGGACTGTAATGCAGCTGTCTTCAAAGTGTTGTTTTCACTTTGTTGAACTGGTTCCTGAATTCTCCTAGTTGTCTTCAACTATCCAAGCTAATGTTTTATTTTTTTTTCCTTTCATCTTTGGACTGGGTGTTACTGGGAACTAAACTTTTTTCTAAGCCTGTGTCTGTATACGCCATACAGATTTTACCTCAGCACCTGGCGTCATCACTAGAAATGTTCAAATTACAGACAAGAACAATCTGCCAAGTTGTCACTGCTTAATTCCATTCTAGCAATAACCTTACAACTGACAGTCTTGTGGACTCGGACACTGGTTTATGATTTGCTGTGGTCGTTAACATTTCTGTTCTTCCTTCTCTTTTCATAGGATGTATGCCTGTGACCTTTTTACCCGGTTGCTTATTTACAAGAGTGGACTGGAATGTGCATGTGTGAACAATGACAACCTCACGTACTAGTCAGTAGATGCCATTATAGGCCCCACTTTAGAAGCCCATCTGCATCTCTGCCTCTTGAAAGGAGACTCGGTGGTTTGGTTGGATTATCTTGTCAGGCCTAGACTGTTGAGTTGGTGAAGTGTGAGACAGTCTGTCAGCTTTGCTGAAAACTGCTTCTCTTTCTGCCCTAATGATTCAGACAGAAGAGGCCCACAATTCTTCAGCTGGGGAAACCTCGGAATATTCCCTCAGCCGAATTTGAGTTAAGTATAGGGGACAAAAGGGCTTCAGATTCTGCGACATGCCTTACACACTTTCTTCCAAGGGAGCCACTGTAGATTTAGTCCCTAACTTTGTCATTTAGTTCTTAACCTCTCGGTAGACCTTCAGTTGCTATAGTTCCCCTCATTTTTGGACTATGCCTTTTAACCTTCTTGTCAAATTTGTCACTCTATGATACAACAAGGATGCCAACTTGTCCAATAAAACCATTCATGGGACTTCGCATAAGCTGCTTCCCAGAGACAGCCAACTGACCTGGACTTTGCAAAATCCATCTTCCCTGCATGAAATTTTTCTCCCTCATTGTTTCTTTCTTACTTCAGCATGTAGGAAAACCCTCTGAGCCTTGAGATATTCAGGACTACTCTGTTTGACAGCATAAAGCAGTTACAAAAGAAATGGACATTCGCCCACTTACCCTTGTAAGATTACAAGGCTCATATTCTTCATGAGGGCTCTCTTCCTGGCAGTACACTGAGATCTGTTCGGGAAAAGTCCAGTGCAACCATTGTTAATATAATGAGAGCAGTTTACATGACATCGATGTAACCCGGCAGCCAAGGAGAGTGGACTGGAATGTGCATGTGTGAACAATGACAACTTCACGTACTAGTCAGTAGATGCCATTGAGTGAGCATATACGTGTACCGTGTGGCCATCACATTCAAAATGACTGAGCAAGTAGAGCAACGAATCTGCATCAAATTTTGCATTATGCTTGAACATTCTTTTGCAGAAATTATATGGATGATTTAGAAGACTGTGGCTATGGGCAAGTGGTGATTGGCAGCTTCATCATGATAACATCTGTTCATGCATCACATCTTGTGCAGAGTTTTTTGGTGAAACATCAAATCACCCAAGTGACTCAGCTCTGCTATAGCTCAGATTTGGTGCCCTGTGACTTCTGGCTTTTCCCAAAAACTAAAATCACCTTTGAAAGGGAAGAGATTTCAGACCATCAGTGAGATTCAGGAAAATATGATGGGGCAGCTGATGGCGATTGAGAGAACTGTATGAAGTCCCAACGTGCCTACTACAAAGGGGACTGAGACATCATTATCCTATGTACAGTGTTTCTTGTATCTTGTATCTCCTTCAAAAAAAGTCTCTGTTTTTCATATTTCATGGCTGGATACCTCTGGACAGACCTCATATGGCTAGGAAAGAGAGCAAAGGGAACCCGACATTGAGTTTAATAAACTGGGAAGCATAAACCTGCTTGCTAGCCAGGAAACTACAGCTTCATACCCTAGAGGATTAACATGCCTCCCTTCTGCCCTGCTCCCTTCCGGTAGATTGGGGTGGGCCCCGGGGAAGGCGGGCACATGAGCCATGGAAGAAAAAATGGTGCAGGAGAGGTACTGGACCAAAGAGACCTGTCATTCTAGCCCGGGGGAAAAAAGGGCTCGGCTGGGAGGTGGAGTCACCTGAAGTGCTCAAAAGTTTGGGAAGTCGATTGGTTATTTTGAGAAAGCAGCTGGTTCATCCCAAGCCCAGGCTAATATAATCCTAGGGGAACAAAAAGCACGTGTGTGAATAAGTGCTTCCTCTCTCTCTCTCCCCTCCCACCTGATGATACACTCACTTGTCGTTTGTATGCTCTCTCACTGAGAAGCATGCAACCATGTGACTCTGGCAGCCATGTGGCCTGTGGCTGTGTGGGCTCGACACGCCGGCTCCAGGAGGAAGCCTGAAATAGACAGCAGCTGGGAACAGCTAAGCTGCCTGGTTGGGGGCTGAGACCGTTTAGCAGGTGCCTACAGGCTCCAAAGGACTGTACATTAAAATAGAGGATGGACCCTGACTGGTGTGGCTCACTTCATTGACCGTAGTCCTGAAAAGTGAAAGATTGCCAGAGCATATGCCTGGGTTGCGGCCCAGTCCCCAGTTGGGACATGTGCAGGAGGTGGCCGATTGATGTTTCTCTCACACATGAGTTTCTCTCTGTCTTTCTCCCCTCCTTCCTTTATCTCTAAAAATAAATAATAAAATCTTAAAAAAAAAATAATTGGAGAGGGAACTCTGAACACTGTTTTTTTCCTTTTTTCCCCTTGGCCTTGCTATGAGGACATGGTTGGACTTTTTTCCATGGCAGAGCAGAGAGAGATGAGACATTGGAAACCCAGGGTGCAGCTTCTGTCTCCACACAAATAAACCACTCCAGACCACAACCTCCTGTAGTGGGTCCTTGGAATGCTTTCCCTGTGATTCTGTGGAAGGATCTAATTCCCATCTACAACAGTATAACACATGCTTCTTGAGTAGAGGGAAATTACTTTTACCAAAATCGTATATTTAGTTAATGGTGAACTTCAGGATGGAATTATACCCCTGACACTTTGGATTTTTGGGGTGGGGGTCATAGGTGTGGTGTGTGGGGAAAAATGTATTAAAGAGAACATCTGGGTTCTATTACTAACTCTGCCATAAACTCAAATGGAGGGAAATCATTCTTTATTACACATTCATGAAGGTTATCGTGCTGGATGTTTTAATTTTTTAGCACCTCAGTTTTCTATATTTATGAACTTAGAAGAATATAAAAGGATTAAGCTTTCTTACCTCTGAAGTAGCTGTTGGAGCTACAAGTTCTTCATTCAATGAACATCTGTTCATACTTTGGCCTATATAGTATTCTACATTTGAATTTTTTTTCCAATTCTTATATATTTTAATAAGATGTCACCTCTTTTAAAGGTTGGGCTAAATGACTGCCTCTTATTCCAGGCTCTTGAACTTAAGGTTAGTCTCAACGTTAAAACATAAAAGGGCAGCTAGCACAGGCTATAGTCAGAGATGAATGTGCAAACCATATTTTCCATTGTATCAAAACTGTCCATTTTCTTCAAACATTATGATAGCCTTTTCTGCTGCAAAAGGCACGCATACCATCTGACCTGAGTCTTTGCAGTTTCTTCACCTTTGCAAGCTCTGTGAGCCTTTCATTTTTGCTTCGTTTCTTAGGCTCCTTTACCAAACCAGTGAAATGATGCCTGTTGGCCTGTATATTCTTTGGCGTATCTTTCTTTTTCTGGTTAACAGAATGGCACATACTTTTCCTTAGTTAAATCTTTTGTCAGTAAGAGAAGAATTTTCTTTTCTGTAAAATGTATAATTGCTCATCTACCTGCATCATGTGACCTTATTCTAGTGATTAGGAACTCTCTGTGCATACAGTTTATTTTGCCACCATTCCCAACTCGGTGGAGTTCTGAAATGCATGAGCACTATTCCTAAGTTATTTTTAAGGATACCCCTGATGTAGAGCATTCTAATTAGTGGAGTTTTCCTTTCCTCCCTCTGAATCACCAAAGAAGAGTAATTCTAACTGCAAGATGCATCCTGTACCCATCCACGACTTCCTTAGTGTCACGACCCATGAGAACTATCACACATTAGAATCGCAGCCAAGCTCTGTAGGGCGATTACTGCTCTGAGCACTGTTCCAATTGGAGGTTATTTTTCTCCCAAATGAATGTTTTGTTTTTTGCCATTCAGAGTGGGAAGCCATGTTTTTGTTTATAATTTTTGCTTTAACAGTTAATATTTCATTTACTTCACATATTGAATTTTCCATTTTTTCTCAAAAATAAGTTACGTGACATTTAAATTTTAGTGTCTTTAAAGTCTTGGTTCTACAGGTTAAGAATAAAATATATATAATGATAAGAAAGAATGAAATTTATTTTCCCAATGACAGTATTATCACTTCTCTTTCTTTATCTTGTTTTCATAAGTCATTGGTGTTCAATGATTTTCCAGGCGAGGTTTCCGATTGGCTTCCTGCTTTTCCTGTCCCTCCTTGCTTAAATTCTGCTCATAAGTAGAAAAAAAAAATCTGGTGTCATTACAAAAGATGATTCAACTTATCACTTTCCTGGGAAATGCTATTTAAAAATCTTTTCTTGTCTTCATAATACCCTCTTTGATTTATCCTCCTTTTCACCTTCAAAGTTCCTATGTCTTTCTCCTCACCTGCCTCTGGGTCAGCACAGAGCTGTCACCAGAATCTGTATCATCATTCTTTCTCCCAGCCCAGGTGTCTGGGTCTGACCTCTACTTCCCTCATGTCTTGGTCTTTGTTAAGTATTTCGGGACCAAATTAAACTTCATGACAGTAGCCCTCTGGTATTTAAAGAAAAAAGAAAAACTACCTGGTTAGGAGGTATAGAGTTTCGAGCAACATTTCCACTTGACAGCAATCCATATATGATTTATATAGCATATTATTTCCTTGTGAAGAAAATACAATCTCTTCATAATCATTAAGTAATTTATCCTTACAAGAAATCTTCAGAGAGAAATAATGAAATCTCTATGTTGAGAGGTCTCACTATGTCCACCTACCTCCTGTCTTTTGGGCAGGACCACTGTCCTTTCAGAGGGATCCCATTCTTAAACACTTCCAGGGAAGGGATATGCCAGAATCCTGCTTGTCGACATGTTTTGGTGAATCATGGTAGGTTGGCCTTCAGCAGAGGAGGGTACGTTCTGTGTGTCATTTTGTACTAGACATGAATTTAGGAATAAAAAGGTATACAAATGGGCTTTGTACTATGGAACACGATTGGCTGTTATAATAACTGACCATGAAACAGAACTTTCCCATAATTAACTGTGTTCCAGTTATCACACAATTCTCAAGAAAAAGCAGGTGCATAAAGTTTTATGTGTGCAACTGGTATTTTAGGTAAAGTAGAAAGAAAATTAAAATACCTTTGGGAACTGACAGTGGTGAAATACCAGAGAAAGAACTTGTTTTCCTTTGTTACTGCCTTTTCCACATGTCCTCCTCCCTCACCCTCACCCTTTGCTTCTCTGAAGTTACTGTGTATCATCTAGTCTCTTCCTATTTACATTCCTCCAGCAGTTCAAACGTGATGTCCTTGAAATTCATCAGGAATACTCTTTGTACCCCTTTCTTTGCCTGAAATGTTCTTCGGTAACATACGCCTATATTTGTCTTCCTCACCTCTCTCTGGTTTTTACTCAGTTATCTTTACTTTCTCAGTGAGACCTTTCTTAAAAACCCTATCCAAAATTATATTTGTCCCTACCACACGTGGATACTCCCTACTCTACTCCTAGCTTAATTATTCTTTTTAGTTCTTATCACAATCTAACATACAATGTAATATACTAATTTATTATATTAGTTATCTGTCTTCCCTCTAAAATATAAACTCTACCAGGGTGGGATTTCTGTCTACTAAGCATCTCCTTCTTGATGTCTGTAATCTATTCCAGAAATCACATATTCTATGTGAAAATGTTAACTGGGAAACTATTTACTATTACTACAAGGGGTGGGGGCAGGGGGAGGGGTGATATCAACATAAGACCTAGAACGAATTTCCCAATGCGTAACTGAACATTTATATATAAGTAAAAAAAACTATCATGTAAGAATATAAATTTCATGAAAAAATCCTTTAAGCAGCTCTAAACAGTTAACAAGGGTGTTAGCAGTTGCTTTAAATCTAGGATAATGTCACTTCTTAGATACCCCAGACACGTCCTCTGTGCTGACACCATGATTTTTGAATATTGACATATGATTTTGATGTTTTACAAATGCCTTCACAATGTAACATGAGACTTTTCATGGACAATATTTTGTGAAAAACTGGTATTTGAGTTTTTAGAAAGTTCTTTGTAAATAATTTCATGTCCTAAATATTGATTCTAAAAATGTTTTATTTTCCTGACTGGTGTGGCTCAGTGGGTTGGGCATCCTCCTGTAAAGCAAAAAGGCCCCGTTTTGACTCCTGGTCAGGGCCAGGCCTAGGTCGTGGGTTTGGCCCCTGGTAGGTCAGGGGGCATAGGAGAGGCAACCGATTGTTGTTTCTCTCTCACATTGATGTTCCTCTCCCTTTCCTTCTCTCTCCCTTCCCCTCTCTCTAAAAAAAATGTTATTGAAAGATATTTTCTATGAAGTTTGAGTACTAAAAGCCTAATATTCTACCTAGAAAACATTAACTAGGGAAATATTACACAAAGTCTGCCAGGATTTTGTTCACTGGTCCTTCCACAGCTCTTAAAACCATGCTTGGCAATAGTTAAGTGCACAATAAACATTTGATAAATGAAGCAAGAACATTTAGTGTTTACTAGACTATGGTCCTTAAAACAGGTGGCTGTGGTGCAGACACCAACCAGCTGTGGATCTGCTCAACGTCCACATTGCAAAACCCTGGGAGAGAAGATTTTGCTGGATAGGAAGTAGACTCTAAAGACTTAGGCTCTCCTAACCACATTTTGTTTATGAGATGTGACCCACAGCAAGTGACAGAATTCTGGAATCCAGTTTCTCCCTCTGTATAAAAGAACAGAATAGGACTTCAAAACCCTTAAGTTCCATTGCAAGCTGAACATGTTACAGCTTAAATTACAGACAAATTATTATCGGTAAAATAAAAACCAAGATATTACTTCCTCAATGGGTATTGAGTGAAGATTGCATTTAAAGGGCATCATTGCACATGACACAGTTAGTGCCCAATAAGTGGTATCTACTATTGTTGTTATGGTATTCATTATGTTTAATCTGTGCATAATGATGTATTTGTTCACTTTATTTCCTGTTTTATTTTAACTGTTGTTGAGTTTATAATGCAGTAGAATGGTAGCTTTATAAGTAGTTTTGGAAAAGATTTCTGCCAATTATTTATAAATAGAATGAATGTGTGGGCATGCATTTTGTTGTGGCGAGGTTATTAAATTATTTTAAAGAACATATAAACCCTCAGTCTCTGGAAACTCCTATTGGAAGTTCAATAGAATTATAAATGATTTTGGTTTATTCATTTTTTAATGTCTCCTACCTTTAATTTTGAATACTTAAGCATGAACCTAACAAAATGTTCAAACAAAGTAATTCTTTTATTGTGGTACACTTCTTGTTTCAACCCTGTTTTTTTTATTTGCCGTCATTGTGTAGAGGGTTACTTCTTTTCTGTCTTACCTCTGACTTTTCAACTTCAGTTTTTAGTTTTTTCCTTATGTTGTAAAAAGTCTATTTTTAGGCAAGGCTGATGATACATGTGCTCAGAGAGGAGAGGCTTGAAGTGATAAAGCACGTGTTACTGTGATGCCCAGGCAGGAAGTTTTAAAATGCAACAAAAAAAAAAAAAAGAGAGAGAGAGAGAGAAAACACAGTCTTTTTCATTTTTGGAGAAACATGGGAAATTTTTCAAAGGCTAGTTGTTAAGAACTGTTTTTCAGTTGTCCCCCCAACCCACACCATTGGCTTTATCACGGAATTTCATCAGTTCAACTGCTGGTTTCAGACTAAGGTGATTTCCTTTGAATTCTGGGCTCATTTTATGAGGCACCAAAAACAGATGAGCACGTGTAAAGGGAAAATTCTCCTTTAGTTCCTAGAAAATATAGCTGTGCCTATGACGATGTAGATTCATACTGTGGTAGCATTATTGAAGGTCATTCCAGGGGGAAGGAGAGGGAGGGATATCAATAAATCATAGAAAAACCTGAGAGTTCGAAAGAGCCAGTAATCTAGAAGGAAATGATTGTATACACATGCCTTTGCATAAATACTGATATGGTAATTCTCTGTGTTACTGTACAGAATTTTGAAATAAGCTAAAAGAATCATGCAAAAGCGGTGTGGACATTACTCTTCTTACACTGCACCTCCCATTAATAAAAATGTGAGAGAGAAATAGATGTACATTGGGCAGGGCTTTCTGTGTCAAGGGCGTGGCCATTCATTACACTGAGCAGTTGTCACTGCTGCCTGTTTTCCAAATGATGGGGGTGCTGGAGAGGTCCTTGGCAAAACAGGAAACTCTAAGGCACTGTGTCATCAAATTGCAAAGACTGGTGAACTATGGGATTTTGGCCAAATCTGGACTACCACTGTTTTGGAATGGCTTGTAAGCTGAGGATGATTTTTACCTTTTCAAATGATTCAGGGGGGGAAAATATCTCACAAAAAGAATAACATTGTATGACATGAAAATTATATAAATTTCAACATCCATAAATAAAGTTTTATTGGAGCATGGAAATGCTCAATTTTTAATGTATTATCTGTGGCTGCTTTCACACTACAATGGCAGAGTTGAGTAGTTGTGACAAGGAATGCACTTGAATGGCCCTCAAACCCTAAAATATTTATTTGGTACTTCACAGACAAAGTTTGCTGATGCCTAGTCACAGGAATACATATTCTTTGAAACAGAGGATAGGAGACTAGGGCTTGGCTTCGCCTGAATTTTTCCATGTATAATTCACCACACACTGGGGTTGGTTCTGTTCTTCGTGAGGAAGAATTTAAGTATCTATAACTCAGCAAGAAATCAACCTTGCTGTTAGTTTTACAAATTTTCTATTAGAATTATTGTAAAAGGGCTCCTACCTGCCTTAGTTTTCGTGACCAAGTCTTCACCTTTTACTGCAAATTACATACCTGGGATTCTTGTTTATTCCTATGGACTTGAGACCTTGTCATGGGACCCTGCTATCATCCCCTTACTCCCCTGAGCCTGCGGTTGTATCTTGCTCTTATTAGTCCTCTTTAAGACCTGCATACATTCCATCTGTGTTCATTCTGCTGATTAGTTCCATGCCACCTGCTGTCAGGCTGCCCTAATATAGCCTGTTTGCCGTCTTGTGTTTTAGACAATGGGCCTGTGGCCCACTTCCTTCATCTTTAACTTCCTGGCTTTCCTCTATTCCCACTGTGTATAGACTTTCTCAGATGACTATCCCTAGCTCTGTGAATAGAGTTCTTTAACATAGATATGCAAGGCTTGCCTCTGATGCTATTTGGCCATTGAAACTGATAACTTGCTATGAGCCTTTAGAAAAGATGGCCCTTCTGTGTTCACTTAAAACCGAAGACAATTGAACTGGACAAATGCAGCCTGAAAATGTATTTCTCTCCTTGTAAATCTCTGGCCAATATCACTGTGTATTGTGGTCAAAAATTTTCCATCCAGTATCCTCAAATGGCGTGAGAAGTTATCCTCAGTTCAACTGGAACAAGTATGCTTTCCTTGGTAAGGTTCTTTCAAACCCAGAGTATTTAGATAAGATTTTTTAAAAAAGTAAATCAAGTCTGTGCTATTTATACTATTTTGTTAAGTTTATGAGTACATTTTACTCTCATGGGGACATTCTGTTGGTACAAACCCTTAATATTCCAATTTAAGAAGTTTAATTGCTTTTAAACAACTAATGTTGATTTGAAAGTTTTAAGAGGTGTTTAAAAGAATTCAGCTATTTGTGTGTATATAATATTAATTACCAAATATTTTTGAGGTGTTTAAAAATAAAACAGGCAAGGTCTGCCTGGGTGGCTCAGTTGGTTGGAACCTCATCCTGTACATCATAAAGTTGCAGGTTCAATCCCCAGTCAGGGCACATACCTGGACTGTGGGTTTGATCCCCAGTCAGAGTGCACACAGGAAGCAGTGGATGAATGTTTCTTTCTCACATTGATGTTTCTCTCTCTCGCCCTTTTTCTCTCTCTCAAATCAATAAATATACCCTTGGGCAAGAATTAATAAAAAATTAAATAAAACTGGCAAAAAATGAAAATGCTTATTAACAAATATTTTAATATGTAAGTATATTTATTTAAATAAATTTGTGACTGGCACCCATTGTCAAAATGTAATTTAAGCTGTTGATTTATCATCTTAGTAAATCATTTAGTGAATATTTGCTATGAATACAGCAACTTCCAAGATTTGGACATACAAAAGGAATTAAACAAGCCATTGTTTTAAAGGATCTTAACTTCTAGCGTGCAGAGAGAGAATGAGTAACAAATAATGAATATTTATGACTATATGATAGGTCAGGCAGACCTAAGTGCTTGAAGGCAAAAGGCCAGGTAAGAATGAAGCAAAGAAGAGGATGGTGGCGGGGGTTGGGGGTGTGTGTGACCTATTTTGTACCGGATGGTCAGGGAAGGCTTCATTGATGAAATGGTGTTTGATAAGAAGCCTGAAAAAAATGAGCAGTGGTCACTGAGAAGTGTGTTATAGAAAAGGGAGAGCCAACACAAAGGAGTCATCATTGAGAAGCAGGAGGAGCCAGTGCTCTGGAGAAGAGAGCCTGATGGTGGAGAGTATGAGCATATCAGGGGAGCTATAGAGCCGTGGATCACTTAAACCCTCATAGCTGACTTAAAGGAATTTGGATTTTCCCTCTGAGTGAAATGGGGGTCCATTTTGAATAATGGACTGACATGATTTGACTTATGTTTTAGAGAGATTGCTCTGTCTCCACACTGTAGGGGGAAACAAGTAGGAGAAAGACCAATTAGATCATGGCAGGAATCCAGGTGAGAGAGGCAGTGACTTCAAATAGTGTAGTAGTCATGGAGGTGTCCAGAAGATGAATATATTTCTAAAATACAATCAGTAAGATTTATGGAAGGATTAAATGTGGGAGGTGAGGTAAAGAGGGGAGTTACAAATGACGGAAGTTTTTCTACTTCCTGTGTATGACAAGATGAGACCTCACCAGATTTTCTGATTGCAAAAAATAACTATAAAAGTTTGCGCTTATGCAAAAATGAATTCTCTGAAGCTGCTGAGAGGGAAGAGAAGTATATATACTTTAGTGAGGAGTGCATGTTTTTTTTAGAGGAGAGGAGACTATAAACTATACCACTATGAGGACTGTAGTCTAGGGCTAAGTACCCTCTGAAGATGCAGTGAGCGCTCAGAGTGACATTTATAGCCTACCACACACTGTGGCAGTAGGGGCTCAGAAAAATCCCCCATCTTTCTGGCCTGGGAACCACAAAAGCAAAGCTGGAAAATCATGAATGCTAAACTGAGTGCAAAATCTCAGAACGTAAAAAGCTAAAGAGAGTATCTCCAAACTCAGTTACCTACATCTCTGACTTTCCTCTGAATGGTGTGTGTGCAGAGCAGACCCAGAGCAGCTTAGATTAGGAGCAGCAACAATTAACAACAACAACAACAACAAAAACCCCTAAAGATCAAAGTGAGGCTGGAGCTGTTGCTCTAGGAACAATCACAAAGGAGTTACCATTGAGAAGAAACAGGAGCCAGTGCTCTGGAGAAAAAATGGTGGAGAATATTAGGATATCAGGGGAGTTATAGAGCCCTGGATCACTTAAACCCTTGTAGCTTGGAAATTCAAGGTTGGAATTCAAGTCCAGCTAGAAAAATTATCTGCTTAAACAAAGGAAACAACACTCACCAGAGAAAAACAGAAGAATTACTCAATATACAGAGTACTTAGAAAATGGAACACATTCTTAAAAGAAAATGAAATCTACTGAGGTGATTCCAAGATCAACCCACTGTTGGAACTCACAAAGATTTCAGAATGACTAAGATACCAACTCTTTATGAAGTCAAATAAAATGTTTTCAATGAATAAAATTATAACAGAGAAATAGACAATATGAAAATAATAAATGGGATTTCTAGAACTTAGTGAAATTTCTAAAATAAAAATATTAATTGGATGGACCTATGGCTGAATGAACATGACAGAGGAGAGGAAGTGAACTTGAAGATGGATCAATAGAAATTATCTAAGGGGAATAACAGAGAAAAATGAAAAAAGAACAGAACATTAGTGAGTTGGGAGACAATACCAAATAGTCTAACATATAAGGAATTGGAAAACCGGAAAGAGAAAAGGGATTTGGACCAAAAAACAAAAAACAAAAAACTTTGACATACCAAAATTTTTCCCAAGTTTTATGAAGAAATTTTGAGGTATGAGATAGTAAACAAACACCAAGCAGAATGAAGACAGATATGCCTGTGCTGAGGTATATTACAGTCAAGCTGTTGAAAGCTGAAGATAAAGAGTAAACCTTGGTAGAAGAGAAAATGGCATATTACATACTGGGAGCAAAACAATCTAACAGCTGCCTCATAAGAAAACACAGAGATCAGGAGAGAATAAAAGTACTGAAAAAGAAAAAAAGGCAAAAGAAAACTGCCAATCCAGAAGTCTACATCACTGAAAATATCCTTTAAGAATGAAGGTAAAATAAAGACATTTTTAAGATAAAATAAACAAAAAAAATTGTCGCCAGCAGACCAGCATTACAAGATAATGCTAAAGGACTTTATTAAATTTTATTTTATTATGGTAAGAATACTTACTATGAGATCTGTGCTTTTAACAAAATTTTAAACGTATAATATAGTATTGTTTACTACGGGTGCAATATTGTACAGCAGATCTCTAGAGACTATTCTGTGGATGCGAAGAGTCAGATATATTGTAGTCCCTATACCTGCTTGTTAAAAGTGTTGAAAAATAGGGTAGTTAAAATAACAATAGAAAAATTAAAATGGAATTTTAAAAATATTCAAATAATGCCTCCACAAAAGTCAGGAAAGGAGGAATAGAGGACCAAAAAATAGTCAACAGAAAACAGAAAATAAATGGTAGATTTGTAATAGAACAACTAGTGGGGTCCCACTGCCTGCTGCCCTTTGGCAGTAACTCCAGAGGTAGAGTCTGGTAGAAAGGAAAACGGAATTTTTTAATTTAAAAATATACACAGCAGGTTTTCTAATGCCCCGCCCTTGCCACTGAAGGAGCGGGCAGATGGCTGGTGGGTGGCTACTGGCAGCTTCCTGCCATTTTCTAAGAAGGGGTGGGACACGGGCTTGTGGTCCCTTCATGCCACCTCGGCGCCCTGCATGCGGGGACTTGCGCGCAAGCCTCCTCTCCCCACCCGCTGCCCCCTACTTAACCAGCCTAGCGTCCAGCACCTGCGGCGCTCCTGGTCAGGCCTAAAGCACTCAGGGAGGGGCGCAGGGCCTGACAGTCCCTGCCTCCACCACCCTATGCTGGGGCTGTAGGCCACAGACCCGCATTGGTGTGGGCCACAGGCTAATGCCAGCTGCCGCAGCTTCCTGCCTGGGGAAGGGGCACTGGGCTTGCTGGCCACACACCCACTCCCCCACCCTCCTACCCGAAACCTGTGCTCCCAAACAGGCACGGCCTGGAGTGCTATGGCAGGGGCACTGGGAATCCCTCTGGCTAGGCTCCCAGCTCAGGAACCTCAGCCCCTGGCCGTGGACCCACCGGCCAGGGGATGGGGGAGCAAAAGTGCAGGGTATTTGAATGCATTTTGCATGCATTTTGCATGCATTTTGCATGCATTTTGCATGCATTTTGCTTTTAAAGATCTCTCTATGATCCCTGGTGTGGTGGAAGTAGATGGGAGGGTATGCTCCTCCCATCCAATCATCTTTCTATCTTTCGGCACCAACCCTAAGTGCCTCTTTTTTTCTAGGTCATGTACGCATTGTCCCGGTTGCCAGAGTGATGCATGAATGCGCCGTCTTAGGCGTTTCTCCACCCCTTTCCATGGCGGGTAGTTCCCGTCATTACAGACTCACTCAACCCTACCAATAATTAAATGTTGTGGACTAAACATTCCAAATAAAGGTTGATATCATTAGAATAGATTCAAACAAACAAATGAATAGCCAACTCTATGCCATATAAAAGTGATGCATTTTAAATACAAATACACAGGTTAAAACAAATGCATAGAAAAGGATGTGCCATGCAAATAATAAACATATGAAAGCTGAATGTGCCATCAGTTAAAATATCTGAAAACAAAATGTATTACCATGGATAAAGAGGGATAGTTCATTATGATAAAAAGCTCATAACATTCATAAATGTGCATGGACCCAATAATAGCGATTCAAAACACATGAGACAAAAGTTGACAGAATTAAAGCGAGACATAGTCCAATACAGAATCATAGTTACAGGTTAGCAGCCCTTTTCAGGAACTGATAAAATGAGAAAAAAAAGTCAGACATAGATAATGATAATAATGACACTGTTAATCACTTTGACTTAATTGATATTCACAAGACAATACAGGAAAATGACAGAAAACCCATACGTTTGTAGTGTGCCTGGTACTTTAGCCAGGAAAGACCATAGTCTGGCAATAAAACAGGTTTCAGTAAATTTAGAAATATTAGTATCATATTGTTTGATGACAATAATGAAATTAAATAAGAAATCAAATTAACCAGAAACTCCCAAAACATCCAAATTAAATAAGACTTGTATATAGCCATTGGTCCAAGAAGAAATCACAAGAGAAATTAGAATCTGAACAGAAAGATAATAAACATAAAACATCACCGTTTGTGAGATGCCACTAGTGGTTTAGGTGGGCTATTGAATAATAGGCTACTCACAGATGAGGTGGAAGGAGGAGCTTTACTTTTCCGGTGAGTTCATTTTTAGAGTCCCTTCCAGTGTGCATCTTGGTCCTCTCCACAGAAGATTTCCTTTGCCCTTACCTTTTGGATTCTCTCTGTGTTTTCTGAGTTACCATTCTACCTTTTCTCTTTTCTGCTCTCAGTCCATATTAATTTAATTCTCACCAGGTAAGTAGGCCTCAGAGAAGGGAATTAATGCTTTTCAATTAGGTCAGCAATTTCTTTCAGTCTTTTTTTGAACTTTAGTGTGGGCTAGGGAGGGGAAGTTGTCCTTGGAGTAAAAGAGAAAGAAGTGGTGGGGCAGGAAATTAATGGAGCCAAGTGTTGAAGAGGAGGGTGCAGCTGAGTGTAAGATAAGTGCACAGTTGGAGGCATTCACCAGTTAAATGGGAGGGGGGAGGGGTAGAGATGTTTCTTTGTTAGAACTTGAAGGGAATGATAAGGCTAGAAGAAATCTTCAGTTCTAGGTCTCAGAGGATTCTTTCTAGCCTTTCCCCTGACATGAATAGGAGCTATGCCTTCAGTTTACTACCATTGCTCTAGGGGTCCAAGTACCCATTATTTCAGAGCTTTCTGTGAGTTCTAGACGACAGAATTGTGGTTGTCCACCCAGTGTGCTTCAGATGGCTGGTTGTGGTGGTGGTGTTGGAGGGCTGTTGAGTGAAGTCTAGTAGCACAGAGGTGTACCAAGTAGAGGACTTGCTGGGTTGGTTGTTTAAAGGTCTTTACTGAGTGGCTGTAGAGGGAAGAGGCTGGGCTCATTTCTGTGATCTTCACAACCCTCTATCTAATTTGTTCTCGTTTCTGCCGGCTCTTGGGTCCTCTTATCCCCAAACTGTAAAGTCTTGTATCTTCATTTGGGGGTCTATAAGGATGCACTTGATTCTAACTCTTATATTATATAGAGTGCACTTTTACCTCTCCAGTGGTCCAGCCTTGAAAGCCATGGGAAAGTGAATCATTTCTAACCGAAAGTGTCTGAACTTGTGGCTAAGCCTTCTAAGTACAAGTAAAGAGACTGAGTGGGTATTTAAGTGAGGTTATTGTTTTCAGTGATAAACTAGTCAAGGCCTTTAAGTTGTGAAAGGATAGAGAAAAAGAGTTAAATATTTCTCCTTTTGCAATGTTATGCATGTGGAATCTTAAAATATTCCCTTTTTCTGGGAGGATATCTGGTGAAAGAATTAAATATACACCTTCTTTCCAATAGAGGATAAACCCATTATCTAGAACATCTGCAAAATAAAGAACATTTTCAGAAAATTACAATTCAAAAATGATAAGGATAAGCTTACCTCCAGAGTTCAGTACTATTCTGAGTGGTATATAAGTGCTTTCCTGAATCTCAGATCCATTAGAAGAAAAAAAAAATAGAGAGTTTTGGAGTCAAGAAATGTAATTTGAACTAAGATTATGCATATATGTGTGTGTGTGTGTGTGTGTGTGTGTGTATGTGTATGGTATCTGGTCATCAGACTCAAGTAAAGAAACTCTGAATTGAAGTCGTTTCTCATGCTGTGACCGATAATACCTCCTCCCTTCCTTTTTCAATTATGGCACAGTACTCCATTTGTTCTGTAGGATGCCAGGATTTCACAGCAAGGTATTACTTAATGTTAAAAGAAAAATTATTTGGCTCAATAGCTTTAGAAGGACCATATGTTAGGATGTTATCCATGAAAAGTATTTCCCTATAGGGGCACTAGTTTTATAAGTAAAGAATGACCACAGGGAATAAATAGTCATTATATGCAACATTTGAAGAACTTTAGCAAAGTTATATTTTATACTATAGATTATACCTTCTTCCTAAAACTTGCTAAGAAGGTCACAACCATTGACTTCTGTAGACATCAAGGTTAGAGAGTACCCTTGGCCAATAACCCAACTTCCCTTGGTGGATAATTCTATTCCTCTTACTCTGTTGTACTGCAGAGTAGGGGAGGGGCTTCAGGAGAAGCAAGTTTCAACAGAGGGAAAACATGTCCTTTCCTTTCCTTTCCTTTTTGGACTTCTCTTTGTATTTTATTTTTAATAAAGAATATTTTATCTTATACATGGATTATTTGATTAAAATTCTCTACATTCTGGATATATTTTTAGCTTCAGAAAATACGTACATTCTTTATTCAACCATCTTCAAAAAATAGATATAACATGGAAGGATCTCTAAGATTCTTTTCAACTCTATGACATTTGACTTGGGACACTCAACAAACAAGTTTGCTTTTGTGTGTCTGCCTCCTAGGTTGCAGAAAGAGGGTAAAGTGGGAGTAGAATTGTTCAAAATGAAGTCAGCTGTTATTTGTCATAATGCTTTGTAGATCAGTCATAGTTCAGGAATTGAATAACACTGATTGTAGTTGTTTATTGCTGAGGTATTAGGACATATATGTCAGTAAGGAAGCATTCATTGAGCGTTTCCTGTTTTATCTCACTGAATTGACCGTCAAGGAAAGTTTAGCATTTTCAATTACAGTCATCTCCATTCCATATCCTGAAACCACTCAACACTGCAGATAATATGTATATAATTCAACTAGTCATTAAAAGTTTACAAATGATTGAATGTTTGCTGTAATGCAGACTAAACAGTAACCAAAATGTTTAGTTCTATCAGCATATCAGACATCACGGACACATAATTATAGCCAGGGTCAGCAGTCTTTGCAATAGCAAAACTGGAGTGTTTTTCTTTGTATGCAACTTTTTCTTTTGTTTATCTAAAGCTTACTTATTTTTGCTTAAAAGTTTGTGTGAATAAAGCTGTGGTGCTTTATATTACCCTCAGTTTTTCCTACTTTTGTTGAGTATGTGTTCTGTAGATTATGATGCTTAAGTAGCACAAACTTTTAAATAATTATAACTTTGAATAAAATATTTAATTATTGTATAAAAATTAATAACTTTATCTTGGAAAATTAATAAAATTGTATATAATTTAATATTTAGTTTCAAACTTCATAATGCTCAGGTTATATAACCATGTTTAAAGTATAATGTCTTTGATATTTTTACACGTTATCCAATCATCCACATTAAGTGTAAATCATTATTTTTTTCCCTCAAATATTGTAATTTGAGAAAAATACTTTTGATCAGATATAAATTTTTGGAATGCATCATATTTCCTTTAAAACATAGCTTATAATTACCTTAAAACTATATTTTAAAAATTAATGTCTTATTTATGTAAAATATGTATTATATTTTATTCTGCTTTGAGACACTTCTTTTTTTAACTTTATTTTTATTGATGACACTATTATAGATGTCTTCATTCCCCCACTCTGCCCATCTCCACCTAGTCCCCCACTTTTCCCTCTATCATCACACTGTTGTCTGTGTCTGTGTGTTAAGAATGCTTTTTTGTCTAATCCCTTCATCTTTCATCCATTTCCCCTGCCCCCTCTCCCTTGACATCTGTCAGTTTTATGTATTGATGCCTCTGTTTCTATTTCATTCTTCAGTTTATTTTGTTCATTGGATTTCACATATAGATGAGATCATATGGTATCTGTGTTTCTCTGACTGGCTTATTTCACTTAGCATAATAATCTCCAGGTCCATCCATGCTGTCACAAAAGACAAGATTTCCTTCTTTTTTATGGCTGTGTAGTATTCCATTGTGTAAAAGTATCATTGCTTTTTTTATCCACTCCTTTACTGCTGGGCATTTGAGCTGCAATGAACATAATGGTGCATATATTATTTCAAATTAGTGTTATGGGATTCCTACAGCTGCATAGTATTCCACTGTTTAAATGTACCACAGCTTTTTTATCCACTCATCTACTGATGGGCACTTGGGCTGAAATGAACATAGGGATGCACATATTCTTTGGAATTAGTGTTTTGGGTTTCTTAGGATATATTCCCAGAAGTGAGATCACTGGGTCAAAAGGCAATTCCATTTTTAATTTTTTGAGGAAACTCCATAATGTTTTTCACAGTAGCTGTACCAGTCTGCATTCCCAGCAATAGTGCACAAGGGTTCCCTTTACTTCACATCATTGCAAACACTTGTTTGTTGATTTATTGATGATAACCATTCTGACAGGTGTGAGGTGATATCTTGTGGAACTCTAATGCTTTAAAATATCTAAGTGCAAACTGATATGTGATATGGTTTACTATGAAACTTTGCTTTTGAGAAAACTAACATTTCAAAGCCCTTTTCAAAATAAAAATGTCAAAATTCTCATTTGAAAAAGCTCCCTAGCTTTTTTAGATTAGAAAAAATACTGTTCTGGTTAAAATGGAGACATAGGTAAGCATGGCTCACCTCATCCAACCACCACATCAAAATTACAACTAAAATATAAAACAACCATCACTCAGAACCACCAGAAATCAAGTTGAATGGAAGTCTGACAACTATGGAATTAAAGAAACCACATCCATCCAGACTGGTAGGAAGAACAGAGACATGGAAAGAGCTGGTCCTACATCCAAGTGTGGTGGATAAAAACTAGGGAGGGATACCTCCAGAGCTAGGAGTCCCAGCCCCACACCAGGCACCCCAGCGCAGGGTTCCAGTGCCAGAAAGATAAGCCCCCACAACTTTTGGCTACAAAAACCAGTGGGGATTGAGTTGGTGAAAAAACTCTTGAGTCTCAAGCAGTTCCTCTTAAAAAACCCACACATGGACCTAATCAAACTCGCTCCTTCTGAGTTCCAGCAGCAGAGTAGCAGCTTGAGAGGCACCCACCAGTGACCTCTCAAGGGGGAAAAATGGGGACAACTATAGTAGCATAATCAATAAAATATGGTTAAAAATACTTTTTTTGCATTAACTATTTTTTGAAGACTATTTAAAAAGCTGGTAGTATATAGAAAGCATATTCATTCTTTACATGTTATATTTTGTGAGGAAAAAAATCTTAGCAACTTTTGTTGAACTTCTTTCATAATTTAAGTCCAGGCAGGGGACAGAAAATAATTCCATGATCACCTCCCTATTTCATGAAGACCTTATTAGAATTTTAATTCTAAATTATAATTCATTTGTACATCTATTGTGAACTCTATATTAATTAAGGGTAAATCTGACTGTTATGGGAAAATTCGAGAAAAACCTTAACTTTGAATACAAAAGAGGCTAGTATCAGTATTATTCTTGATATGGGAATACTACCTTTTGTTAACACTAAGGTTATATTTTTTAATAAAATACTTATTTTTTAGAATTATGTATCAGGATTATCTGTCTTTTAAATCTGTAAGTCTCTTGTTATGTGAATACTTTTTGAGGAAAAAGGAATGTTAAAGACTATTAGCTTTAACTTTATTCAGGTTTTTTTTCTGTGGCTTTCTGGACACCATTTCTAGAGCATGAACACAGTGAATAATTTTGACCAAGTGACATTCTGTGATTATCTGTCAAAGATATTGACTGGGATAATTCTTAAGGTTTTATTTTCACTATTTGCTTATGGGACAGATGCTCTTCAGATTATTAAAAATATTTTTTCTTTGGCTTTTAAAAATAAACTTAGATCTTTAATCATTATGTATATATTTTTGCTTTTATATCCCCTCAGAACAACTAGCATGGAGTAAGATCTTTATAAATATTGTTGAATGAACATATATATAGTTCTATTTATGATAGTTATGGTTCATGGGTTTTTGAGTTATGTTTAATAGCAATCAAATTATACTAAACATGCTTCAAGACTGAATAGCATTTCTGGCTCTGATACTTTGGTTTTCTGGAAAGAAGTGCCACACAAATGACAAGGTGAAGTGGATAATCTTTCAAAGTTAGTTGATAGTACTCTAGTGAAATGTAATAGATCTGTTAACCTATTAATAAAATAAAACCCAAGAGGATTTTTAAATGATACAAAGACGAGAGGGAAAGTTATCATCTGGTAGTGACAGCTGGCAAACTTACCTTAAATGCTTTTAGGGGCAAAATTGATAACATCCACAATTGGCTGCAGTTCAGGGTACCGAATTCCAATGTGCTGTCAACCATATATATTTACTATTGATTAAAACTCTAGCTACATTCTTTTCAGACATTTTGATGTAGAAAAGTTATTTTAGGGGCATCACCCACATAGCTTTCTCCTCCAGACCTGTGATAAAATATACATAAAAGAATCAGTGTATATGTTGCCATTGATAAAGTTAATGTTTCCATTAATCATATCATAAATTTAGGGACACTGTTTTGGAGTAAAGAAACAATTAATTTTAGTAAAAATGAAGAAAATTATTTAAAAAGAATGCGTATGCTATTAAGCTAAGTACTGAATGTATATATGCAAATACTATCTGGCATTCCAAATAATATTCACATACTTGGGTCACGTGTACAGAATCAAATTAATTCAGCAAAAGTGATTATGTCTATTCCAGAAAATCACCTGAAGCTGTGAATTCTAATATAACTTTGAGCATTAACTACTCCTCAAATTTCATACACTCACAAAAAACAAACTAGAGAAATATAACAATCCTGTTCTCCAATGTGCATAGAAATTGACCTCTTTTTCAAGTGGGAATCAAACAATTTTTCACTTGACAGGTATTTATTGGGTGCCTCACATATGCCTTATGTTGGTCTAGGGAAATAGTAGAATATGCAACAGACACAAATAAATCTTGTTTTTATAAGCTTACATTCTAAGGAGAGCGAAAAAACATAATAAGCAAGAAAATATATGGTCATATTGTAATAAGTACTTTGGGTAAAAATAAAGCAATGAAGGGGGACAGGAAGGGTAAGTAAGTAATAGAGCTGCCAAGAGAGGCTCACTTAAGAAGTTATCTGAGGAGTAACAAGCCAAAGAAAGTGAGGTAGTGAGTCCTGGAGGATAAGGAAAAGCATTTTGACAGAGGGAACATCTTCCAGAGACGATAGCCTGATGAGAAATTTTGAGGGCCGGTGAAGACCCTGGTATGGTTCGGGCAAAGTGAGTCAAGGGAGCTTAGGGCAATGGGACAAAGGGCAGATTGTTAAGTGCCTTGCAGGCTACTGTCAAGATAGTTGGTTTGTACTGTGTGAGACTGGGAAACCCCTGGAAGGCTTTTGAGCAAGAGGTGATTGTTAGATTTGGCTTCTGATTTAAATGAATCACTCTGTATTCTGTGCTGTGATCGGGTTGTAGGAGTCAGAAATAGAAGCAGGGCCACTATTAGTTAGATAATGCGGTGGTGCTCAAAGGAAAATTTGTAGCCTCCGAGGCTTACCTGAAAACTTTGCAGGATATAAAGCTTTAAAGGAATAAATTTCTGGATCAACTAACTGCCTACAATTTAGCTACCTGATAATGAATCTGAGGTCACGACATTGTCCCTTCACTTGCAAAAGAAAGGCTTATTTCTCATTCATTTAAGATTTTACTGTGTGCATTTCCCCAGGGTATAAATATGAAGAGACGATTCCAGATATTTTGATTTGACATTTTTACCTCTTGAACCCTCCCTTTACTGCCAGAAAAACCATCATTCCTGTGGGACATCCCTTTGAGAGCAAAAACAAAGTGAGACTGAGAAAAGTACCTTATTTCATCCTGTCACAGAATTATATCAAGTCTATGTTTTATCCATTCATCTATCCATCTATTCATCTCTCTATCTATCATAGAATTGGGATTCAGCAAGATTGTTTCTATGTGGGTCTTTATTAAAACAATCATTTAAATTGAAAAATCAAGCCAGACATTTTTGTGACAGAAAATAAGTTTGTGGGGAACTAGTTTGATGGGAACTGACTTTCCTAACTCCATTCATATTTTCCTTAAAATGAATTAACTAAATCTGTAGCTCTATGGCTTTAGCAAAAAATATTTATAGCCTGTAATAAGAAACATTTTATCTAAAAATTGTTTTGCCAAAGTTATTTAGAAAACACCGTTTGGTCTTTTCTTGCTCTTTCTAATTGTATCTTTCTAGTGACGAAATAAAGAGCTGCTAAGTGAAAGAGTAATAGGCATATTGGAAAGCTATTTGGTAGATATTGGTAATACATCTTTGGCAGATACTCTCATAAATTAGATATCTAATGACTCCAGTGACTAGACAAAGGAGGTGGGAGGTTGTAAGGGTAAGTGGAGGCAGTCTGGCTTCCTCACCCAGGTGTCTGGGTGATGAGAGGGAAGCCGTTTCTCATAACCTTGAATGGCTGTGTTCTCACAGCCTTGAGTCTGGGTCCAATAAACGCTTCCTGTAACATGCCGTGAACTCGCATGCACAGATCATGCTATGTTACGTTACTTTATGGCCTAATTTTGGCTTCGCTTGTGCTAGTACTTAAGGAGGTGGAGGCGTCTCACTGCGTGCCCAGACACGCAGCTTCCAGCGTGTGTGGCTCGCCCACCCCTGGGTAAAGGCCTGCCAAACCTCCCTGTGGCGCTGCACATTTTCTCTCGTCTCAGTCTTGAGTGGACCTGCCGGGCCTTGACAGGCTGCAACACAGAGGTTGAATCTCTCGTGTTCAACAGTATTAAATATTTATCAGTTGATAGATTATGAAATTATTTTTATTGCTAGACCACATTAGAAAAAATATTTAAAAAATTTCTACTCCAAGCTTTTTATGTGACTAAGGTGTCTCAGAACTTTATGAAAATAAGAAATATATAAAATGAATGGCTGTTAAACCTTGTCATTACACAATAAATACTTTTTTATCTGTGGGTATTCCGACTAATTGGGGAAAAAAGCCCCCATCTATTGCATTAGGAGAGTCATTCCAATAAAATATTATATTTTTGCTTTTGCCCTTAGTAATTATGAAGTATTTAAAAAATTTGTTTCATCAAATGTATTCCACTAATAGTTGGAAAGATAACTTAATTCAAAATATCTTTTAAAATAATGTAAATTGTTACAGACCCAGGAAATGGGAAAAGATCGTTATAAACATTTTTATTGCAAAGAAGTTTGTTAGGTGATTAATAGAAGATTCTAAACCAACAGTATCCAATAAGAAAGTATTCTAATAGAGATACACCTGTGAACCACATATGTAATTTGAATTCATGTTAAAAATAAGAATTTTAATAATACATTTTTAGTTAGTACAGTATATCAAAATATTATTTCAAAATCATGTTATTGATAGAAAAAACTTTTTAGAGAATTTTTGTAAGACTTTATTTGAGCCAAACTGATGACATATGCCAGGGAGCAAGATCTCAAATGCCCCAATAGAAAAATTATTAATGAGATAGTTTATATTCAATTTTTATAACTTTTTGAAAAATCTAGTATGCGTTTTTCCTTACAGCACATCTCACTTTGGAATAGCTGTATTTCAGATGCTCAGTAGCCACAGGGGGCTAATGGTTATTGACTAACACACTATGCAGCACAATTCTAACTTTTAAGTATATACATACCTATGTGCATGTGTATTATATAAACTTATGTGCAGGTAACAGGATGAAAACACATGTTTAGTTAAAAATACAAGAAAAGTTAATATTTCTAACTTATTATTTATTCATATATGTTTTTAATTGGAAGATGCTGGGATTAAAACAGTATGGCCTTTAGGTTCCATCAGATATATGTAAAAAAAAATTATATTTTGTAGCAGTTTAAACTCATACTGAATTTTGTAGTTGTTGACTTAAAAATGTTCAAAGGAGCATATGAGCAAACATGTTTGTAGACTACTAGGCTACTTAAATGTTACCGGTGAGAGATGAAAGCAACTTGAGCCAGATTTTGAAACTGTGTAGAATTCTTGATATATTTTGCATTAAACTTATTGATGCGATATTGGTTAATAAAATTATTTAGGTTTAAAGTATAAAAATTATGATACATCACCTATATATCACATTGTGTGTTTACCACCCAAAGTCAAATCTTCTGTCAACATGTTTTTGACCCCCTTTACTACCTTCCCACCCCTTTCGTACCCTCTGGTAATTATACTGCTGTTGACTCTATGAGTTTTTGTTTGTCTTGTTTGTTCAATCATTGCTCTCAGTTCTATATCCCATATATGAGTGAAATCATATGGTTTTTGACTTTTTCTGTATGACTTATTTTGCTTTGCATGGCATTCTCAAGACCTGTCCTTATTGTCACAAATGGCAGTGTTTCATCTTTTCTTATGGTTGAGTAGTATTCCATTGCATATGTGGAGCACATCTTCTTTACCAGTCATCTACATTTGGGTTGTTTCCATGTCTTGACCACCATGAATATTGCAGCAAGGAATATTTGCAAATAAATGTTTTCAAATGTTTTTGGGTAAATACCCAAAAGAGGGATTGCTGGGTCATATTGTAACTCTATTCCTAATTTTTTGAGGAGCCACCATACTGTTTTCCATAGTGGCTGCACCAGTTTACGTTCCCACCAGCAGTGAATGAGGGTTCCTTTTTCTCCACAACCTCTCCAACACTTGTTATTAAATGTCTTGTTGATAACAGCCATTCTAACAGGCATGAGATGGTATCTCATTGTAGTTTTGATTTACATTTCTCTAAAAGCTAGTGAAGTTGAAAGTCTTTGCTTATATCTGTTGACCATTTGTATATTTTCTTGGGAGAAGTGTCTGTTCAGGTTTTCTGCTCATTTTTTAATTATTTGTATTATTTGTTTTTGTTGTTGTTGTTGAGTTATATGAGTTCTTTATTTAATGGGTGGACCAAAGAGTCTGTTTAGTTTTTTCCATAAAAATGAAACACATATTTTTCATTTTTACCAATAACTTTATTGATTTGGATATTTTGAGTATGTCAGGTATCTCTCAGTATTGGCTTCTAGTAGGTAGAGGCTAGAGGTGCTGTTAAACATCTTCCAATGCATAAGACAGCCCCACACCAAAGAATTATTTGGCTAAAATGTCAATAGTACCAAGAAACTTCACAAACCACTTCTGACACATTTGATCAGTCACTGCACCATCTTCATATACTGCACAAATCTTTTTTTCTGCGTTTCAGTTGCATTTTTACTTTTCTTGAAGTAATAAAACATAACACACCAAAAATGTGTATCTTTCTCCATCTTCAGTATTAAAGTGGCTGCATAAATGTTCACCAATTTTGATTTTTTTAAATGCATGCTGATATGGCAGCTGTCAGAATACAACCTAACAAAATTTTTTTGAATGAGGTTAAAGACAACTAAGCACTACTAGAGCCATTGTATGGAAATAAGCAAATGAACATTTTGGTCAACACAATATTTTGGATATTAACCCCTTGTTGAAGCTATTGTGTGCAAATATCTTCTCCAACTTGGTTGCATTTTTGTTTTGTTTACAGTTTTTTTGCTATACAGAAGCTGTTGTTTTTTTTTTTTCTTTGCTGTACAGAAAGTACCATTCCTTTATATTTGCTTTTCCTTCTTGCCTTTGGGGTCAGATTTATAAAATCTTCTCTAAGACCAAGGTCCATAAGTTTAGTACCTATGTTTTCTCCTATGTAATTTATTGTTTCAGGTTTATATTTAGTGTTTGATATATTTTGAGTTAATTTTTGCATATGGGGACAAACAACAGTCTAGTTTCTTCCTTCCTTCCTTCCTTCCTTCCTTCCTTCCTTCCTTCCTTCCTTCCTTCCTTCCTTCCTGTGGCTTTTCAATTTATTTTTAAGCTTTGGGTTACTATATAATTTTTCAAGACAAAAATACTTAGAAATTGTTGCTTTTCAACCTTGATATATTACTGATGAAGGGTTACTTTGGGTTTTTATTAGGAATATAAAATGTTTCGAGCCAATAGAACATTTTAAAGATTACATTTAAAAAAATAGAACCTCATGCTGTACTGCATTACCCTTTATAGACTTCCCAAATTTGTTATAGCTCAACGCCATTGGGACCTCTAATTATGCCCGAAGCATGATAGCAAGCTGTTTATGATGGTTTGGCAGGCTGCAACCTGTAATCGTGAGCATTTTCTCAAACATCTTTAGGGTTGCCTCCATTTTATTTTGGATGTTTCTAAATGACAGGTTGGTGCTCAGCCTTTGTGATAGAGATATTTTAAACATTCAGTTCCTACCACACTAAACTGGAAGTGACACACATATCATATAGTTCTCTATCCTATTCAGCTTTGGCTTTCTGTGATTAGATGGCAGATTAAATGATTTGGAATTGGGTTGCCATCCAATTTTTTTCTGGTTGAGTGCTTGTAAGTCTGAGCTCCTTCTCACTAAAGCCTCCAAGGAAATTTAGAGCAATTCCTTTCTCATGATTTCTGTTGTTCTTATATCTCCCTATGGAATTTGTAGTTTTGGAAGAAGGATATCTGTAGGTGGTAAAATCGTTATTTATCTTGGTGTAACTGAACTCTTGGATTTTTATATCCCCTGCTCCTCTTATATGACACTTCTTTGGATGAGTATCAAGTTTCAATGTGCCCATGATTCTATTTTCTAAAATCTTATATTGCATTAAAGAAAGTGTTTAGAGTTTCTGTAGTCATAATTTATAGCCTTCGATAAATTTCCTTTAATATTCACATTTATTGTTTCTACCAGGGCAGGCCTTTTGCTTTAGGTGAACGGAAGCTCCTGAAACAAATTTCCCTTATATTGCTGCTATTGGCAATGTTTAAATTTAGACTCAAATAGTATTTATATTTCTTAAATCTTTTATTTATCAAGTATATTAGACGACATATAAAACAGAAGATCTCATGCTTTTTTGCTTGAGGCAGTTTGTCAGGGTGAAATGAATTTAATTTTTTAATAAATTTATAAATTTTACTTATAATTTACTTTTACTTATTTTTAAAGAAATAAATAATTTAATATTTGTTCCTTTGGGATGGGACTTACTGACATTAGGTATGGACATTGTTAAACCACTGAGGTGTGACAGTCAGTCCATCCCCTCCCACATGCAAATAAAGCCTGGGATGAGACATGGAGCTTTAACTAGAGATTTTGGGGCCCTAACTTGTTACATGTTTTAAACTTTTTATAAGACATCTGATTTTTTTTCCCTCAATATGCAACATTTCCACTAGAAGCAAAATCTACTGGCTCTTTTTTCTCATAAGGCATTCTTAGACATTTAAATTTGTTTGTTTTGAGAATATTTTTCTCTCCACTTTATTTCCCTCTTAACTCTCTTCATATAACTAGCTGATTCATACGATCCACACATACACACATATACATGGTGGAGCAAAAGTAGATTTACAGTTCATATGGAAAATATAATAATAAATAATATAAAATAATCTGTGTTTCATGTACTCACAACTGTAATCCTGCTAGAGGAAAATGCCATTAGACAAATCAATTGCTCTGTTTGCTATCAGATTACTTACATAATATAAGGTAGAAAGGGTAAATCATGTGTTCATGTGCATAATAATTCATATTTTAAGTTCTTTAGAACAAAACTATTAGTGGTCGCCTTTGGAGACTATGTTTATTCCAATATTACTATCACTTTTGGAAATAATGAGCTTGAAATTGATTTGTAAGCATTGTTAAGAAAATCAGTGTCTTTATAATCATGTGTTCCCCTCAATATGGACTGATTTTGTTCAAAAATTTCCCTCATGATTATACTTGTAATTCACCAAATTGGGATCCAAATAACTCTTCCTATTTTAAAAATCAAATTTACCCAGAGAGGAAAATATGATTTGCTTCATTTTTTGATGATTAAGAGGTAACTTAGGAAAAAAATCTTCCAAAATACTTTAAGCGATGTGACAAATAAAACCTCAATACCCTTTAAAAAATACAATGTTAAGATACAAGTGTCCAGGCACCGTATACACAGACATGTATATGTACTCACATCTCCTGCAGTTATAGTCCATCATCATCTAAGTCCCCAAAGAATGGCAAAATCTGCACATGATAAAGGGAGAGGTGCCTTTTTAGGAGTACTTGCAATGGAACTTCATTACAAAGGAAGTTTTACTTAATTATTTTAGAAAGACCAAGAAGCCTAATGAAGTGTCTACTTATTTATCTACCTAATTATAATTTGTTATGAAAACCAACATGTGACTCTTTCAAGAACACGTTTCCTCTTGGGAGGCTATTGATCCATTTTATCAACTAACGTAAAAGCATCTTATATCTCAGATGAGGTGGAGGGCTTAGAACTGACCTAGCCCAAATGATTGTATTGTTCATTTTCTTTCCTGTATTTTGTGTTAACCCAACTTTTTATAAGGTCTTCCTTCCTCCCTCCCTCCCTCGGTCCCTCTTTCTTTCTTCCTCTCTCTTTCTTCCCTGATGATTACCTTTTGCTACATTCAAAGGTCTGCCTGGGGGAAGAAAAACAAACTCCAGCCATTGTTAATATAATGAGAATGGTTTGTACGACATCAATGTAACCTGGCAGCCAAGGAGAGTGGACTGAAATGTGCATGTGTGAACAATGATGACTTCACTGCACTATTCTGTAGGGACAGTAGCTACCATTGAGCGAGCACGTGTACTGTGTGGCCATTGCATTCAAAATGACTGAGCTAGTAGAGCAACAAATCTGCATCAAATTTTGCATTAAACTTGAACATTCCTCAGCAGAAGCTATTCCAGTGACTCGGAAAGCTGCAGTTATGGGCAACTGGTGATTGGCAGATTCATCACAACAATGCACCTGCTTATGTGTCACGTCTTGTGCAGAGATTTTTGGTGAATCATCAAATCACCCAGGTGGCCCAGCCACCTTACAGTCTAGATTTGATGTCCTGGGACTTCTGTATCTTTGCAAAACTAAAATCACCTTTTAAAGGGAAGAGATTTCAGGTTGTCCATGAGATTCAGGAAAATACAAAGGGGCAGCTGATGGCAATTGGGAGAACTGTGTGAGATCCCAAGATGCCTGCTTTGAAGGGGACTGAGGCATCATTGTCCTATATACAATGTTTATTGTATCTTGTATCTTCTTCAGTAAATGTCTATTTTTCATACTACATGGCTGAATACTTTCTGGACAAACCTCGTAGTCTTATAAAATATCATGCTGTGCAGTTAAAACAGTTATATTTCTAAAATTTTATTTGTAAATGACATTAACATCCACTCACTGATAAATTTGTTATTATAAACATAAAATTTCAGTAAGTACTTTAGAATTCATAGATCGAACAGCTGTAAACCATCCAAGGTGACATATTTTGTGAGAATTGTATGTTTTGGGCTGCTAACAAAATTTTCAGCCCATGATGTAGCTAATAACAATATTACTAAAGCATGGCTGCTTTTTATAGTCAAAAGCATGCACTGAGATAGTTTTGAGCCAGTTTTAAATAATTATGATGTTAAAAGGCTAACAGAATTTAATGAAATGCATAGAGTAATAAAGTCAAAGTCACAAGTCATGTGTTTCTTTATCTGTGAACATGTTTTTAAAGGTTCATCTATTATGCTTTAGGTCTTGTGTTCTTTCCTGTGCACTTACACATCTCAGTGTAATTATTGGCTTGTATGCCTTCTCCATTGGCCATGTATTGAGAGGGGCAGGGGCTATTACATCTTTTTTCCTCTTTGTATTCTAGCAGTAGCATCTATACACAGCCTGGATAATATAGTAGATATTCTATGAATATTTGTTAAATGAATGGATGGGTAGCTTAAATGCATTTCAAGTTCTTTTACTTAACTATACCTTTGCCAAAAATTGAAAATACACATTCAGATCAACAATCGATAATGCCCAGAATAGATCAGGAACAATTAGGGATCTCCTCAGCTGTGATTCAAATTTGCAGATCGAATTTGTCATAAATACAATATCTAACAAATTACTGATACCGGTTTTCCCCTCCTGAGGATACCTGTACACAATCAGTAACAAAAGTAAATGGTAAATTCCTAGAACTGGCAGAAGAATATTCTAGGTGAGCAGGTCAGTACACTTTACCATTTTTTTAATGGATATTAGATGTTTGCTCAATATATGCTTCAGATAAATATATGTTTCATATAAACTATTTAATCCTTTGTTCTATACATAAATTCTAGAAGCATCTCTGGAAGGAAATAAGGACTTTGATTCTTTTATCCTGTCCACTCTAGAACAACCTTTATTAGCTCCCTGGGATTTTTCTGTTCCCTCTGTTTCTGAAGAAGGTGGTTTGAGGTAATCATTGTGATGCATCATTTCTCTGAAATAGCAAAAAAAAAAAAAGTCTCAGAATTTTCTAATATGTACTCTGAAATAGTGTTCCTCAAACTTTATCATGCATTCAGATCACCTAGGTGTCTCATTAAGATGCTGATCTGACTCAGTATGTTGCAATGCGGCCTGAGATTCTGCATTTCTAACAAGCCCCCAGGTGACGACACTTTGAGTAGATAGAGATTTGTGAAAGAGCAGACATAGCAGACACAGAGAGAGCGATGCTCATATATCTGGTTTGCTAGGATTCCAGGATAATTCCCTTGCAAGATGGTTTGCTGCTGCAGCTCTGATGCCTTTCTACTGTGTCTTCATTGCATCTGCTTGTGGAATCATTTTAGTAACAGAATTTATAGTCTTTAATTCAACCTTCTCTATCCATTACAACAAATCCATAAGCAACATGCTGTATAGTCAGACCTCTAGGACATTTAAAATCTAACAGCTAATAAGTATGTATTACAAATAACTGCAAATAAATTCATTCTCGGTTTTAAAGTGCATGTATCCTTTTTGACATGGGAATGGTTTACTTGTGTACTCACGCTAACAGTCATGGAAAGTTGTTGACTTCCACATTTTATAATATATAGACTGAGCCTCTTATTTCCTTTATTTAAAAAAAAAACCTTTTAATGGCTAACTTTAAACAATATTACAAGGCTTTGGTCTGAATTATAACCAAGGTTTTGTCTTACAGGACTAGAAGTTCTCTCTTATTGAAAACATGTTTGCATTCTAGAATTCAGCTGAAATAAAAGGAATACAAAAATCTGTCTTGGGTCAAGAATTTTAAAGGTATCAACCAGATATTTTTATTAGGTTAGTTCTCTCCTTTACATTCAGGCGCTAGCTTGTCTCAGAGTTAATTTGGGATAGAGTTGTTGTTTTATTGTATCTAGCTATAAGATGTGATTTGTGGAAACAATGCATTTCAAGGTGGCAGAGAGGGTGTTAGTCATGGTGCACACACACGTGTAATGTAAAGTAGGTTGAGAAAGACGAAGAAGAGTGTTTTCCTCCTGGTGCGGGCTTGTATTCTCAGGACTGTGTTTATGCCTGGCCAGGCATGTGCACCAGGCCTGTGGCTGCTTATCTTTTATCAAATACAACTGATTTCTGATAAAAAACAATTAAAGAATAAGAGGTGAATCTGTGTTTTAAGTTTAAGATTTTGTTTTTTGAATTTTTGTCTTCTTGAGAATTCTGTTACTATAGATATGAATCCCTTTCAAATGTGACTGTGTTTTGAATTCTTTCCTCTGGTCCCTAAAGGTTGGGCACCATAGTGGTAATGAGAGTATTCGTCTTTTCTGGAGTATGTTTTTGGAAGACACCTGATAAGTATTCATGAATCAAAAAGACAAGTGGTGGATGAATGCTCTCTAATTCATGTTTATCAAGAACAATAATTACTTCATTTTACATATCCATTTTGGGATAATGTATGCATGCATAAAAATAAATGCAGTTTAAGTTCACTGAATTCTTGTCAGAAGAATGATTTTGAGACTGTAAGCCAAGCCTTTGCATATAATTAACCCAAAATACTTTATTAGGTAACAGGGAAGAAAGAACCGGAAACACATTTTGTAAAAAGAAATGATTTCATTACAATGGATAGATTTTCACAGTTGTTCAACCAGATGGGAAAATAGTTTTGCACTATCCCTGAAAATATGTTTTTAGGAAAGTACAGAAAAAAGCTTATATCCGCTGAACTTCTGTTGAGAACTGACATGATGAAAACTTGATTCTTTTGTGTGTGCGTGTGTGTGTGTGTATGTGTCATTGTAAACATCATTTCCTTCTTGGTAAAGTGAAAGTTTGGGAGAGTAAGCTTTTATTTTTCTTACTCTCTTCAAACTTAAGTCACAGCTGTATCTTGAACTTTCACATACGGATTAAACTTTCTCTTTGAAATAGTGACTGAAACTCTTTGCCCTGTTCTCAGGAATGATTAATGCTGTTAAATGCTTCCCGCAGATATGCTATAGTGTTTTTAAATGGAGGAGTAGAATATTTGCAATAAGAGGGAATAATAATAAAACTAGCCTACGATTTTACTATCTGTTACTGAAAATATTTTCTTTTGTCATATATGTTGGAGAACACATTCTACCGTAGGAGGAAGCCTTATTTGCCCTTAGCTAAAGTGACGCATTGCTCTTTGTGATGACGTGATTGTTTTAACACCTGCTCCTGTACATACCTGTATGCATACTGGTCCCTGAATCATACACAGTTTTTTTTCAGATTTATTTTGTTTGATGTCTTTTTATTTTTAAGCATGTACAGTATATCTAAATGACCCTGTTACAGTTCCCGAGAAGTTCTTTGGGGTTATAAATCTATGGATACGTTACAACTGTAATTTATGTAGCAGGACACCTTTACTTTTCATAATCTCAACCATACTCTCGGACATGCTCCTGAATAACAAGTAGGTGATTTGCCCTCGGCATGCCTGTCTCTTCAGCTAACTACTGCTTAGTCTGTTTGGGTGGTGTCTGACCCATCCCCCACCCCTGCTCCTGCGCCGTCCGCTTCACATTTCATATGGATGTGGGGATGTTTGCAGAAGATCAGATGGCAGATTGGGCAGGTTGCCAGTGCAGCTGTAAAGGGAGATGACTAAAGTGAAGGAGGGCTAGAGGTGGGTGAGGGGCAGTCACACAGAACTGCATCGATTTTGTAGTAGAGAGAGGAGGTGGTGAGGCTGGATCTGAAAGGCATAGATCACTTTAGTTGACTTCATATGCCCTAAAAACCAGTTTGCTAGAGCATGATGACTAGTTCTGGCACAAAACAGTGCTTTCCAAGCATGAGCTTTGCAAAACCTTTCATCGGGCCTGGTAGAGTCAGTGAATGAAAGAAGGGGGCAGTACTGTGGTAGAAAATGACAGACCGTAAAGGCTGTCCTGAAAAACCCTTTGACATACCTGCTGCTCATGATATTACAGAAGCAGGCGAAAGTGTGGAATTAGCAGTTGAAGTCAGAGGAATTTTTAACTGGAAGGATGTTTGGGTGTGTGGTGTAAGCTTACATGAGAGTGTGAAATATGTGCACCTCGGCACTAGCTGGGTAGCCTGCAGGGAAGGGAGGGGCTGCACTGAGAAGCAAGGGGATTGCACAGGAAAGAAGATAGTGACGGAAACTGGAATTTTAGTTCAAAGAATGTGGTGAAAATTATACATCAAGATTTAATGGGAGCATGGCAAATTCAAACCAGGGCCAGTCTGAAGTAAGTATCCAAGGCTTTGGGCCGTATCTGGAAGGAGGGGCTGCTGGGTAAAGTATAGGGATACAGAAAAGGAATAATGGAATCATCAAGCTCCTTGGGACATCCTGGGGAAATAAAGCAGAGGATAATAAAGAGTCCAGCTCCTGTAAAACAAGGTTAGGGGGTACGAAATGTGGAAATGGGACCCCATCAGCAGACAAAAATGCAGGGCAACTCATCAGTAACTTGAATAATCTCTTTGTGCTCACGAAGTTAAGGGGTAAGTGGTCAGTGTCATATAGCCTGGTCTTTTTATGTGGGTAGTGAGGGGTTCTATTGTATTTAGTGTCTCTGAGACACTTGTCAATTCATCTCTATTGCCTGGACCTGCCACGAACCTTTCTTAGACGTAGCCAGACAGAGGTGTATTGCTCATCAGTTCTGGAGCAGAGCGAAGAGTGTGCAGATGTCTAGTGTCATAGGCAAGTAATTGGGATGGGTGTGGCTTGGGCTGAGAGACTATATTCTATACAGGCAAAGTTATAGTTCATAAATGAATAGGTAACAATAGTTCTGTAAGTATTCTCAAGTTGAAAATTTTAGAGTAGACCTTGCTGGTTTCTTTCTATAACGCTAATTTGGTGCCAGTATTATTAACTCAAAGTACAAAACTAAAGTAGATGATGAGGACATCTAGCATAATGTGATAACTTGTCACTAAGGCGTGGACAGCTTGGGCTTCATCTTTAAGACAACTAGGGCTGTTCAAGGCCTCTTTATTGCCATGCAAGTATTCAGATCAATAACATCAGTCTTTATTTCACCGGAGGCATTAGACTGATGATAAGTATTATGTAATTATTATGAGGAAAAAAACATCAAACCAGTATGACACACAAAAATCAAACCAATATCCTTATAATTAAGGTAATTTAAAAGGCTGTTAAATACTATGGACACACAAAACTCTCTGAATTCTAGTTCTCCTGGTATATGTAAGTATTTAAATGGGTAAAATTGGGACTAGCAGCAGGGGAATTACCCATCTTCAGATTTCCATATGCCTGTAAATGGAGTTACCATTAATGTCCGAGAAAACCAGGATTCCTGTCTGAGGCATTCTGAAGACGGAGAAAGTGGGGCAGTGACGGGAACTGGAAATTCAGTGCAAGGAAAATGTCTTTCTCTACAAACTGATGAAGGTGAAGTTTTGCTTTTCTCCATGGGCAATTGTTCATTCTTTTTGGATGTCTCAGAGTTAACTTTGAAGTTTAGTAGGTACTTTGGAAATTGTCTTAAATGTCTCAGAATCACTGTATTGTTCCCTTTTCCTAAGAAAAGATGCTGACTCTCCTCAGTTCAAGTTTAGAAGAGTAAACTTGTTCTCACTATATGTGATTTACAGCCAGAAAACAGTTTGGCCACTGGCACAGTGGTTGAACTAGGCCCTCCTATCTGGGGGAATTGGTAGGAAGGAACTACTAACCTGGATGGAACAGACATGTCCCACTCAGGTAGATCAGCAGACCCAAGAATGCCAGAAAAATGCTATACTCAACACAGTGAAGAAAGGGAAATTCTAGGTTAGACCCACTTGATAGATTCACCCTGGCGAAGGGTGTGTGCGTGTGGATGTATGTATATGTATGTATGTACATATAAAATATATACTGCATTTTTTATTGTTATTCTATTACAGTTGTCTCAATTTCCCCCCCTTTTTTTTTGCTTTGATAGTCTAGCTGTAACTTGTTTTTGTCAGCTTTGTTCTTAATCTACATTCTCAGATGATTGCTTTTGTTAAGCCCTCAAATTCTACACACTTCCATTTTCAGAAACTTTATTTTCATGTCTTTGTTCCACTCTGTAGCAAAGTCATTTCCCACATCTCTAACATTTTTAATCATCAAAATATTATATCTGTCAGAATTTTTAAGATTACTATTTACCTGTCAAGGATATTTTAGATGTGCTATGTAAGTATGTCTATCAATATTAATTGGGATTCTATACAATGTGCAAATATTAAAGAGTACAGAAAAGAAAATACTACATATGTTTTCAAAGCAGGGGAAAGATTTTGCAAAATAAAGAATCATTTGTGAACCAAGGAAGGGCAGAGTATAATTTTTAAAAAAATTATTTTTATTTTAAAATTACTGTTGACATACATGTTGTATTAGTTTTAGGTGTACAACATAGTGATTAGACGTTTAATAACTTATGAAGTGATCACCCTGATAAGACCAGTACCTATCTGACACCATACATAATTATTACACTGTTACTCCCTATATTCCCTGTAGTGTACTTTACATCCCTTTGACTATTTTTATAATTGGAAATTTGTACATCATAATCTCTTCCTCCTTTTCACATATTCCTCCAACACTCCTCCTGTCGAACAACCATCAAAATGTTCTCTATATCTATGTGTTTGTTTCTATTTTGTTTGTTCATTTAATTTGATTCTTAGATTCCACATGTAAGTGAAATTGTATTGTATTTGCCTTTCTCTGGCTAATTTTACTTAGCATATTCTACATCTTTATTCATTTGTCTATTGATGGGCATATGGGTTGCTTTCATATCTTGGCCATTGTAAATAATGCAGCAATGAACATGGGATGAATATGCCTTTTGTTTTTTAAATTATATTTTATTGATCATGCTATTATAGTTGTCCCAATTTTCTCCCTTTGCTCCCCCTCCACCCAGCACCCCTACTCTCTCAGGTGATCCCCACACCATTGTTCATGTCAATGGGCCATGTATATGTTCTTTGGCTACTCCATTTCCTCTACTGTATTTTACATACATATAGCTATTCTGTAACTACCTATTTGTACTTCTTATTGACCTCACCTATTTACCCATTTCCTCATACCCTCCCTCCCATCAGGCAACTTTCAAAACACACTCTGTATCCATGATTTTGTCTCTGTTCTTCTTGTTTGATTAGTTTGTTTTTTAGATTCAACTGTTGATAGATATGTATTTATTGCCATTTTATTGTTCATAGTTTTGATCTTCCTTAAATAAGTCGTTTTAACATTTCATATAATAATCATTTGATGATGATGAACTCCTTCAGTTTTTTCTTGCTTGGGAGGCTCTTTATCTGGCCTTAGATTCTAAATGATAGCTTTGCTGGGTAGAGTAATCTTGTTTGTAGGTCCCTGCTTTTCATCACTTTGAATATTTCTTGCCAGTCCTTTCTAGCCTGCAAAGTTTGTTTTGAGAAATCAGCTGACAGTCTTATGGGAATTCCCCTGTAGGTAACTACTTTTCTCTTGCTGCTCTTAAGGTTCTCTTTTTATCTTTAACCTTTGGCATTTTAATTATAATGTGTCTTAGAGTGGGCTTCTTTGCATCCATCTTGTTTGGGGCTCTTTGTGCTTCCTGGACATGTATGGTTATTTCCTTCACTAAATTAGGTAAGGTTTCTTTCATAATTTTTTCAAATAGATTTCCAATTTCTTGTTCTTTCTCTTCTCCTTCTGGCACCCCTATGATGTGAATGTTGGAATGCTTGAAGTTGGCCCAGCGGTTGCTTAAACTATCCTCTTTTCTTTTTTCTTTCTTCTTCATGTTGTTGTGATTGGTTGTTTTTTGCTTCCTTATGTTCCAAATCATTGATTTGATTCTCGGCTTCATCCACTCTTTCGTTGTTTCCCTGTAAACTGTTTGTCATTTCAAATAATGTATCCTTCATTTCTGACTCACTCTTTCTTGTGCTGTCAAGGTCCTAAGCTCCTTGAGTATCCCTATAACAAGTGTTTTGAACTCTCCATCTGATAGATTGCTTATCTCCATTTTGTTTAGTTCTTTTTCTGGGGTTTTGATCTGTTCTTTCATTTGGGTTACATTTCTTTGTCTCCTCATTTTGGCAGCCCCCCGTATTTGTTTCTATGTATTAGGTAGAGCTGCTATGACTCCCTGTCTTGGTGTTGTGGCCTAATGTAGTAGGTGTCCTGTAGTGGCTCAGCCTCCCCTATCATCCAAACTGAGTACTTGAGGTACACCCTTCATGTAGGCTGAGTACACCCTGCTCCTTTAGTTGAGACTTGATTGTTTTTGGTGGGTCAATAGGAGGGATTATCGAGGCCAGTCAGCTAAAAGCATCAGCTGTGACCACTGACCACCAGCCTCTGCCCTCTGTGGAGGATCAGCTGCTGCATGGTGGCAGGGTGATGGTGCTCCGTCATAATCTGTAGCTTTCCACTGGGAGTACGGGGTCTGGGGTTTCCTGGGTGGTGCTGGCCAAGGTTAGCCCCCACCTGTGTTTTGTCAAGGGCCACCCTTCCTGAGCTGTAAAGAAACCTGAGATGGCCACTACTTGTGCTGGGCTTGGAGATTCCCAGGTGAAGCCAAGCTATGAATCTAGGCTGGCTGCTGCTAGTGCTGGGCCAGGGGCCCCTTAGCTATAGGTATGGGGGCTGGAGGCTCACAAGACTGGATGTTGCTTTTTTGAGAGGATTTAGGAAGTTGTGAAGCATGAGCCAAGACCAGCAATTCTTACGGAAAAGCAGCTTGGGTGGGCCCATAAGTTGAGTGGGATGGAGTCTCTGGGGATCTCCACCATGGGGCAAACAGTGTTAGCCAGCTTGATGGAGTCTCAGATATGACACCTGCCTGTTGGCTGTGTGGTTCTCTTTGGGGAGTGTTTAGAAATGAGACAATGGCCTCTGGCCACCTTTCTTCTGGGAGAAAGCTGTCCCCCAGCGCTCGCCTTGATGGCAGACACTTTAGTCCTCGCTGTATGCCACTGGTGCCTTTCAAGCTGCTACCCTGGTGCCTGAGTTCAGAGGGAGAGTCTCATTAAGCCTGTGTGTGGGTTCTTTAAGAGGAACTGCCTGGTACTCCAGAATTTTCTTCCACCAACTCAACCCTCACTGATGTTTGCAGCCTGAAATTATGGGAACTTACCTTCCTGGCACTGGAACTCTGGACTGGGGAGCCTTATCTGGGGCTGTGACCCTTCACTCCTGAGCTAGCTCTCTGGAGTTTTTATCTACTACACTTGAATATGGGACCAGCCCTTTCCATGTCTCTGCCCCTCCTGCCAGTCTGGATGGATGTGGTTTCTTTGATTCCATAGTTGTAAGACTTCCATCTACTCAATTTCTGATGGTTTTGAGTGATGGTTGTTATATATTTTAGTTGTAATTTTGATGTGATTGTACAAGGAGGTGAGCTGTGTTTACCGGTGCTGCTGTCTTGACCAGATGTCCAAATATGTCTTTTCAAATTAGTGTTTTGGGTTTCTTCGAATAAATCCAGTAGTAGAATTGATGGGTCATGTGGTAGTTCTATTTAAAACTTTTGAGGAACCTCTATTCTGTTTTCCACAGTGCCCATATCAGTTTACAATCCTATCAGCAATGCATGAGGGTTCCCTTTTCTTGACATCCTTACCAATACCTGTTATTTGTTGAGTTACAGATGATAGCCATTCTGACAGGTGTGTGAAGTAATACACTGGGTTTTAATTCGATGATTAGTAATGGTGAGCCTCTTTTCATATGTCTGTTGGCCATCTATATGTCCTTGGGAGAAATGCCTATTTAAATATTTGGGAAGAGTATAATATGATGATATAAACTTGTTACATTCACTCCTAAGTCAGAGGAATAGTGTAGGCTATTCAATGGACTGTGGATATCATTGATGTTGAAAGACCACTAGAGTCTGTGTATTAAACACTGCAAAGATCCCACAAGTACAGTTTTTTGTTGTTTTTTTTTTTTTTTTGAGAGGATTCACCAAACCCAACAGAGCATACTCACATAAGGTTTTTATTTATAAGCAAATAATACAGTATAGGAAGGGAAGTGAAGGCAAGCATTGGGGGTCGGAAAGACATCCAAACGCAAGCTTTGCAGAGCCCTGTTCACTCAAGGACACATTTGTCTCTGAATTAAATCACCAAGGTCTGTTGTGGAATCTCGGCTTAAGGAGAGTTCAAGGCAGAAGTTCCCAGAGGAGGTGTTTATGTCCCTTTGTCATGTGGTCAAACCAGCCTGGCTAACATGATACAGCAAGTAAAAACTGTTACTGAACTACTGGCCCTAGGGGGTTTCCAGGGGAGTTTGGGACTTTAAACTGCACATCATAAATCCCATTGTATCTATCTTGACCGAAGATCAAAGCTGACATCAGGAGTCCCCAGTGATAAGGGTAGACTTTTCCCAGTTCAATTGTAAATGACACAGATGAAATAATATCCTACAACAATGTAGATTTTGTCCTATATAGGCACTTATTTGTGTTTCCCAGGAAGAGACATTTGAATGTATATTTAAACAATTAAGGCTAAATTCTCCCAAGGAAGAAAAGATTAACAGCACAGAATTCTAGAGCTGGAAGCTGAACCAAAACTAGAATTTGAGTCAGTTGTATTTAATGTTAGTATTTTCCCCACTAATCTTGAACTCCTCAGAGTTTAAAATAAATACACTTTTAAGCATAAAACTAATTGTGTCAGGCCCGTGTTGGAAACGTAGAAAGAAACCTTTACCACATCTATACTCCAAAGGTTTGAAAAGTCATTTACAGAGAAAGACACATAGACTTTTAAAAATTAATAGTACTATACTTATATTAGTAAAAGTGCATCATTTCATTTGTAAAATTTCATTATTAAGGTTTAAGAAAGACTTTTACTGTTGTTAAGATGGCAAATATGGGGAATAGGTAGTTTGTTTTCAATGATCTCAAATTATTCCCACCCCCCCTTCCTTTCTCAGGAGCTTCTGATATAAGGACAGGAATGCTTTCAGGATCTCTTTGGAGGAGAAAGGAGTCTGATAGCACTGCTCATAAGGCACTTGATATGTTACTTTTTCAGGGGTATTTGTGTTTTAAAATAGGGACTCATGAGGAAGATGCACAATAAAGCCAGCAATTCCTGGAAGAAACAGGGGGTACGATATGTAATAGGATGAATCTCTGGACAGTTTTTCCTGGGGCTCCTGACTTACACCATGACCTATTCCAATAGAAGTATTGGCATGATGAGTCATAGTGCTTTGAATACCCTGAAATAAAACGATGGCCTCCCAAGGCCCAGTCACCTTGACCAGGCTAAAAAACCTCCTTCTTATCTCCAAATGAATTGAATAGGAATATTTAAAAAAATGCTATGCTGAAATTTTTTTCTCCAGAAGTGATTAAAATGTATCTTTGATTTATATATTCCAAGGCTTCATTCTCAGACCTATCCAAATTATGAAAAGGTGTACATTTTAAATGAAGCCTAATAGAATGACATACCAGTGTTTTAAAATTATATTTTGCACCACAACTTGTAATAAAGCAAATATCTCTATTCTTGAATTAGGATACATATTATAAGTAGCACATCGGTTATATATACATAGGCACACACACAAGAAAAAGTTATTTGGGCATTTTAGTTTTCTGTAGAACTTCCGAAGAAATCAACTCAGAGATTTTATGCTGTGAAAAATGTGGCCTCACACAAAACTGGGACATACTCAGTTAATTTCTGAAAGACAAATGGTTTATTTTTAGCAAGAAAAGGTCTATAATTGAGTTACAACCCTGAAAACAAGGAGGGAGAGCAAAATAAACTGCCCAGAATAGTTATTGTCAAGATGTGTATTTGGGATAATGACACAAGCATTTTTACTTCTGATTATGTTGCTTTTCTACTGCCCACTCAGCTTTTTCTGGACAAATAACCCATTTAGAATCACATCACATTCGAAATGGCTGAGATTGTGAGATCATACTTTGACCAGCAGTCCAGTTTAGGAAATTCAGACTCCCACTAGGAGCCCACTGATGAGATAATAAACATTTCTACAAAGGCATATTTTCCGTGGATTAAAGCGAGCAAATCAATAACACAGAGAAAAAGCAAATGGTAAGAGAAGGGGACAGAATGGTTGTCTGAAATCTATAATGAAAACACCCGACAACTTCAGAATGGGTGAGTGCATTTTTACAGTCGTGGTGAGGCCAGATCTTTAGCCAAGTGGCGTTTCGGAACTGTTCGTCTTGGGGATGAGAGTGGGTTTGATGAACAGAGACAGGTCAGCTCTTCTACTGGAGGCCTGGCTGCTTGTATATTTGTATCTTGGGCTAAAGAAATAGAGACGTTATCTTTGAGCATCTGTGTGAATGTAAAGGTGGCCATTCTTGGGGATAAAATAATAAACACTCTAGTCCTGCTATTTTATTCAAATTTCTCTAATGATATTGTCAGCTTTGATGCTAATTACTGCTGTTCATGAATTTTTCTACTGGCATTTACCTGACAGCAAATCATTGCTAAGTAAGAGCTATAATTATTTTGCCTAATGATCCCAGATCTTTGGTACTTTTATATTGAAATTTGGTTTATATTTTTCTCATTTTGTTGAATCAGGTTTAAGACATGAATTCAATACATAGATTATCAATTTTCATATGTCAGACAAGAGAGATTCTGAACTGGTGACCACATTGGTTACATTTTGTTTGGCCACTTGAATAGTTGTATTAGTTTGTTGCCAAAGTTTGAATATTGCAAGACTTTACTTAAAAATATGCTTCTCTCACTTGAAAAGTCAAAGTCCTGGTAGCACTGAGCCCCAGTTCCTGCCTGGTCACAGGCTGCCATCGCTGCTGTCCTTCATGGCTGTACAGTTGTACTCCACGTTGTCTCCTACCCTTCCATGCTCACTTCACTATGCAGGGTGTATCCCTGTTGCTGTCGGGGCCTGGCACAGGTGACCACAAGCAGCTCAGATGTTACTTGTTTCTCTGCATGCAGATTATTATTTCTTTTATTTTTAGAGGCATTTGGGACCAGGATATTGACAGAGTTTACATTTTTTACATTCTCAATGGCCAGGGTCCCCTAGTTGGCTGTAGCACCTCCCTGATGAATGAGTGCGTCCATGTATCACAACGCCTACATTTCTCTCAAACCTGGATATTAGTTTTCTGAGCCACTATGTAAAATCAGGACAGTGTGTTACAAATTTTATACTATCTAATTTGTGTACGATTAGCCTGTCAAGTGTCCCCAAGAATCCCCTTAGATTTGTTGATTTGCAGGGAAAACCCTTAGGACTCATCACACAGTCACAATACTCACGGTGAAGATTTCTTACAGCAAAAGTAGAGAAGGTGAAATTAGCAAAGGGAAAAGGCACATGGGACAAAGTGTGGAGGAAACTCCTACTTCAAAGAGCCTTGTCCCCATAGAATCACACAAGACATACTTAATTCCTCCAACATCAGACCGTGATAACACATGTGAGATGTTGTCTGTCAGGAAAGCCCATTAAAGACTTAAGGCCCAGGAATTTTACTGGGGATTGGTTGTAGGCACCCTCTACTTAGCCCATCCCAAAAGTTCCGGCTCTCAGAAGGAAAGTGAGCATTTAGCATGAATGACATTTTTTGCACAATCTAGACACATAAATCACCACTACCAGTTAAGCAACAGTGAGAACGCAGCTGAAATCTAAGTTTCCAGATGTTAGCCAAGGATCAACCCTGTGAGCAGGCCCTTCTAAAAGATAAATTGGTTAATTCATTAACTTTATTCATCAACTCATATTAGGAACAAGGTCTTTAGGATACAGGATCTTGCTTTCATGGGAATGAAAAAGTTAAAGGGAGTAGAGAGACATTAAACAGAAGACTTAACAAGTGAGTTATACAGTATGTTAGAAGACGGTCATGCTGTAGGGAAAATGCAGAGCAGTGTAAGGATGTCAGGACAGCCAGGGTTTGTGCCTGTGTTGCGGTGGAAGTGTTCGGGTCCAGTCTTACCAAGAGAATGAGAGTGGAGCGAAGTTTTGAAGGAGATTAGTGAAATAGATAAATATATGAGCAGAGCATTCCAGAAAGACCAAAACGATACACAGTTCTTAGGTGGAGCAGGAGCTGACACCGGAAACAGCCAGGCGGCCAGCAGGGCTGCGGCAGAGTGAGCAAGGGCCGCAGTGAGAGGCGAGACGAGGCGAGAGGCGATGGGCGGCGCGAATCCGCTGCCGGGACTCCAGGTGTTACTGTGGAAGACACGGGGAGTCCTTACAGGATTTTGACCAAAGAAGTGATGTAATTCTTTTTTTTTTCCATGTATAACACGGCAATCAGATCAGGAAATACACTGTTACTTGTACCCATAATCCTTCTCTTCTTCTACCTCCTAGTCACTATTTCCTACCAAGGAAAATTTCTATCCTGACATCTAACACCAAAGATCAGCTTTATGTTAAAAAATCATAAATTATTACTCCTCTGTACCTGGCATACTTTTTGTTTAATATTTGTGAATTGTAGTTGCAGTTCCTATTCTTATTACTGACTAGTATTGTATGATGACACCACACTTTATCCACTCTCCTGTTGATACATATTTGATTTGTTGCCACTTTTAGACTGTTATAGTGCTTCTATGAACATTCCTGTACATCTTCCAATATGTGATTTAAGCATTTTTTAAAAATTTAACATACACTTAAGAGTAGGATTACTGGATCACAGAGCATACTTATGTTCAAATTTAGAGGATACTGCTTAAGAGTTTGCCAAAATGATTATATTAATTTACATGCCTATCAGCTAAACTTATATTCTAATTATTCCATATCCTTGCCAATACTTGGAACTATATTTATTTCACATTTTTGGTCATTCTGGTGCATATGGAGTGAAATTGCTTTGTGATTTTAACTGTCATTTCTTTGTTGGCTAGGAATTTGAGGACCTTTTATAAGTTAAACAGCTTCTTTGTTTGTCTTTTCATTTTTTTCAACTGGTTTCTCTCTTTCCTATATTGGCTTATAGAAGTTACTTTTATGTTCTTGATATGCATCTGTAGTAGGCAGGTTAATAGCCTCTAAAAATGCATTCCACTCCTTGGCACCTGTGAATATGTTGTCTCCCGTAGCAAAAGAGGCTTTGTACATGTGATTAAAGGTAAGGGACTTGAGATGGAGAGACTATCCTGCTGGGTCCAAAGTAATCATGAGTGTTTTAAAGTGGAAGAGAAGGGCAGAGGGTGGGTCCTAGGTATAGGAAGCTTAACCCACTCTTGGTGGCTTTGAAGATAGAAGAGGGGGACATTAGCCAAGGAATGTATCAACCTCAGAAAGCTGGGAATGGCTCTCAGCTAACAGCCAGGAAAATGGGAACTTGGATCCTACAACCACAAGTAACTCCATTTTCCCAAGTGAGCAAGAAAACGAATCCCCCCTTAGAATCCCCAGAAACGCAACCTTGCTGACACCCTGATTTTAGCTCAGTGAGAGCTGTGTGTGTGACCTACAGAACTGCAAGATAAGTTTTTGTTGTTTAAGCTGCTGGGTTTTTTGGTTATAGGAGCAATACAAAACTAACATGAGTTCATTGTGCTATATATTTACTGCAAACATCCCCTAGTGTGTGACTTATTTTTTCCCTGTTTTAATGCTGTGATTTTAGGAGAAGTTCTTAATTTTTTAAAAATCAAGTTCTTCCTGAATGCCAGAATCTGCCAGATTTTCCCACAGCTTTATTAATGTAAAGTTGACATATAACATTATATAAGTTTAAGGTATATAACATGATCATTTGGTGTGTGTGTGTATTATGAAATGATTTCTACAATAAGGTTAGTTAACACATCTGTCATCTTATATACTTACCAGTTTTTTGTGTGTGATGAGAGCACGAAAGACAACTCTCTTAGCAACTTTCCAGTACGTAACATGGTGTCGTTAACAATAGCCATCACATTGTACACTAGGTCTCCCGGACTTATAGGTGGAAGTTACACCCTTTGATCACAGACGCCCATTCCCCTCAATCCCCCTCCAATCTTCTCTCTGTTTCTATGAGCTTGGTTTTTAGATTCCATATATGAGATCACACAGTATTTGCCTTTCTCTGTTTTACTTATTTTACTTAACATAATGACCCCCAGGTTCATCTGTGCTGGATGCAACTAGCAGGATTTTCATTGTCTTCTTTTTTTCTTTGTGGCTGGAAAGTGACAGAAATCAACAGAGGAATGAGACAAAACAAATGTTGGAAAATCAGACAAGTTTTTCTAAAAATATTGAGTGTATATATAATTTAGCTAATAGATTTTATCACATTAATTTGGTTTCAAATACTGTAGAGGAAAATAGCTCCACAAACCCCAAAGCTTCTGAAGTGTCCATACTTTTCTAGTAGCTGTTCCTAATGAACATTGATCAATATGTGGTAATACACAATGGTAAACTTTCAACTGAAAATTTGTAATGCCTCAAAACCATTTATGCCTAAAGGTGTTAAGAGCAGTGACTTGAAAATGCTGCTTAATAGTTGGCAAACTTTATTTCCTGTCATCCTGATAAATGAAGCATTAATGCCTGCATACAGGTAAATATATCAAGATCTGACCACATAACTAGACAAGCATATTTTAGGATATGTGTTTGGAAAACATTTAAGGACAGGCATATTGATCATAGAATAGTAGAATCTTAGTCAGAAATGACCTTCGGGTTTACGTAATCAATGTGGCATCTGCTCAGATGTACAAAACTCATGACACAGGGGCGGGCTAAAATAGGTTTATAGTTGTGAGTATGTGAAACAGTTTATTCCTGTATTATTATTTATTAATTATTATATTTTCCACACAAGCAACTGTATACTTACTTTTGCCCAACATTGTATATTATAATGGGCATGCATTTCTTCTTACACTTTTAAATCTCCATCTGTATTTCCCATTGCTTATTCAGAAGGGCTTTTACCTACATATTTATATTTATCATGCATAAAATATTTTCAGACCATCAGTTACATTTAGTTATCAAGGAATTGACTTTGAAATATTGTCCTGTAATTATGATTATAAAAATTGGAAAACTCAAATACCTTAAGCTAAGTATGAAATATAATGTCTTAAAAATTGAGTACCAGGTAATTAACATCTTTTCCACCAACTTTGAATCAGAATTTTTGTTTGGGATATATATTTTAGCAGGTGAAAGAAAGAGAACTAAATGTGTTTTACAGACAAACGAATTCAAGTTTGGCTGGAGATCCAGAGAAAAAAAGGGTGAAAAGAAACAACTGTCCTTATGTGGGCTAAGGACAAAATTAGTAGTAAACCACTTTAAGAGAAATTCTGGTAGACAGGTCACTTTCACAAAAGGACATGATAGTATAACTATGCGAAATTTTGGTATAAATATAAGGGGCTGTATTATTGTTTATAAGGCAAAAAAAATAGTGACCAACAAGAAGGGAAATTTAAATAGACCATAGTTCAGCTATAAAATTGATTGATATGACAATATACATGGTACAGAAGTGACAAATACAGAGATGTAAACAATCATATGTGTTTGATACTGTCTTTATAAGAAATATACATACAGTGAGTATGAAAAACCTTGTATTTAGAGGGTTATACATTAAAATATTACTAATGATTCTTTGATAGGGATTGGAATATATTTTTTTATTTTTATAACCTTCCATATTGTCTGAAGTTCTTACCATGAGCATTTACTTTTAATTTTAAAAATCTCTTTAATTTCAATTGAATATAATAGACTAATACATTTTCATTATAAAAGCTTCTATTTGATTCATGCGATAAATGCTCTAATCTTTCTGAGATGTATTCTCTCCTTTCCCTGTGTATTTACTCATGTTTACTGGTACGGATACAAATGTATTCTCTAATCACATGGAGCACCTTATACATGCTGTTTATTCATTTTATTCATTCATTTTTTCTGAGTCTCATAGAATTTTTTATAATGGTACACATAGATCGAAGTCAATTTTAACAAGCTCAATATATATTTTTAAATTTTATTTTTCAATTACAGCTTACATTCAATATTATTTTGTATCAGTTTCAGGCGTACCGCATAGTGATTAGACAGTGGTATGCTTTACAGAGTGATCCCTTGGTTTTTGAAGTACCCATCTGACACCACACATAGTTATTGCAATATTAATGATCGTGTTCTCTATGCTGTGCTTTACATTCCCATGACTACTTTTAACTATACTTTGTACTTCTTAATCCTTTCACCTTTCCCCCCCAGCTCGCCGACCTTTCTCCCCTTTGGCAGCCATTAGCCTGTTCTCTGTATCTATGGGTCTCTTTCTATTTTGTTAATTTTGTTCTCTAGATTCCATGCATAAGTGAAATCAAGTGGCGTTTTTATTTTTCTGACTTATATCACTTAGCATAATACCCTCTAGTCCCATCCACACTGTCACAAGTGGTAAAATTTCATTCTTTTTTATGACAGTAATATTCCATTGCATATATGTACCATTACTTTTTTATTCACTCAGCTCTTGATGGGCACTTTGGTTGCTTCCATATCGTGGCTATGGCAAACAAAGCTGCAATAAACGTAGGAGTGCATATATTCTTTCAAATTAGTGTTTCACTTTTCCTTGGATATATACCCAGGAAGGGAATCACTAAGTCATAAGGCAGTTCCATTTTTAATTTTTTGAGGAACCTCCACAATGTTTTCCACAGTGGCTGCACCAGTTTGCATTTCCACCGACAGTGCATGAGGGTTCCCTTTTCTCCACACCCTCACCAGCACTTGTTTGTTGATTTATTGATGACAGCCATTCTGACAGGTGTGAGGTGATATCTCATTGTGGTTTTAATTTGCATTTCTCTGATGGTTAGAGACATTGAGCATCTTGTCATGTGTATTGGCCATCTGTATGTCCTCTTTGGAGAAGTGTTTACTCAAGTCCTGTGACCGTTTTTCAATTGGAATTGTGTGTGTGTGTGTGTGTGTGTGTGTGTGTGTGTGTGTGTGGAGTTGTATGAGTTCTTTGTAACTTTTGGACATTATCCCCTTATTGCATATATAATTGGTGAATATCCAATACTATATTGAGTAAGACTAGTGGAGGCAGATATCCCCGTCCTGTTCCTGATTTGGAAACACTTCCAGGTTTTCTCCATTGATTATCATGTTAGCTATGGGTTGTCACATATGGTCTTTTCTTAATATTTTATTACTATTAAAAATTTAGAAAGTAAAAAAAACCCTTTTTTTTACTATTTGATTTATTTTCAGCCCTTTGCCTTTTCCCAGGTCATGCCTCGGTACCTGCTGCGACATTCCTTTCCTTTCTTTCTTTAGTTACCAAACCTCTAATCTCCCATCATAAAATTCAGTTCAGAGGACAGTTTCTTTTTAAAATGTTATCCCAAATGGGTTTCTTTGCCCTATTAATAGGTTCTCAGAGTAGGGCATTTTGTTACTGCTTCAGTTTTTGCCTCCTACACTTTTAATCAAAACTTAATTCTTTGCATTTCTGTCTCCTCCTCCGTGCTCTGAGCTGTCCAAGGGCAAGGAAGATGCGTCTCGTTAACCTTGTACCTGCTGCAGGGCCTGCTGCTTGATGGGTTCTTAATACCTGTTTACAGAGAGAATGGAAAAGTGATTTAATATTTAAAATGCTAGCAGTTAGTGGCTGTCAAGGGTCAATCACCTTTCCTTACTGTGTAACTCTTCGTACTCCTCAGCTAGCAACCGTTGCTGCAGCTTTTTGAAAATAGAGAAATTCAGTGTAGTTGAAATGGAACTTCCAGAGAACCTGCTTTTCTATTAGTTTAACTGTTAATATTGTCACTATTTTATTATTTTTTAAGTGGACTCTGACAGGCCAAACATGGTGATGTTGAAGAGAAAGCAAATGTTTTGTCTAATTGTGCTAGGATATTTCCTAGGAAAGTGGCACTCGACCATGACAGGACAGAACACCAAGCTGTGAGGCTGCGACTCAACAGAGATGTCAGAGGGCTGAACCTCTGTACCTTGTGTGAGCTAAAGAGGGAAACCTGGTCTCTTTTGAGAGCGAAGGAGTGCAAGTTGACTGCTGCACCTCCCAAAAGAGGCAGTGCTTCCAGATTCACGACTTTCTAATCTGTCTACCCAGCTATGCTGAAAACTTACCGTTGAAACATAAACCACTCAGTGGTGCAGTGGTGAGGGAAAGAGCTTCTGAGCTTATATACAGTCAACTCTTCAGAGGAGGGTCACGTCTATGCCCGTCTCCCTGTGGAGTGAAGCATGGGCCTGTGTTCTTTTCTGACACTTGAAAGCTGCTTGAAACATAGCATTACTTTTCATTTTGTACCTTTTGGATATGTTTTGAAATTTCTAACCACATGAGAATTGTTTAAATTTTATTTTTACTTTTGGAAGGAAGCTTGAAGAGACTTGCAGGACCAGGAAGCAGTAATTACAAGAGAGCATAAGAAAATACAGAAAAAGGGAAGGGATTTCTAAGTAAAACTGCCAAAACAGAAAAACAACTTGAAACTTCCTGAGTAAGCCCTGGGAAAATTTCTGTATTTTTATATTAACAAAACCATATAGTTTTGCCATTTAAAAATTATTTTGCCTGAACTATAGGCATGAACATGAAGAAATTTTTCTAAACTTTAAATTTTTTAAATGTTACAACCAATTAAATAAAGGGGCAGCTTAAAATGCACATAAAATCTCAAGAAAAAAAGACTTAAAATAATCGAGGGATCATAGGCAAAATAGCATGCTTAAAAAATATTAAGGTGAGTCAAGGTGGAAGGAAGGTTGATATACAAAAGACATTTAAAAATATACTTAGCACTTCTGGATTTCCAGTAGTAAATGTGAAGACAGCAAATGATGTATTACACATATCACAGGACTCATAAAATAAAAACACAGATTTTTGTCAGTACAAAGATGCTGGAGACCTGTTTCTTATATTTTGCATAAGATAGTAAACCCAGTCTCAACAACATCCTCGCAGCGTGTGCCTCGAGGATGCTTCTCATGAGTACTTTTGTTGTAGGCTAAAGGCATCGGCCATGACATTGCGCAGGGAGGTCACTGCCGATGCTAGCAAATACACCACCCTTTGCTTCCCTAAACACTACATTTTAGAGTTTCTATAGAAATGGATGCCCTGAATATCTGTCGTGGACCCTAATGTGTTGTCTCCCCATTTCCCACTCCCCCACACACTTTGGTTGCTTTCCCTTCTCCATGATTCACTTAGGAGTAAGCCCACAAGGTGATTTTGCAAAAACAGTACTGACATCTCAGCTGGATCAGGAATAGGAGTCCGATTGATCCAAGATGGACCAAGGTTACCTTTACTCTAGCTCCCAACCCTTGCTCATACAAGTATTTATCAGTTCAGGCTATCTCTTGAGTAATCAGAGTTCTTCCCCATGGTATTCGGAAGAGAGAGAGAGGAAAGGGGAGAGACAGAGTGAGACATAGATGACAGCCCCTGTCATGGATTGTGATACTATAAAAAAGCTCATGGATAGTTAAGATGAGACATGTATAGACAGCCAAGTGGCAGAAGTTGACCTGTAGATGGAGGGACCTATGAATCAGGTACACGGCAAATAGCACACATGACACAGATTTAAATCCCTGTCCTTGGCAGCCATGAGATATCTCTGTCTCCTATAAAGAATGGAAGAAAGGAGTATTCTGTCACTTAAATGAGTTTAAACAAATGCAGAATCCCTCAGGCATTTATATTTTTATTTCTCTTAAACCAAGCTTTGCTTGGTGTTGCTGCGGTGAGCCAGAGTTACATTCCCTGACAAGCACCCGCAGAACAGGTGTCACTGAATCAGAGCCAAGGAGTACATTTTAGCAACTGGATGAGTTAGCGAGAGCACCAGCAGTCTTTTATGAAAATTGAGGTCTCTAACAAGGACATATACTCAAATAGGATATAGCCTCAAATTTGTTCTAAATATGTGTAACTTATTTGGAACATTATTTTGTTTAATATTAATTTTGAATCATTTTAATATTCCTGCCAGAGAGTTTCAGGATCAAAAGATGGAAGACTCTCTTGGGTAAAGTTCAAATAGTCTATTGACATTAGTGAGAAGCTGGCTTCACTTTCTCTTCTGTCCATTTTTGTATGTCTATTTGAGGAAATGTGCCCTTTAGGTTATGATCTTGAAAACCAAGACCATGTGTATTTCTCTTTGCATCCCCAATAGGTGACTGAAGAATGTTTGTTACAAAAGGTATGTTCAGTAGAAATCCCCAAATGCTCCCTTTTCTTTCTATAGAAGGTCTTGAATTGACAACAGTTGCTTTGTGGGGAAAAAAAAGAGGCTTTGATCCTTCTTATGTAAAATCATCAAATATCTTCCTTGGGTAAAGTAGCTCAGAGGTCTCCATTCCCTTTAAATCACATCAAACTCATTGTTACACGTGCAGCAGTAGTAGGACATTTTGTGCTTTTCTGCCGGGAGTAGAGTGGAGAAGACCATTCTCCAGCACGCACGACCAGAGGGACCACAGTGCATCTCTGTACCTGAAAGGCTCAAAGAGAGGCAGGATGGGGGGAGCGCATGTGGTGACCTGCTTTTAGCAGAGGTTACTCTTTTATGCTCCTTAGAGGAGAAAAGCTGCACTTCCTTCAAAGTGGGTAGGTTGGTATTATTCACCCTGGCTTTATCTATTAACTGGCGGTCAGGAGGTGAACCCCTCTTGGGTCATCGAGCTGTTTACATACATTAGACAAAATGAATACTTGTCCCTCTGAAAGGACGCCTCTTAGCCCGAGAAAGAGCTTATTTCTATGAGTATCTAAAACTGTGTAAAATCAGGCAGAAATCTTCACTCTTCTGTGCTTATGGAGATCGAGAATCTTTAGCCTTTGTTAGGTTCTTCAAAATCAGGCCTGGCTCTTCGGGTCCTGGGCTCTGGGCAGGTTGGCTGGGCAACCTTTAAACAGGCACATATTGGGCTAGCGTAGTGCATCGTCTCGACCACCTCCATGCAGCTCAGACCAAGTGAAGATTATTTAATAATGACAATATTCTCCACAACAAAATGTACCCATAGAATCTGCAATCTTCTATGGCATTCTCATGTAAACCTCTTGACTTTAATCTGAAATACCAATGACATAGATTTAGACAAGTTTCCCCTGCTATGAGGCAAAACTCATTATGATGCAATCACTTTAATTGAGAGTACATAAGGGTTATTAAGTATCAAACTGTGTGTGTTTATTGCTCATTACTATATTTAGAGGTTTAAATAACTATACTGGTTTGAGAGGTAATTACAAGCTTTCAAATATTTAAAACCTGAACGGCTAAACTGTTGGTTTATTCCAGGTTCATGATTTTGTTTAGACAGGGGCAAAATGTTTTTCATGTGTAACTTTTCATCAATGAAGTGAATTGCAGGCACAGCACACAGAGAAGACATTTCCTACATTAGAGTGTCACTGGGTAGAGAGGCAATGTGGACTTACAGTGTTGAAACCCTTATCTGGACCATTCAGGCTGCTTTAGAGGGAAATAAAGAGTCAGTTTGAATTTACCATGAAGGCATTACCTTTGTGGTTGTGACTGTGTAGTGCTGGAAATCTGGAAATATACTTGTGTGTGTGTGTGTGTGTGTGTGTGTGTGTATCTGAAGCTACTTTCTTTTTCAGATATCAGTATCCAGTATCACAAGTAGACATGCATATTAGTTACAATCACTTAGTAATTGCTCTCTTTGCTCAGACTAAACCTTAGATTTAAAGGAAATAAAACATATGGGAGTAATAGACTTCCAAAATTGGTTATAATTAAACTTAATTAAAGACTTTGGGAGATATATCAAAGTACGATAAAAACCTCATATCAAGCCAAACTGGTGGGAACTCTACCCTGTTTAAAAAACAAAAAGATAAGGAAAGTTGAGTTTTTATTTTTTCTGCAACAAGGTAATAAAATTAATTGCAAAGTAAACACTCATTTCAAAACATTTAAAATTGTCATGTTGAAGATTCGAAGACAAGTTTCTAGCCTACATGGGAAAAAAATTAATAATGGATTCCTTTTTCTTTTGAAATGACAGTGCCGGTCATAGCTATTTGTAGATACTCTCTTGCCCTATCATTGTGGTTATGGAATGAGTCCCAAACAGTCTTTTTTTTTTTTTTTAAATGAAAATGCTGATGCCTAATTCTATAATTAATATATTACTTTTAATTCTATTTCTTCCAGTCCTTTTTTCTAAAGCTTGAAAGGGCCTGGTCGTCTGTATTAGTTCTGATCTCTGCCCAAAGGGAAAAGCTCAGACCTCAGGGATCGCCGGGAACCTCTCCGGCAGCCCTCACAGGGCAGCAGCTGCACGGTGAACAGGCTGTGGTGAATGAGATTCCTGCCCCAGCAGGTGGCTGTGAAGATTAAATCTTACTCAAACAGTTCCTACTAAAGGCAGGTCACTCAAGATGGAATTATAAAGACAATAATATACCTGCTTGAACAATCACCTTAACCACTGGTGAGCAGAAAATCATTTAAAAGCATCACCAGTTGAATGTGTTCCTTTTCTAATAATGTGAAACTTGGGTGAGGTTTATTAAATTTTATTTCTACATGAACACTTTACTACATTGAGAAAAAAATATATGTGTACATATATTGTATTTCTAGCTGCTGGGTCCAGTTATACCCTCCCTAACCATCACTCTGAAAGGTTTGAATATATAGGAATATATTGGAATATAGAAATTCTGTAGTAAGAGCTGTGTCTGACCCCTACACCCTAAAAAGACCCCGATGCTCACAGTTACTTGTTAATAATGATTTGGTTAATAATGATTTGTTTAATAATGTCTGGTTAAAAGCTAAGAGGTAAGTCTTTACATTTTGATACATCTCCTCATTGCATATTTGGACTATTGTTTATTCAGGAACAGCAGTTCACCTGTTGTGGTGTAGTACCTAGAGCAAAGTTACCTGGAGTTAAAGTGTAAGCCACCCAATTTACTCATCCATTTAATACGTACTGAGTTTTTCTGATGTGGAATACATTGTTTTAGAAACACAGAGACACAAATTCAGTCCTCAGTAGGTTGATGATATATTAAAGAAGATAAAAACTGTATGAAATTACTATACTATGAAGTAGGATAAAAAAGCCACATTTCAAATTAGGGGGAAGGGATAGGTTATTCAGAAATTGGTGGGCAGATCATTGCTGTTGGAACTGTGAACCAGTGCTAACTTTATGGGGAGAAATTCAGTGATGTCTGTCAAAAGACCGAGGAATTTTATTTGATCCAGAAATCCTACTTTGTGGAATTTGTCTTGTAGATATACTCACACATGAAAGGCATTATATATTTTTTGATGATATTATGACAGGATTCTTCTTACTAGTTATAAGAAGACAAGAGACAACTGAAGGGACCCATCTGTGGGCTTTCATATAATGTTAAGCAGAATAAACCAGCCCCAGGTATGATTCACAGAGAAGAACACTATCACCACTGTGTTATTCTTCTCAAAAATGCATAAACTCAATCTGAGCATGAAAAAACATCAGATGAGCCCAAACCAAAAGACACTGTACAAAACACTTGACAAGTGCTACTCAAAGTGTCAACATCATGAAGGATAAGGAAAGATTGAGGGACCGTCAAAGACTGCAGGATACTGAGGAGGTATGACAACTAAATGAGGCTTGCGACACTGGACTGAATCCTGGAACAGGAAAAGAACATTAGAAAAATAGGTGAAATTCAAGTACATTTAGTTTATAGTTAACAGAGCTGTAACAGTGCTAATTTCTTAATTTTCTTAATTGTACTGTCAGTGGCTATGCAATCTGTTAACATTATGGGGAGCTGAATGAGGGATATAAAGGAATCCCTGCATTGTTTCAGTAACTCGTCCACACATATGAGAAAATATGCATGTTTACAGACTGTTAATACTACCCTCTCATCTCTTACACACTGCTCTTCCCTGCTGTTTTGAAGCAAAGTGTAGGACTAACTCTCCTATATTTTAAACTACTTTTGGACTTTTATTTTTGTTTTTGAGGGGAGGTTGGGAGAGAGAGATTTGTTGTTGCATTTATCTATACATTCTTTGGTTACTTCTTGCATGTGCCTTCACTGGGGATCGAACCCACAACCTTGGTGTATTGGGACAGTGCTCTAACCAACTGAACTACTCAGCTCAAAACTTCTTTAATTAGAGAAACAAACCTAGAATAAAACAATTAATTTTTTGCTATTTCCTAGTTATATATTTCTATTTAATTTTTTAATTGTTTTAGATTTCTCACATAGCAAATTTTTCACTGAGATAGTAAAAAAGGCATTTTAGTGCATATTCTTTCTGTCTTTGCAATGACAAGTTAATTCATAAACTTTATATCTTCTATGTGCAACATATTGTGCTAAGTATGAATAAAAATATGAAGCAATCAATGTAGGGCAAAGCAGATAAAAAAGCAACCTATAATCTACTCAACACTAAATTATCTACAAGCATAGGTAGGTTTTTAAGTGGATTTTCTGATAAAATATTTTTGAAGACATATTCACATCTTTTTCTAAAAAACAATGGGCTCTCCCAACTTGCTTTGTGCCTAGTTCACCATATCGCAACTGATTGTTGCTTTTCTGTCATTACCTTCTATCTAGTTTTCCCTCATTTGCTTGTTCTATGGCCCTGGGATACATATTACTAAGACAGAGTGAATGGGGAATGGAAGTGGCCATTGTTGGGCATGAATTAATTACTCGGTATTTTGGTGTGAATAGGAAGGGTTTTCAGCTTGAATGTGTACAGGTCAGTGTGCAGAGGATTTTGGGCATATCGTTTTCTAGAGAAATCCTGTTGCTGATAGTATCTGTTCAGATAGACACACCTTTGATCAGAAGTGGCTTCCGGGTTAGGGTTTCCACTTCAATTATTTCGCTTGGATTAGCCTTGCAATTTTGCAGCTGCTCCATTGATTTAGGCAGACTCCATCCTGAAAATGTGCTTTATTTGGTTGTAACAATGTTGACTAGCACAGAATTGATGGCTGAAATTTAGAGATATTACAAAAAATCTGAATTTCCAGCTTCTTTTGCATAATCAAAAAAATCTGGCAATGCTAGGCCCATCTTCCTGAGTGACAGAATTCTGCTAGTGCTCTGTAGCAACTGCCCTCTTTCGGTGGCACAAGCACTACCCACTTGCCGCACACCCAAACCTTCCCTGATGTCTTTCTGACTCTGAGAAACATCACCACTTGCAATTTATCATCATACTTAAAGGAAATAAAATCCCTCATACCATGATTAGAATCCTGGAGCTGTAGATAACCAACCTGCCTGAGTGTGTGTAGAAAACCATCTCCTACATCTTCTATAACTTCTACTGCAGGGTGCTGTGCAAAAAAAATGCTTGCCCCAGTGCAGGGAGCAGATGGGACCACCTGTCAAGGTTGCTTCACCCTTAGCTCCCATTTTTTCTACACAATATACAGAAGGAAGAATCTTCCTGCGCAAATCCCTTCCATTTATTTTTGTTCGTAATGCCATTTAATACAATTCTGTTGAGACAATAAACAATCATAATTATACAGTGCACTCATATTATTTTGCATTAAACTGACAAAAATGTAAACATTAAGGTCTTTCTGTAAAACAACACACTTCGAAAGAAAGCAAACAAAAATGCTTTCAAGAAAAATAAACCTATTTAAGAATGTGAGTGATTCTGCCTACCATTCCACCCACTAGTACTTGCCCCAAAGTGAGAGATGAATCACTTATTCCTTCAGACAGCCTGATTTCCCCAGTACTTCTCATTGTGATCCCCTGAATAATATTCTTCTGTTTATAAAAACATTAAAAAAATAACATGACCTTTAGTAAAAAGACATGAAAGAAACTGAAATGCATATTACTAAGTGAAAGAAGCCAATCTGAAAAGGTTACACACCCTATGATTCCAACTGTATGACATTCTGGAAAAGGCAAAACAATGGACATAGTGAAAAGAATAGTGGTTTCCAGGGGTTAGAAAAGAGGGTGGGATGAGCAGGTCGAGCACTGAGGATGTACAGAGCAGTAAAACTATTCTGTGTGATGCTATAATGGTGTATACACTTCCTTATGCATTTGTCCAAACGCATAGAGTAAATGATTCTGAAAGAGAATCCTAATGTAAACCATGTAATTCAAATAGACTCTGGGTGATAATGATCTGTCAGTGCAGGTTTTTCAGTTCTACCACTCTGGTTGTGGATGCTGATAATGGGGGAGACTATGCGCATGAGGGGGGAGGGGAGTATAGAGGAAAAATCTGTACCTTCCTCTTAATTTTGCTGTGAGCCTAAAGCAGCTCTGAAAAAAAATCCCATTTAAAAAAAAAAGATCCTGAGACATGTAGTGGAATCTCACATACATGGGTGCAAGGAAAAGATTTGCACCCATGTAATGTGAGATTCCACTAAACGTTCTTTCAACTTCCATGTGACTGTAGGAGTCATAAACCTTTCCCAGGGTATTTCCACTAACTGTACTAGTATCATGCATTCGCCTTATCATAACCTGTCTAGAGCCTGCCTTGTAAACATATTCTCATTATCTTGAGTTTAGTTTTGCTGGTTCTTCCTTGCAGAATGTATGTATTAGTTCACGTTCCTGTGAATTATGTTTTCCTGTTTTTCTTGCTCTTGCCCTGCACCAGATCTGGATCACTGGTCTCGAAATGCTCTGTGACTTTTTTCCCCACCTCATATCAGGGCTTTCTTAGCCAGTTTTATATGTCACTCTTTTACTTCTTTCCTAGGTCTTTCTCTCTTGCAATCTTGTCATGTAAAGGCTCCATTCCTCATCTGCCTTCCCTTCTCTTTCAATTATTTTGAAAGCACCTTGAAACAAAGAGTAAATTAAAAGCCTCATGGCTTTACATTTTTAATTTAAGAGCTTAGAAATATGAGTATTTAAGGACAAATGTCAAAATTTGACAAGTCTGTTTCTGTTTTCATTCAGATCACATTAATATCTTGTTACCATGCCTTTGAGTGTGTAAATAAAACATTTGCTTTGGATAATGGTATTTAGAATCAAAGATTATAAATTACCTTCTGGTCATAAATATCAAATCCATAATCAGTAATAAAGCTGTATTCCTTAATTACTTTGCTTTTACCATCTGCCAAGGAATACATTAAAGAATGTAGTAAACAAAAGGAGTGAGCTATAAACCCTGACTAAAATTCTTGTGAAACACCCGTAGGAGTTTTCCCTTGCGATAAATGACACATTACTTCAGTGGAAGATTTAAGGTACGGGGAAGGAAAAGAAAGCTGTCATGGAATATTGAACGGCAAATGTGTGATGGCTATAAGGCAAACTTCTACAACTCCTCTTAAGCCTTCTCAGATTTTAACCCTTGATTGGACTATAACACAACGTCGATATCCTACCTCTCTGCATGTGATCACATACGTGTAAAGAAGACACATTATAACTTGCTGCATTTTGAAGTGAAGTTGCCGTTGGTCAAGTAATAAGATATAAAACTCTGGGCAAAATTTTATGGCAATAACTGTTGGACTTGAAATGTTGAAATACGTATTTGAGCCTGCAAGTTGGTTCCTATGCTTGAGCACTATACTGTTTTCCATCAACTCGAGGCACATAGAACACTCAGGCTGGAAGGCTCTGGGAAAGCATCTAGTCCAATAATTAATTTTATAGATGAGTTAAAATAAAAATTATGAAAAAGTAGATGGATTTAGGGCACTAGTTTAAGGATTCAATTTGTTGTTTCACGTCACTACATATATTAGAGGAGCAATTTTCAATGGTGCGTTGCAGGAATTTTTAAAACATGCAGTACCTGACTATTTAGTCAGAGGCACTGACCTCTGTCCCCTTAGGTTGTCAAAAAAAAAAGTAAAGTAAAATAGCAGACAACACAATAGTGGTTAGGCATGAATGCCTTGTCTTGAACCATCAATATGCAGTATAAGTCATATAGTAGAGTTTCATCTCATTGGTCAAGTCACATCATAAGGTTGTTTCTGATTGGTTAATTCTTGGTACCACAATCCTTATGTAGAAGTATAGGCACCTGATTTTCAAAAAAGTCACTTTGGAGCAAAAAGGATAGGTAGTTACTATTAGTATTTTTTGTAAATCAATCAAAATTATACTTTTAGGGGGTTAGGTCAGCAAAAATTATATTCTTTGGTGTGCCACGGAATTTTCGTAATTAGTTTATGTGTGCCATGAGATGAAAAAGGTTGAAAATCACTGTATTAGAGGATAAGATTAACCGAAAAAGAAGGCACTTCAATAGCAAGTAATAGCACATCTGCTTAAAAAAGGAAAACGTGGTAACGGCTGCATTTATTTAAATAAAAATCATGCTATCCGTGGCTGAGCTTATTGTAATGACATCGGCTCTTACAATGAAGGAGGCTGGCAATGGCCTCTCCAAAAACCCCCAGAGTTTTCTGTTCCATTTAAATCACTAATCATTCTAATTTGTAACAATTAAAATTTTGTTATGTTAATGTGATTATTAGCATTAAGCATGTGGTTTATATGATAATCTTTAAGAAATTTTGAGATATGGCTAATAAGCCATTATACCTTCATAGTAAGTAAGGATTTTTAATCTTAGGGATACCAAGATTCTAATCTTATGATCAATTTTAAAAATTTCACTTAATGTGCATGTTTTTAGAATAGATAATATTAGGATAATGATAATAACATAATTTTCCATTTTTACTATTAGTGTACTTTTATATTCAAGAATTTGCTTTAGTATGGCATTCCAACATTGCTTCTTGCTTTTTGAAGCTATTCAGATCAATTATAGCATGTGAAGTCTTACATAATAACAGGGAAACTGAAAATAATGAATGAGATACTTTTGGAATAAACCTCAGTGTGAACCTCGAATGAATAAAGGGTACATGCTGACACTTAAGATAAACAAAGTTAGGGAATGGAGAGTCTAATATGTATAATATGTTTGTCTCTCTATATAAATGTGACGAGCTAAAAAATTCCTATAATAAGAAAACTATAAATTAGACAATATGCAATGAACCTATCAAATTCATTAGCATCTACTATATTCAAAGGTGAAGAAGAAAAGAAAAAGCAATAAAAAAAAGTATTTTGAGCTCTTCAGAGTTTAAAAATTAATATGAATAAATGGCCAAAGGGCTCCTATAGTTATGAGTCAGACAAAAATTTCAGTACTCTGAATTCAGCAAAAGCAGCAATGTGTCTGGGTGGTAGAATAAAGAGAAAATAACTTCAAGTCATATGCAGATTCCAATCCTGGTTTTGCTGTATTTTAGCTGGATGATAATGGATGTATTAATATGTCTGAGCTTCAGTTTTAGATCTTTATCTTAAGGGAGGTTTCAATAATGTGTTTAAATGCCTAATGTGAATAGGTAGCAATATTTGTAGTTTTCTTTCTCTATAAGCACTGGGTGTGAGGGGAGCTGCTTGGCACACTATTGCTTAGAAACTTGGGACTCACATTCTATTAGGTAAATATAATTTAATAAAGTTGGATATTTTCACAAAAATGTTAGACAAAATAAATAAAGCTAGAGTGAAAGGAAAGAATGCAAGGGTTTTTGAAAACTCAAGCATTAGTTAATTTATCAAAATTAAAGACAGAAGGAAAAGCAATTTAGAATAATAAGGGTTGGAGGGAAGAAAAGATAAGATTAGGAAGAGGGGGTTTTGCTAAGTGAAGAAGGGAATATAAAATGTTGCAAAGGAGAGAGGAAAAATGATAAAATAGCCAAGATGGTGCTGTAAACTATAAGGTGCTAATGCTTGGGAATTTATGCCAGACGGCCCAAATTTGTGAGCCACTAATGAGGATCTAATCCTATCTGAGCCAGACAGGAGATTGTATTTTAATGGTAACGGAGACAAGAAACTGTTGGCCTATGATCAAATTATTTCACTAACTTATCACTGTTTTCTGAGAAATGCAGAGTAAATTGAGGGCCCATTTCCCATGAGCAATAGCATTTTGGAGTGATACTGATAATATTTCCTTTTGATTTTTATGAATTTGTAGGTTATTTTGTTTATGCTTGTATGTAATAATGAAAGGGGTAAGATTAACTATGTGAAAAAAATTAAAAGACGCAATACAGTCAGATGATTTTACACTTAAATATACTGGGAAGCATAGGCTAAGGGTATGGGCTGGAGTTAGATGCAGCTGGAATTTGGCCCCTGTTCTCCCATTTCTGTGATATTGGTCAAGTTATGTAACAAATTCAAGCCACAGTTTCAAGCCTCAGTTTCCTCACCTGTAAAATGAGGCTATAAATACAATCCACTTCATAAGCTATTACTGGTTATGACTAAATAGCAAGAAAAAAGGAAGGGAGGTTGGAGGAAGAAAGGAGGGAGGAAAAGGAGAGATGGAGGAATGAAAGAAAGTGGGAGGCATGGGGAGGGGAGAGAAATAGTCAATTAGAATAAAATGATTTTTTGTGTGCGTCCTAATTTTGAATCTCTGAAAGGATATACTGGATAAAAAGATTGTATGTGCACTAACTTTTCTTTTTCTTAAGTGCTGTTTCTGCAAGAACACATTCAAATATTGAGAAATTTCAGATGTGCATGTCTAAAATTTGTAGCGAATATAGAGGTTGGCCACTGTCATATCCTGTCCATCAGCTTTAGGGGCTTTTAAATCAAATTCACTTGTAAAAGAATTCAAGTAATTTATAATAGCCAGTTGAAATGTCAACTAGAGCCCAAAATTAAGATTTATTTATGCACGAGTGCTAAAGCGATTGGAATACAGTGTCCTCAGAATGTGTCATTTGGGATGTTAATGTTCTTAATGATCGACGAGAAGTGAGTGAGACAGATGTGATGGAACTCTGCAAATTTATCTTTACTCAAAATAGGATTTAAGGAAGCTTAGTTTTCTCTCTTAAATATACTTTTATATATTTCATTATATTTTTGCTTTCATATTTTCGTATTACAGGCAGAAAGTCATGAACATGAATGTTTTATTTATACTGTTTAAGGACTATGGTTTAAGGAAAACCCCATTTTGACACAAATCCAAGAAGCCATAAAAATTTATATAATCATAAAACATTGTTGCTTTAAAATTTACCGTAAACAAAGACAAGAGATAGATTGCAGCTTGCAGGGATATATTTGCAACTTGTGTTCTACAGAAAGTGCTAATGTATAAAGAACTTCTACAAATTAGAAAAATTCCAAGTATAAAATAGAAAAATGAACCAAACATATAAGATACTTAACAGGAAAAAAGTTATAAATGGTTCTTTAAAAAAAAAAACCTACTCAGCTTTATTAAGAAGAGAAATGTCAATTGAAACTACAATATCATTTCCCGCTTTTCAGATTAACAAAGATCAGCTTAACCAAAACCCTATAGTGTTGGCAAATTCTAAGGGCCACAGACACTTTCATACAATGATGGAAGTACAAATTGACCTGGTTTATAAGGAACACAATTGTCAATAGCTATGCAAATAAAAACAAAATGTGCATCACCGTTGACCTGGCAGTGCCGCTCTTAGATTTCCTCAAACAGATGGCACTGCTCGTACACAGGAAGAGTGAACAACTTACAGAGATTCTCATTGCGGAGTTTTTGTAATAACAGAGGACTGGATATGCCCAAATGTTCCTAAAAAAAAAAAAAAGACTAATTGAGTAAGTTACGATATATTTATGTAGTGAAATACTATTTAGCTGTTAGGAAGGATAAACTTGGCCTATAGGCTCCAATAAGAAAAAGGTCCAAGATATACTATATCAAAACTATTCAGAACAGTGTGTGTAGTATGCCACTCTTGTATAAAAGTTACATCATACAACCCCGGCTGGTGTTGCTCAGTTGGTTGAGCAATGTCCCCCAAACCAAAATGTCACTAGTACCATTCCCAGTCAGACCTGGGTTGTGGTTTGGGTCCCAGGTCCGAGGGGGTACAGAAGGTAACTGATCACTCTTTCTCGCATCAGTGTTTCTCCCCCTCCCTTTCTCTCTCTCTTCCCCTCTCTCTAAAACCATAATAAAATAAAACTTAAAAAGGTTACATAGAACTTAAAAAATAAAAAGTCATACGTCTGCTTGTATATTGGGAGAAGGGGAGTTTTTTAGGGCCACTCCTGGTTCAGTCATTCACTGGGAAGACTCATAGGATGCAGCACAGTCATGCACTGCATAGTGTTGTTCTGGTCAATGCCACCTGCATATAGGAAGGTGGTGTACCATATGACCTAAATGTGTGGTAGGCTGTTCCTTCTAGGTTTGTGTAAGTGCACTTCGATGGTCACACAATGATGAAATCACCGAATGATGCATTTCTCAGAAAGTGTCCCTGCCAGTCAGCAGCCCATATTCATGACTAAAATTTATTACAGCAAAAGATGCAAAGCAAATTCAGCAAATGAAAAAAGCAGATGATGTAAAGTCTGGAGGAAAGTTAGTACCAGGTCTGAGAGCCTTCTCCCCGTGGGGTCATGTAGGACGTAGTACTCTCTCCAGCTGCAATCTGTGATAACGTGTGCGAAGTATTATCTATGAGGGAAGCTCAGTAAAGACTCAGTGCTCAGGGGCTGGTCACATAGGCACTGCCTGCCTAACATATATCAAGATTCTACATACCCAGAAGGACTCTGTTCAGCACAGATCACAATGTTTGCACAGTCCAGGCACTGTAAACCACTCATTACTGAGGTGAGATGAGAACAAATCCAGGTTCCCAAACCAACTGGTGACCAACCTTGCAAGTAATCTTTTTTAGGACAGCAGTCTCAGACTAACCAAGTTCATGCATTTCTCCACAGCTTCTATGTATATTATCCCAGGAACAATAAAAATTAATTAGTGATAGTGGTTTTTGCAGAAAGAAGTTGTTGAATGTCTGAAGGATGAGAGGAGATTTGATTAAAGATGTTCTCTTCAACATTTACCCTTTTTTATCCTTTTCATTTTGTCACCAAGAAATGTGTTACTTGTAAAAAAAAAAAGTTTAAAAAAATTGAGTTGAATATATTTTGTTAAAATATTTTTTTTCTCCCTTATGCATTTTACTGTTTCTTTTACATAATATATTTGGCAATTTTCATTAACATATTAATTTTTACTTTCTATTTAATTTTTAGCCTTAATAGGAAATGGAAATTCCTATTTTGGGGCAGCCAGTGCACCCCAAATATCAAAGCAAAATGGTTGTGTAGGGTAAACCATTGCGTGCTTCCTAAACCTTCTCATGTCCCGTCACACTTACAGAATGATATTATTTCGACACATGCTGGAATATACATGCAGGAGGCTTCTTGCAGATGAGACAGACCCACCTGTGGGCCCAGCCATGCCTAACCAACTCTGGGGAAGTGTAGCCATAGCACTCTCCCCCCTCGCCCACATCTTTAGAATGAACGGGCTCTGCTTATACCTCAAAAAAAATCACTGCTTTTATCTTGGACATTCCTCTTGACTTTAAATATTTTTTTCTGGAAAACATGAACAGTACCCACTCTGTTTCACCACTCCTAAATTCCCGATGTTGTCACTTTGTTCCCATGCACCTAGAAACAGCCTTCCTTGCCTTTTCTCTGGCCTCTCCTACACTTCCCTGCCCACCGTCCTTATCATTTCCAGGAATGTCCTTCCCTTTCAAAACCTGTCTGATGAATTTATACCTATTTTTCAAGGCCTAAACTACATTCTGTCTTCTTGCTAAATTCCTCTCTGTCATCTATTTAAAATTAATTTTTCCATCTCTGATTCCATTTGGTTTTCCCTCTAATTAGAGTACTTATTCTCTTGAGTTTCATCAAATCACTTCCCCACCCTGGTTTTCAGTGGTTCTTAACCCTCCTCGGGCACTGTAATAGCCAGTGAGCTTCTCCAAACCTGATGCCAGGGCTCAGCCTCCCTGAGACTGCGGTTCAGGTGGTCATGTGAGGCAGGACCCAGACTTCCTTCGGACAGTTCTGTGCATCCAAGACTGGGCACCCCTGGTAGAGCTTCCGGTTTTCAAGCAAACTGCCTACGCTGTTTTAGTTACTTGTTTGACTACATCAGTCATGTAATTTATTTTGCATGAGATGATTTGGGGCTTACCATTTAGGGAAGGTTGGTCAAATTCACTGTTTTGGGTAAATGATATTGTCTTGCTATCTAAAAATGACAGGTCCATGTACATTATTAGCAATTTCTAGTTGATATCATCAGGGAGAAGAAAGGTTCTTATATAACTATTTGCTTAGCAGGTAGACATGAATCTATTTCAGCTAACTTATGTGTCAGTTTATTCACATTCAGGCTTTTATTTATGGTAAAATGGCACAACCATAGCTTATAGCAATTAAATTGAAATTTCATTTTTCAGAGCATTTTTCTACTCTTTCTAACTCAGTCAGGATTATGAAGGTTAAGATTTTGAAAAATCTAGTTTTTATATTTAGATTAAAAATATTAGCTTGTGAGGATTTCTACTGCATGATAAAAGGGTATTATGGGATTTTAAAAAACTTTTGTTATGAAAATTTGTATACACACAGATGAATGAACTGTGATAGCTTTGTATTGTGCTTAATTTCCCAGAATTCCTGTCTTTTTATGGTTTCTGATTAGCCCTAACCACAAAAGACATTTTTTTGCATACTTTTTGGGAAGCTGTTAATGAAGCACCAGCTTTAATTCTTTTGCTCTGAAGTTTACGCAGGGTGAGGCCTGCTGTTGCTGAACTGATGGCTCTTTGTGGGAGTGGGCAGTGCCTGGCCTGGCTTTTCCTCAGCCCCTGCTAGAGCTCCCTTAGCTTCATCAACTCTGGGAAAGAACCTGGGTAGCTCTGTAGAAAATGCTGTCAGCTTTCCCTACAGGTCACCATGACCGTGAGATTGGAGATGCTGCGGGAGCAGTGGGGCTCCAGTTCATCCTTGTAGCTTCCAGTTTGCCGTCATTCTTATTCACACCCAGCTCCCCTGCCCAACCACCCATCTGGCTGTACACTTACTTTACATAAAGTAGTGACTTTAGGCTCGACCCTAGACACAGGGGCAGCGGCACCCACAAGGGCAAAGGTCTGTTTCCCTTATTCTCTATCATTCATGGCGGCTCTGTGTCTTTTGCTGACCCTCGATGGATATAACACAAACATTTATATTCTCACCATCTGAACTCAATAATTACTAATATTTTGCCATGTTTGCTTTTCCTATTTACCCAACTGTCCTTTTTGAGGAGAAGGAGGCTGAACCATTTGAAAGTAAGCTTTAGAAATCATGAAACTTCACACCTAAATACCTTACTGTGCATTTTTTATAAATGCCATTAACCATGTAACCACAATATCATTATTATACGTACAAAATGATGACAAATCCCCCAAATCATCTTTCCCCGGACCATATTTAAATTTCCTTTATATACCCAATATATCTTTTATAATGCATTCTCTTAATCAGCTTTCCCATCAAGGGTCAGACATACATTTGGTTGTGCCTTGTTAGTCTCTTTCAATCTAGAATAGTCTAAATTTATTTTCTTCCAACAACACTGGCTTTTTGAAGAGATAAGGTCAGTTACATTCTATAAAGGAAACATTGTTTTTCTTTTGTATCACATAAAAAGATACCTAATACCTGGTGATTCCTAATTATTAGGGTGGCTATGTGTAACCACTGAAAGGTGGTAATGACCAGATTACTCCTTTCTGGAGGTAGAGTTTCCTCTTTGTAATTATCAAACTACCTGTGGGATGATACTTTTGCATGCTGTGAATATGCTATACATTTTTACCTGGAAGTTGTAGCATTAATTGATAATCCTTGGCTGGTTCAGTTATTTCACCATGTCACAAAATCGTGATTTTTCTAATTTTGTCATCCCTCCAATATTTGTTAGTTTTGCATTCTCTTAAAAACAGCTTTCTGTTATTGAGATTTATGATCACTATAAAAATTTCTTTTGTTATCATTAGAAATTTTTCTAACAACAAAAAACACTGATCAGTTGTTAAAAAATTGTATTTTTAATTTGCTTACCTCTCATGTGCAATATTAAATAGAACAGGTATGAAGTTTATGAAGAGAGCAAGAATAAATTTTTAAAGTGATCCCTAGGTAGATGAGTATTCACATGAAGACTAAGCTTTAGAGAAAGATTTATTGGACAGTTTTGGATGGAAAAAATATTATTGTATAACATTCCAATGAGAGTCTGAACTTTGGTTTTCATCGAATATTTTAAGTCTGTCTTAAGAGTCCCAGAGACTCAAAACTATAGGGCTATTGTGTTTTTTTTCTTCTTGATTGATTTGCAGATATCTAAAGACATCTAAATGGCTAAAGACATCGAAAGACATCTACTAAAATGGATGGAAGTTAGGCTATGAAGAGTGGTTATAGAATATATATTTTGAGAGCTTCTTTAGTTTGAGTAGGACTCTTTATCAAAATAAATATATCAACATGACAATCATAAAATCTCTCAGACTTATCATAAAATCTCAGATGGAAACCTGTCCAACTCAGAACAATACTCTTGGCCTTTCCGACGAAGTTAGGTTGGAGAAAACAGTACAGCTGAGTCTCTTTTGTAATTTTGACTTGTTGGAATTTTAAACAAGTTAACAGTGTTTTGCTTTTTATTTTAAAAAATCCTCAAGGCAGACTAATTTGAAAGATATTCTAATAAAATAGTTATTTTATTAATATGAATATATACAATTTAATAGTTATCCTTTATTATCTCTATCAAATATTTAAGAATTAATAAATATGTATAAGTCATGTAGAAAAATTTGATTATTTTCCAAAACTCACCCTGAGGAGGGATTTTTTTAAAACAAAAATAACAGCAATGGAATTTTAAGGGGAATTACAAATTAGAAATATGTATTTAACATTTAATTTGTTTTATAAAATCAATATTATGTGATACATTTATTCTAAGATTTTTAATCTAAAATTTCCTGTTTTTTTTTTTTTTAAATTTGGGCATTCCATTAATGCAAAAATGGAATTTATGGTAGAAAAGTGATAGGTATAGAAGAATGTGCTCACACAGGAGATAAAGTTAATTGGGACTGGTCTCCATATGAGTCAGAAAGATATGGCTCTCCTAAGGTCAACACACAAAAGTAGGCTATCCTCAGTATGGGTTGAAAGAGATCCAACTGTGGTGTATTAGAGCATCTAAACAGTGCCATTTGTGGGTAGGGGTCTTATATTGTTCTACAGTCATTAAGATTAAGAACCCCAAAGATAAAAGAATAAAGTAAAAAAATGAAACCCCAAAAGACTATAGTGAAACTTATAAGACAAATGCCCCCCCCAAATGAAGTCTAAATTACTTATTTTATGTCAGGACCATACACATGCTAAGCACACACAGAAGATACTTTATTTTGAAAATGAGCTCACAGATAAAAAATTATAAAGAACATAAGGAAATTTAATGACATGAGAAAGGATCCGAAAAAAGATAAGTATAATGTAGAAACTGAAGAATGAAAAATGAGTATGTTTTCATTGTTAAAGGAATAATAGAATTCAGACAAAATAATAGATTATTATGAAAGTAAGAAGTGAAAGTAACCAAACAGTATTCCTAGAAATAAAAAATATTCTTAGTATTAAACAGGCTAGATACAGTGAAAGAAAAAAATAGTGAATTTGAAGATATATTTGAGGAAATCACTCAAAGTCAGTACAGAGAAATTTTGAGGTGGAAAATATACATACATACATAAAAATGGGAGAAGAAAAACATTTCCAAAATATGCCCAATAAGAACCCCAAAAATAAATAACAAAGAGATGGCAAAATAAAATATTCAGAGTTATCCAGGCTCTAATGGTTGTTGTTATTATTCAAATACCTTATTATTCAAATTGTGCTTTAACCACCCTGAATTTCTGGTTATTTTACTTTTTTGCCTAAGACTTTTCAGTAGCTGTATACTGCCCAGAAATAACATTAAAACTCTTCAGCAAGACATATGATCAGAGCCCTACTGTATCTCTTCTTACCTCCATTTATTATCATTCCCAGTGTCACCAAATATCATGCACTCATTCCACCACCAGTTTCTTTTTCATTTCTTTCCCATTATCTGTGAATCTACTTGAATAAAATTTCTTCCTCCACACTCACTATCATCTGTCATCACATCCCACCTCCCTCACTGTCTGCCAGGTTAGGTTTTACTTTTAACATTAATTTTAGACATCATTCCTCCAGAGTACCTATGCCTGTACTTCCCGGACAGAGTGACTGTTCCTCTTCTCTGTTTGCTTTAACCTCTGCCAATTTATGGTTGGATGGGAAATATTTTAGTATAAATTTAATAATGGGTTAGATAAGGAAAAATGTCCAGAATTTGAGGTCTCTAGAGAGTAGATGATTTAAATGGATAATGAAGAATCCCACTGGAGTTGAGGAGATTAAAGACCTGCTAAGGTATTGAATAAATTCTGCACATCGGGCATTACTACCACCTACAATTATGACAGGGGGAAGATGCCCCTGATTCAGTGCTCAAGTCCTTGATAAAAGTGGGAATCAGTGAATCAGATAATGGTGACAAGAAGTGGAAGAGGGTGGTATCTGTAGACAGAAGCATCAAAATTTTTTTTTCTGGAAATAAAAAATTAATGATGTGAAAAAGATAATCATGAGGAAAATACAGTTGGCTACTCCCTCCCACTGAAGTATAAATATGATATTTGTGCTGCAGCAAAATAGGCCCTTCTCTAAAGTCAACTATAAGTGAAATGGTACATCAGCAGAAGAAAGCCTTGTATATGTCAAGGTGAGAAAATGTAGGAGATAGCTGTGAGAAAAATGACATTAATAAATGTATTGATTTTTAAATTAGGTGACATTAACTAATCAAATTATGATACCCTATTCCTTTGAAAGGCATAACATAACAGACAATATAATCTCAAGTATATCCCAAATTATTGGGTTGATGTGGATTTGAAAATAGTCAATAGATTCACTGGAAACTGGAAAATTCTAAGTCCCGAAGGAAAAGTGCTGGCAAATTTTACTTTAGGATATAGCAAGTGTATTTTTTGATTTGGTGAACCCAGAGTCACTTTCATATTATTTGTGACACTGTAAGTCAGGCTAAATCATCAGACCTTTGGCCCAGCCAGTCCTCCTGTGAGAGGAGCTTAAACCGATTTAGTCTTATCAAAGAGTAGTTTAAAACTTTGACCATTTTTCATTTTATACATGAACAGGGAGATTGTGAGAGTCAGGCACTTATATCAGGTATCATGGAAAGGAGACATTCGTAATATTTGGATGGGATCAGTTCCAGTGGTGGGTGTCAGTGAATCTGCCAGCCTGCAGAGGCTAAAGCGATTGTTGCTTGCCTAAGGCTTTCCTGGTTCTTTGGGTGATAGATACTGACAGGTAAAAAGAAGCTTGTGAAGAATTTCTCTTCTAGAGCTCCCCCATGGGGGCTGTGTGTTTCATGGGGGTGATGCATTTCCAGTTTAGAGATGCTTACCTTGTGTTCTGTATTGTCATTCTCTCCCCAAAGACCAAAGTGTTTCAGGCAATGAGAGAACTGATGCTTTTCTTTGAGTAGGTTGCTCATACCTGATCCCGCAGTCAAAGAACACTACAAATGGATGTTTCCAGGAGTCTGTGGATACATGATGTTTGTGGGGACCAGGATCCTCAAAATCTGCTCTAACTCATGACAGAATGGAACCGAAATGGGGACTGGCATAGAGAATGCTTCTACTGCAAAACGACCTTTTCCCTCTTTAGTTACCAACATGATTTGGGCAAAACGCAGATTCCCTATTTTGCTTTTAAATATACTGCAGAAAACCCCAGTAGTCGCACATATGATTATTTTACTAAACCTGAGTAACCTGATTTTTAAAGATGATATATACTAAAAACATGGGGTGGGTGCAAACTGAATGTTACTACTATAGTTTTGCTCAGTCAGCCAAACCAGGGTTTTAGAATTAGAAGAGGCAAGGGATAAGAGGTGGGAGAAGAGAAAAATTAATAGTACATCTAAGGCCTGGTTATACTGGAATGAATGTATTTAAAAAACTCAACATCAAATGATAGGATGTTGACTAAATAAGATAAGGTGATATATGCATTCCATCTCATAGAGAGGGTTGAAATGAAAAATACTCAACTTGTCTATCACTAAAGTTATTGAACCTTTTTCTTCATATTGGGATTACAAAGAAAAAGAAACTTCAATCTAGAGCTATAAGGAATTCAGTCTGTTTGGAAATACAGGCATATCTAAATAGTATCAACTGCTTCACCTTTTTTGGAAACAAATGTGGTCACATGTCTGTAATTTTTTCCAGTTAATTATATAAGTCCCATTGTGCTTTTATTCTTTCTGATTTTTCAAGCATTCTGGCATTTATGCATGCCAGGGGGACATATCTGATCTATGAAATGTGATTACTTTTCTTTTGTTGCTTAAAGCATGGTGTCGTTTTAAAACATTGTTCCTCAGAGTCTGACGGATACTTGCCCATAACCTGGTGATGCCTTTACTGAAAGAGTGCAGCTTGTTCATTTTGAAGCTTGGCCTGTTTCCCAGCTGATTGGGTCAAGTATATGTGCTTGTGGAACTGGCCTTTTCCCCTGAATTGCTTGTTTGTTGTCCTCAGCCTAGGTCATAACCAAAGATCCCTTCATCTCTCATGGTTATTTTATTGTGGGAATTTTAGACTCCTATTCTGTCAGCAGAAATGAGTGAGGACCACCTTGCCCAACTAAATTTTTAATTCTGAATCTCCTGGAGAAGTGATGGAAGTCTCAAGAATGTCCTTCTCAGTAGGTCTCTTTGTTCCTTCCCCACTCTCCCATGAGCAGTCATGCTTATGGAAGTGTAAAGTCATGGGGAAGGGCAGCTTTCAACCGTTATATTACCCTCTTCACTCATGTAAGGGGCATTTCTCACTTGTCATATTTGCACTGAAATAGAACGGGTTCTATAATAGTGAAATTTACATTTATTGTACTTCTAAGTCATTTTTCTGTATCTACTTGTGAATCTAGAAGTAGTCAACATTTTTTTAACTCACTTTTATCTAGTATTGTGTAGCAAGAATAATTTCTTGAAATGTTAACTCCTATTTTGTTCTCACTGCTTTTTTTTTTTATTCCTCCCATATCTCAAGAAAGTATCCTGGCCTTTTTGTGGCCTTTCCTACCTATTGGCTTTGATTCAGCTAAATAATGGGTATTTATTGGAATATCCCAGAAATAGGAAAAAAATAGAGTTGAGTAATAGATTTTTAGGGTCGGGCTTGAGTGACAGTGAAATATCTAAAGATATATCTAAAGAAGAGATGGGGATGGCAGAAGTGATAGGTTTCTGGAATTGGGATTCTACCCAGAATAGACATCTAGGTCTCAGTTAAACGCAGGGTACTAAGTGGGGGGTTTCTCCCCAAGTTGGAGACATCAAACACTAACCATTCATAAATTACAAGCCTGGGCCTGTACTTGTATGGAGAGCAGGACTGAACTAAGATGGCATTAAGGGAAGCCATGTTTAGAGAATAAAAAGTAGAGCAATGACTCAGGGAAGGAATACAACCCCTCAGCATGCATAGTACAATGTGGTAAGCACAGTACTCAGAGGAAGAAAGAGAATGCACCAGACAGCAGTTGCAAAATATGAAAGTAGCTTTCCAGCGAAAAGACATGACAAATGTAGATTGGCTAGCTATGGTTTGGGATAAAGGAGTCAACACTGTATTACTTATAGGAACAGAAATGAGTCAAGTTTCAGGAATCTCAGAAGAGAATGCAGTAAATAAAGCATTACTAGAGCTCACACAGAGAGGACAAAATCAAATTCTTGTACCGTGGGATTGGATAGCTAGAGCGTGGAGGGCAGCATACCCTACAGCGGACATGACAGTACATGGAGATCCTATGAGGTGGACAGATGTGAAACGGGTGATTAACCTCACCAGAAAACTAGCAATCTTGTTCCTGATATTTGATAGGACAGGAATAAATACACCTTTACAGGTACTGGCAGTGCCTGGCACGAAAAAGGTAATAGAGGAGCCCCACCTGCCTTAAAGATACCATATCTGCAGGTTACAGCACTGGCAAGGGTGGCTGAGGACATACTGAACATATCCAAATTATCATCAGAATTAAATGACCAACCTAAATTTACATTTAATGCCAAAATAAAACAAAGAAGCAAATCAATGCCTCAGAGATTAAATAACACCCAGAGAATAGATGACCAGCAGAAGGAAATAACAATAGAAATTGGCAGCCACCCCAAACATAAATTGGCAAAAACAAAACAGGATTTGGTAACAGCCAGGCAGGAACTACCAATTATAGCCTCAAAGAAGAAACTGGATACCTAAGACAGCACAAAACAGGAACTTCTCTAACAAAAATAATACAGGGCAAACTTTAAACCTAGGGTGCACAACATGAAACAAATGCAAGGACAAGTTAGAAAATTTGACAAAATTTTTTCTCAAAAAATGAGAACTCTCCCTCCTGGGGTTTCAACCAGGAGTGGTAGACAACAGCTTGTATCAAACTTAAAATACTTGTAAATAATCACAGAAGAGTAGCTTAATTCCTTATAGAAATGGGATCCCAAATAACTTTAGTAAACGAAGACTTTAAAATAGAAAAACGGTTGCCTATTAATGTAGAAGTATTAGGTGGAAAGATTACACAATATTTTGCTATTAAGTTCTTTTTTCTTAGCTACAATTTAGAACTTTTAGAAGTAAGAGGATATATAACACCTACTGCAGAAAATATATTAGTAATGGATGATTTACCAATCTTATTAGGAGATTTTATTCCATGTAAAACCCTTAAGGTAACCTAGCACAGATAAAGATAGAGGCAGTTGAGCTTCTTAAAGCCTCCAAAGCTATGTATACGAAACACTATCCCCTTAAAAGACACAAAGAAATAAGAGAAAAAGATACAAGAACTTTTAAGGGAGGATATTACAGGAAAGGGAGATCTCACTTTTACAACAGACCAGTGTGGCCAGCTCTTGAACCAAATGGCCAATACGGGCTAACTCTAGGTTACAGGAACCTTAAATTCTCACCAAAAATGAATGGAGTTTTGCCAGATGCTGAGGAAGTTATTAACAGAATAATAGCCAGGAACTCAAAATATTCAGTTACTGTTGGCATGTCAGATATGTCCTTCACTATTCCCATAGTACCACAGCCTAGAGAATATGCTACATTTAGCTAGAAAGGTTCACGATACCAATTCAAAGATTGCTGCAAGGATACCTCAGTAGTCCAGTTAGAGCCCACGCATTGCTGACCTCACAGATGGAAATAACAAAATATGTGATTAATCATACCCTATATAGATGATATCATCATGATGCATGATGACCCAGGACTCCTAAAAAAGGAAGAAGACAAATTAATTGAGGAGCTTTGGGCCAAAGGGTGGACTATGAACAGGGAAAAAAAGACTAAACATGGCCCCAATATATCAGCAAAATTTGGGGGAATACAATGGTCTTCTGAAGGCAGGAAAGCTCCAGACTCAGCAGTAGGTAAAATATAGGCATTAAAGGAACCTACCAGCAAGGCTTAGGCACAGCATTTAATTGGGCTTTTTGGTTATTGGAGGTAACATAGTCCTTATTTGGGACACACACGTAGCCCAAGGGATGATGTCACTAGAAAAGCCTTTGACTTTGAGTGTGGTGAGCTGCTAAAACAGGCTTTCAAATTACCGAAGGATTATATATTGACATTCCAACAATTAAGTTATCCTAGAAAAAGTGACCAAATTAGATTGGACCTGATATATCCAATGATTACGGCGCTTGGGCCTTGTGGACCAAGAGTAGCCAAGATATATCATATAAACCAGCTGGTTTCTGGACCAGACATTTTCCATACGCATCAATCAGATATTCCAGTTTGGAAAAATTGGAATGGCTCCTCTTTGGAGCACTAAAAGCAACTGAGCCTCTCACTAGCAATGCTCCGATTACCATCAGACCTCTCGGATACCAGTGTTGGCTGGGCGAGCCTCCGTCCTGAAGAAGTGGCAGGAGTAATGCTGAACCAGAAGGTCCTGACACGGAAGCGGCACATCCAGAGTAGGGATGTGACTGCTAAGGGACAACCAAGTTTCCTCATAGAGGAAATTCACGAAGCAGAGAGAGGCTTGCCGGAAATAATTCCGAGGGAGGAGCAAATCCATGCCCCCACAGGGAAATGGGGTTCCTCCTGGTCTGATTCTCTGTCTAATCCCTGGTTTACAGACAGCTCCTTGACCACTGAAAGTGGACGCACCAAATGGACAGCAAGAGCTTTCAGGCCCCAGGACCGTGAAACTCTGAGACTAACTGGTATCTCTAAATCAGCACAACATGCTGAACTTACAGCGGTGGTGTTGGCAGTGAGACACTCAAAAGAAGGCAAAAACAATTTATATCTTTATAGATTCATGGGCAGTAGTAAATGCCATCATGATTTGATCTCCAAAGTGGGTCAAAATAGATTTCAAAATTAATGGAAAGAATGTCTTGTCCAGAGACTACTGGAAAGAATTATACGAATCCAGTAAGAAAATTAATATATATGTGACAAATGTCTCTGCTCACCAAAAAGATGACTCAAAGGAGACAATCTTCAATAGTATAGCAGATAAACTGACAAGGGGAGAACTACCGAAAGAGGAAGTTCCCCAAAGACAGAGAAAATTGCCATCTAAATTTAAGGACTATGAAGCTTAGCCAGCCAAGGTGCCACCAATTATTATAACTAAAAAGGATGGCAAATAGTCAATTAAAAACAAAGAGATGAAATGTGGAGAGATACCACTGGGAGTAATCCTGGAATTTTAGAAGGAATTAGTGCACTTAGGAACACATAATTTATATAGCTGGTATGAGAAAAGGAATTTGAAGCTTCATTGGCAGAAAATTAGAAGAGCCTTGCAAAATCGTGAGGAGTGCAAACAGTTTAGTGGGCAATATAGAAGGAAATTTCATTGGATACATAAAGACCTGATGTCTTTAACTTTATATGCCCAATAGATATAACTGGCCTCATGGAAGCAGGATTTCAAAAGAAACATACCTACACATGGTAGATGTACATTTAGGCATAGGTATAGCACAAGCCTGTGCTAACACAGATACCAAGGCAACAATCCAAACTTTGGCTAGATAGGGCAACCTTCTAACTGCAGTCATAGAAAGTGATCAAGGAACACACTTCACAGCTAGTAAGGTCCAAAAATTAGTGTAAAAACTTGATATACAGTGGAATTTTCACCTGGCTTATAACCCTACAGCAGCAGGAAATGTAGAGAGGCTCAATGGACTAATAAAAGGAGAGTTAAAAACAACAGATAAAAAGACTACACTTCAGGAAACCTTGGATTGGTCAGCATTTGAATCAAAGAGAAAGACTAGGCAGACCTACGCTGCATGTCCCGATAGAACCCTTTACTCAAGTTAATATAGAAAAGAAAAAAAAAAGGGAGGGAAGAGGAAATCCCCACATAAGGCCCTTATAAGAGATCATAAGGGGAAATTATCTCCACAGGAAATAATTGCCGATGGAGAAGGAAATACTTATTGGACCACCGGAGTGCAAGGACAACTCCAACTTCACAAGACAGAGCAAATCTCACCATGGTAGAGAATTTTCTTGGATAGGATATGCTATTGTCAGCACACTGTTCTCATAGCCGTAACTTGCCTGCTTTTAGGAATACTAACATAGCGATCCAGATGAAACTCTTAATAGCATTTCCTATAGCTATAGTTGGCCCAGTAGGAGCAGCTAGGGGTATGTCCTGTCAACAAAACTTGCTAATGGAAAAAGAACCCATTTATGAGTATATCTTTGGGGTTTTTACATGGGAAGAACCTTCTTCGTATGATGGGGACAGTGTGGTCTAACTTAATACTAAAAATAGATCATAGACATTGTGGCTACAAATGTTGTATTTGTAATAATTTAAACCTGAAATGGCCTCAACCAAGAGCATTTACATAGGAGAAAATTATGCAAAAAGAGACAACCTTTCACGCCACATCATGTTTAATTGAGCATATTCTAAATTGTCCGATGCCTGGATATTTAAAAGGATATTATAGGAGCAATACACAGATCATGTGGACTGAATATAATTGGGAAATCATGACCAAAGGCAAGTTCTTGTTGACCGTAGGCAAAAAACAAAACGAAACTACCACCCATACCCCCTAAAAAAACCCAGCCCTGTAATCATTATGCTGGATAAAGATTTTAGAACCATTTGAGAATTTGAACTCATGGTACAAACAGAGGAGAGAAATAGAGAAAATACATGAAAACAAGAAGGGTAGACCTTCGATCTCAGGATTCATAGACTTCTCAGAACATGGAGAGAGAGGTCAGATAAGCCAGAGAATGAACACATGCATACCTCTTATGCCTAGGAGAAAGAAGTAGAGAAACATTAGAAAGGAGTAAATAGAGGAAGGGGGAAATGGCCAGGAGATATCTTGAAAATTGGCAACCAGAAGGCAGGAACAACATATTAAAGGAGTCCATAAATTAATTTGCAGAGCCAAAATGTATCTACCAGGGATTGTCGCTATACCTTTTCTGACCATTTTTCACCTCTTTTGTGTATGTACTGCAGTCTCCCTAGCCAGACACCCCAGTGTTTGTGAGAGCCAAAGGTGCAGCCGCATTAACAATGCCGCCAGCGCTGACTGCGTGTTAGTCACCAGCTCTCCTTTTTGCCTGCGGGAAACTCTCTTCCCTCACTGAAGTGGAGCCCAGTAAGGTCAGCGAGTGGACTAATCGACCTGAACTGGTAACCCCACCAAGAAATTTTGACCCATCAGTGACCTTCAGTAAATCACCAGATTTACACAGATCAAACTATGTAATCCTAGACAGATCAGAACAATCAGGATGCTCCCCGGAGGGGGAATGCATACGACCCTTCCTAAGCATACAAGATATAGACTCAGTAATAGCTTACCCAGTGATGCCAACACCTGTAACTACTGGAAACAAATTTTACACATTAGGGAGACATGTTATATCCAATTGGATAGTACATGAGCAAAGCAGATCTATCACAGATATCACAAAATGTCTTTTATATGTTCACACCAATTAAACTCTCATTTCTTGACCTGGACCTTGTAGAAACTTATAACATTGTACATAACAATGGAGAAGGTGCATGGATCATTTGCTTAGATAACCAGACATGGTGATATGCTCAGTGATTCTAGATAGAGAAGAAGGGCGAAAGGCAGAGAGAAAGAAACATCAATGTGAGAGAAAAACATTAATCTGTTGCCTCCCGTATGTGCCCCAACCAGCAATCAAATCTGCAACCTAGGTATGTGCCCTGACTGGGGATCAGACCCACAATCTTTTGGTGTATGGGATGATGCTCCAACCAACTGAGCCACGCAACCAGGATGTATGCTTTCAAAGGGTGTCCCACATTTTACTTTGAGGAGAACTGACTGTAGGAAGGGTGAGAGTGGAAGCAGGGAAACCGATTGGGATGCCAATGCTGTAGTTCTGGCCAAAGAAGAGGCAGCATTGGGGCAGAGGGAGCTAAGGCTCAGAGGCAGGTTTGGGGCCAGAAGGTAGAGAGCCTTTTTAGTAACTCTGCAACGTAGAGTTTATTCTGTGGTCTACTTCTGCAGGCAATGGGGAGCCAAATAGCCCAAGAGAACTGTAAGTTAAACCACTGCTGCCTTTTTTGCTGCAGTGTTTTCACTCAGCATTACCCCTATAAGCTGAGGAGTCCCGCCTAGGGATGTAGAGGCTGTGACATTAACTGCTGGTGCATAATTGCTTCCCCTGAAAACTGATGCAATGCCCTATTTGTCTCAGTCACTCCACTGGTCAGAGTGTACTCAGTGTTCAGCTGCAGCAAATGTATAGTGACATCTTTTCTCCTGCTTGGCTTTTGTCTCCAAAGATACAAGTATAGCTGTTTTAATGTAACAAGCCTCTCAAGTCTTCTCAGAAGTAAATGGGTTAAAAACATAAAAAAAAAGAGCCCGTAATTACAATGGTTAGATGTTTTTGAACATATATGCCCTTAGCTTCAAGGAAGAAAATTTAAAAACAATTTTAAAAAGGCAAATAAACTGGTAAATCCATTTACTAAAGCTAATTTTTTTTTCCCAAGCACTTACTCTAGCTCATACAATTACCTCAAATGGATGGAGGTATATAGTCTAACTCAAAATAATTTTCAAAGAAAATACCACTTTTTATTAATTTCTGACAATGTTGCCCATTAGAAGTATAAAAAACTAACAGTAGATGAGGTGGTAGTTAGTGAACATATTCAGAAAAGGTATCAGGCAACACAACAGACATGTTAAAGAAGAGTGATAACAAGCAGATTTCCTAAGAGGCTCTTAGAGATGCCTTGCATTGAGAGATGGCTGGGAATACAGATTCTGAGGACAGCTCAGAGCTTGGCTAGTGGGTGGGTTAAGAACACAGCCTTTCAGGTCAGGGGATTTAGTTTGAATCCTGGCTTCAGCAGTTTCTAGCTGTGGGGCATGGCAAGTTACTTAAGCTTGCTGTGCCTCAGTTTCTGCATCAGAACAACAGAATAATAGTACTTATGGTATCATGCTAGAATAAAATTACATTTTTTACATATAGTTTTTAATATAGAGACTGGCATATTAAAAGTATTTAACATATTTTATGCATTATTATTAGATGGCAGTATTTGGAGGCAGTATGTGGAGTATAATGATACAGAAGGAATATTTTTTTAAAGTCTCAAGTTTCTAATTTGGTTTTCTTAGTTGACATTTTATCACATCTGTATATCAGGAAAATTATCTTTAAATTGGAAAGAGAACAGAATGAAAAGAAATGGGTGTGATTTTAAAGGTATTTATCTTGGGATACAGTATGTGCTGCATGCATCTATTTAGTTCACTCATTTTTACTGTGGCAATTCCATTTATGGATAAATCAGATTATTAGAAGGATGGACATTTGGGTCATTTCTGTTGTGCTGATATTAAGAACAGTGCTGCTATGAAACTTCTTGCATATGCTTTTGGGGGCAAGTGGGAGTGGAATTTGGCTGGAAATCCGCCTGGGAGTGTTTGTTAGGAGCCCCTCCTGCAGCTCCTTTAGACCCCATCTCTTCCGGTTTTCCCGCCTTGCTTCCTCTTTTACTTTAGACTCTATTGCAAATGGCTTTTATTAGCAAACTTTAAACTAGATCCAAAGGGGAAAGGGATTCTAGAAAGTGTCATTGTCAGCCTCTCCTCTGCGATGCAGAGAACTTAAATGTGGGTCAGAAGTATGCTCAATGGATCACAGACAGTACAACAGAAGTATCTATTCAAGTGTCCAACGGTCATGTGGATATTGTGTTTTATGTTGTGTCTGTTGAACTCTCTTGCCCATTTTCTGTTTGTAAGGCTTGTTTTGTAAGGCTTTTCATTTGCAAGCGAACTATTTATTCTATATGTGAGCCTTTTATCAGCTATAGGTGTTGGTGTAAAAAGGTCCAGACCTGTAAAGAATTTTTATAAGGTTACGTTTGATCCAAACTGATGACAATTGCCAGGAAGCCAGATCGCAAATGCTCCTGGAGAAAGACAATTTTTCAGTTTAAATGAAGGAGGCAAAAAACCGGAAGGCTGGAGAAAGCAGGGCAGAGATTAGATTATAGGATAGGTAACAAGATTATGTGCTCCCTTGAGGATGGTTATGCTTATTTCAAAGGTGTGTTAACCTAGACGCCCAAGAACAATGGACAGAGTTTGCTTAAGGCAAAGATAAAACTTCTACTAAAGAAGTTATATGCCTGAGGCATGACCTGCGCAGTTAGGAATTTATGATCAGATGACCCTGAGGTTACTTTCTGAACCCCTTTTTCATTTATGTAGGTTTTGTAAATAGCTTTCCCTCCTCTGCAGTTTGCCTTTTATCTCCTAATAGTGTCTTTTGGTAAACAGAAATTCTGAATTTTTCACGTAATGCATTTTATCAGTTCTTTCTATTATTGTTAGTGTACATTATGTACTGTTTAACAAATCTTTCCCTATCGTTTGTCCAAACTTTTAGTTTCAACTTTTTAAAAAATCCTATTTTAGTTATGATTGTTGTAAACAGCGTTGTTATTCTATTTTCCTGCCTCTCCTCAAGTAGCTTGGTATTTTTATGCTGCTTTACAACTATTATTGTGGTCGCCCCGCTGCAAAAATACCTCCTTGACTTGTCCATATCCAATATAAATAGTCCTTTTACCCCTTCCTTTGTTATCAGACTAAAATGGTCTATTTGCCTGCATGCGTCAAAGCCCAATCAAATGTGAACAGGAGTTTGCAGCCAAAAAAGCAAGGGTGTATAGTTGAAGAAATGGCACCAAGCCCAGAGTCACAGGTAAGCTAGTACTCAAGACTTGGCTCCCAGATGGCTTCCTGGGGGGTTTATTTCAGGGGAAGATCATTAATCATGGTGGCTAAAGGAGCTGGGACCCTGGGCTCTACTGATTGGTTGAGGCCAAGGTACAGGGTAGTTGATCATTGTGTCAGGTCCTGATGTCAGCCGTGGAATCATCCTGTCTGCTTTGGTGAGGTCCTCCCTAGGGCCTTCTGTTTCATGGGCTTGGGGCTGACAAACAGCTAAAGTCAAGATGTTATCTTTAGTTTGACCAACTCTGTTTTATGGTCAACAGACCTGAGGCCTTTTTCTTAAAACAGTTTGATACTGACCAGAATCTGATGTCTTAAGAGTTTAATAATTAAGGAAAGGAGTGGATGCAAAGAAAGGAGAAAGCGTCCTTTTAAAGAAATGGAATATCTGTGTGGCTACACCTGAGAGTACAACAATCCTAAAACAGTTTAATATCATTTACTGCCTGTATAACTTGTGTTATAAGTGTCAGAATTATAATTCTCTAAACATTTAAAATACCATGAAATAATTATTTAATGCCATAAATGTATTGAGATTTAACCACATATTCTATTCATGCTTTCTTTGTTCTTCATTTCCACTTACAGCCATATTTCAGCGAATGCTATATTCTTTTTCCGGAAAAATCATTTTAGCCTATTGTAGCAATAGTAGCAATAGTAGCCTATTGCTAATGAATTCTGTCAATTTCTATGTCTCTTTGTCTCATTTTCTCTTTTTCTTTAGTCCTCGTTCTGGAAAGCTTTCTCGATATGGAATTAAGGTCTGTATATATATCTCTTCAGCACCTTGAAGTTATCATTTCATCATGTTTAGCTTCCCCTGTTTCTGCTGAGCAGTCATCTGTACATCTTATTGCCTCTCCTTTGCAGGTAATGAGTCTTTTTCCTCTGGCTGATTTGATGATTTCTTTTGATTTTTGCTTTTTTTACTGTGGTATGCCCAGGGGTCAGTTGTTTGTTGTATTTATACTTCTTGGTTTTCATGGCATTTTTTGAAATCTGTAGCTTGAAGTTCAATATTTTGTCTACCAGCTTCATGAGTCTGTTGAAACCTCTGAGAGACAATTGAAAGTTTTGTTCAGCTACTTGGCCCCTCACCTTCCTCTTCTGGATTGCTGGGGTACCCAAGTTTACCTCACTTAAATTGTTTTTTCTTCTATATCTTTCCCTATAGTTCTTCATTGCCTTGTTATCTCTCTTAAAAGGTATAATCAATGCAGCCTATTAAAATGCGGTATGGTGTTTTGACAAATTTATTTGCTCTTCTAGAGAGAAGAACATGAATCATAAACTATTTTCCTTTAAAATTTTTGTAGTTGCATGATATAAGATATAATGGGTTTGTTTCAAACTGTAGCTTTAAATGTGTAAATAAATTATGACAGAGAAAAAAATTATCCTTGAATACTAATAATTTTTCCCTTCTGAATTTCTTTTTGCATTATTTCTAAGAAACCTTAGGTGTGTCATACAGTTTTTAGTGTCTCAGGAACAGTCTTTCAGTGTAAATATATTTTCCTCAAGTAGGTTAGAGACAAGTCATCCATTCTTACTTTGGAACTGAACTCAGATCTTCAGTTAAATTAAACTTAGTATGTTAAAAGTCACATAAAAGAAGTCTTTTTTTATGTTTATACTTTTGTGTACATTCAGGAGTCTTCCCCTCACATGTAGTTTATATTCATTAGCCATGAGTAACCTTTGTTTATATTCCTTTTGTTGCAAAATGCGTAGAGTAACATTTCTAAATACATCAGTAGAAGACTTTAGTAACACTACTTCCATTGGGGTATGATGGTATAGAGATGTTAGCTGCTGTGTATTCCTTCTTTTCATTTTGTAGTCAGATGTAAGACTAATTTCGGTTCCAACAAATTAGAATAAAATCATCCATCATGTAATAGGAGTCAAATAGACTCTAAGGAATAATTATATTCATCCCTGCATTTGATTGGCCTACAAGAAACACTGTATCTGGCTGAGCTTGACATTGTGAAGATTCTATTTTGACATTTATTCTTACTGGAGAATTACTTTATATAAGTGCACAAAATATTAAGGACTTAACATTTTTTCTAAACTTGTTTTTCCTTCAGGAATAAGTAAAACATTTTGCAGGTTTATCGAACTGTTGATAAAGTATGATGCCTAAGGGAAACTAAAATCTTTGCACTAAAGTGCTTAAAATAATGACAGTTCACATTCTTAATCAGAGCTGGGGATGCATACCAAGTAAGAATGATGAGAAACAACCACAAGAAAGGTGCGATTGAATGACTTTGAGAAACAGAGAAGTCAAAACTAGCAAATTGCAGGGATAAAACATTGATCTTTAACTGTTTACCTTCTGAATAAAACTATTTCTTCAAGTCTACCTTTTCTATATTTTGCAAACAAGAGACTGAATAATTATTTCAAAGTTTTATTTTTTATATTTATACTCAAATTTGCTGTGAGGGTTCGTAAGCAGACTTAATAACATTGTTTATTAACCTTTGCTTAATGATTTTGGAGTTTCTGCATCCTTCAAATTAGGTTGCAAAATTAATGTTTATGTATGCTATTGGAATATTTATAGAGACAGTGTGTGACTCATGAAATATTATGTTTTCAAAAATTTATTTGTAAATCAGCCACTTGGAGCTCAGAACTGATTTCAGGTGGAATTAAGTTGTCCTATATCTTGTTGGTATCGCCTTTGTATTGAAATTTACTAGTTTAAATGTCAGCCTCTTCCCTGGAAAATGAGCTAGTTAAGACCACTAATCATATTCTTGTTCATTCATTAAGGATGCTGTGTGTAGCATTTAGTTGTTGCTCAAAAAATAATAAATCAACTAAAAATAAATTATGTTTGTAGGTAGACCATGACAGTATGTGATACTACTCTAACTACTAATAGTGCTAACCTGATCTCTTGGTCCGGAAAGCACAGAATTCTACAAAGAAAAGAAAGAAGAGGAAAAAAGTAATTTAATGGAATTTCTTGCTGCTTTCCTGGGAACAATGCCAGTATTAAACAAATCTTGAAGTATTTGACACTAATCTTTATAATCACTCAGTACCCTTTCTTTGTTCCTCTCCCAGTACCTGGAAATAGACTGGTACTTCCAATTAATATTTTACTTGATATGGCTTTTTGAGAATTTCAAATTACATCAAACTTAAAGGTGAAACTGCAAGCATTAAGTTTGCAAACTCTTCTCTTTAGACTTTGAAGTTATGTAGTTTTAACATTATATGAGACACTGAACAGCATAATGAAATTTATTGTCAGTTGTGTTTTTGAAGAAATTAAAATATCTAAAAATGCAAATATGAGTCGAAGCTATATAAATACCTTTGCATTGCAGAGATAAGCAATAAATTATAGAATGAGATTTATTTCTTCAGAATGCAAATGAACCCATCTTGAAAACAGGATGAAAATTCCAGTAATTAATAGGAGGAAAAAATTTGGAAAGCAGTGATGATTGAGAGTCTGTGAGATGAATAGTAGTTAATGCTGGATAATAAATTAAAAATAAACTTTTAATCTTAGGCAATGGTAAGTGACATTTTGGGGGGTGCTTATCAACAGACTAAGTATGATAAATCCCGTAGACACAAGTCATTCTCTGTAAAATTGTAGGGGTTTGGTTTGAAGTTTGGTTCATCTGTACTGAGAAAGTATAGATCAACTGAGGGGAATGTTTTGACCAACTGGAAGGAGATAATGAGAATAATTATGTCTCTAGAAGAACCGACTTTGTAGCAAATGTTCAAATAATAATATACATTTTATTGCTTAAGTTAAATCAATGAGAAATTGTGGCTCACCCTATTTCAAGATAGGCTGTATATAATAACAACAAAATGTTTATTTAATTTTCTTTAAGAGTAATATCAAATATAGAAACAGGGATTGGCTAACAGTTAAAAATACTACTTGACATCTTTTAGAAATGTAACAAAGCAGTTTACTGTAAATAGGGTTCTTGCCTGGGGGCACTGTAGAGTTTTATCTACTGAAATATAAAAATAAAATTTGACTTAGGATAACAATGTGACTTTTTTCTCTGAAAATGTGTCTTAAGATATTTGGAACTTTTCCCTTACCTTGTGTTAAATTTTCTTGACCACTGGCAATTGTACTAACAAAAATACTTTATCTTGTTATGCTTTTCTCTGTAATTGGCTGATTGATCCTATTTTTTTAAATGGACTTCAATTTAGCAAAAATTTTATCGAGGTTTTTTTTTTTTTTACATTATTAATCTCTCTCCAGAGCTTCTAATTTTATTACTAAAAGAGTAGGTAGAAATGTTCATTACAAAAACATGTCATTTAAATTGTAGGAATATTCTTTTTTAAAAAGATCTAGGTGGACATTAAAATTACAACTAACCTACAGAATAACCATCATTCAGAACTGCCTGAAACCTGGCTGAATAGAAGCCCTACAACTAGGGTATTAAAGAAGAGGCCACATCAAGACTGGTAGGAGGGGTGGAGATGCAGAATGGGCTTGCCCCACACCTGTTGAGTGAAAGATAAAAATTGGGAAAGATATCCCAGCTGAATAGGTCCCCTTTGAGGAGTGAGGGGTCCTAGCCCCAAACCAGGCCCCCCAATCTAGGGTTCCAGTGTCAGAAAGAGAAGTCCCATAACTTCTGGCTGTAAAAACCAGTGCGGATTGAATGTAAGGGGGACCGAGAGTTCTTGTAGTTCCAGGCAGTTCCTCTTAAAAGGCCTGCACAAGGACTTACTCAGATCACTCCCTCTGCACTCCAGCACTGAGCCAGCAGCTTAAATGAGGCATACAGGGTAAGAGAAAGTAGCTTTCTCCCAGAGAAAATTACTGGTAGAGACCATTGTTCCCCTGGTGAGCCTTCCCAACACAAAACCACCAGGTTGACACCATATATGAGAGTCCATCAACTGGCTCACACTATTTTATCCTCCCTGGTGACTCTCTGAGGTCCCACCTCACCACATTTCAGGCCCAATAAAGCGGTTTACAGTGGGTTTTCCATACAAATGGCCAGGCTTGGCTCATGCTTCAGATTTTCCTATAATCTCTCAAAAAAGCAGCACCTGGCCTCAGCATGCCCCATACCTCTCATTAAGTGGCCCGAGACCTGGCACTAGCAGCAGCTGGCCTTGGTTCACAGCTTAGCCTTGCCAGGGCACCTCCAAACCCAGCACAAGTAGCAGCCATATGCAGATCACTTTGTCGCTCATGACAGGTGGCCCTGAGCAGAACGCAGATGGCAACTGATCTTGGCTTACACCTCCCTGGTGGCCCCAGAGCCAGCACACCCAGTGGACAATTTCAGACCATGTCAAAGCATCACCACCCAACCACCTCCACAACTGACACATTCAAGGGGTGGACTCAGCAGGCACCAGAGCCCCAGTGAGGCAAGTCCTACTCTGTGAGGTGGGTGCTTGCACAGCTGATCCTCAACAGGAGGTTGGTGGTCAGTGGTTGAAGCCACTCCTTGCAGCCGATCAGCTTGGGAATAAATCCCTCCCATTGATGTGCAATAGCAACCAAAGCTCAACTACAACAGGAGGATGTACACAGCTCATATAGGGGGTGCACTTCAAGTGCCCAGCTTTGGGGAACAGGGAGGCTGTGCCACTGGACCCCATAGAACACCTACAACATTAAACCACTCTACCAAGCCTGGGAGACATAGCAGCTCTGTCTAATACATAGAAACAAACACAGGGAGGCTGACAAAATAAGGAGATAAGGAAACAAGCCCCAAATAAAAGAACAGAACAAAAGTCCAGGAAAAGAACTAAACAAAGTGGAGACAAGCAGTCTACTAGATGTGGAATCCAAAACATTCAGTAAGTTATAAAAGTACTCAATTAACTTAGTAAGAACCTCAACAGCATAAATAAGGACCAGTAAGAGATGAAGGATACGCTAACTAAAATTAAGAATAATTTACAGAGTTCAGCAGTAGAGTAGATGAAGCCAATAATCAAATCAGTGATTCAGAATATAAGGAAGCAAAAACAGACAAACAAAAAAGAAAAAAAACCTCAAAACCTACCCAGTCAGAACAGCAAAAATAAAAAAAAACAAACAGTGTAAGCAACCTCTGGGACAACTTCAAGCATATCAACATTCACATCATGGGGATGCAGGAAGGAGAAGAGCGAGAGCGTGAAATTGAAAACCTATATGAAAAAATGATGACAGAAAACTTCCCTAACTTGGTGAAGGAAATAGACATATAAGTCCAGGAAGTGCAGAGAGTCCCTAACAAGATGAACCCAAAGAGGCCCACATTAAGACACATCATAATTAAAATGCAAAATGTTAAAGACAGAATCGTAAAAGCAGTAAGGATAAAAGCCATTAGTTACCTACAAGGAAGTTCCCATAAGACTATTATCAGATCTCAACAGAAACTTTGAAGGACAGAAGGAATTAACAATAAGTATACAAAGTAATGAAAGGCAAAGATTGTAACTAAGGTACTCTATCCAATAAAGCTATCATTTAGAATCAAAGGACAGATAAAGAGCTTCCCAGACAAGAAAAAGCTAAAGGAGTTCTCACCACCAAACCAGTATTATGTAACATGTTAAAGGATTTCCTTTAAGAAGAAGAAAAAGTTAAAAAGTTGAATAAAAGGGCAATAAATACATATCTATCAAAAAAAGAAATGAAAAATATACATATCTATCAACAATTGACTCTAAAAAACAAAACACATCAAAAGCAGAACAAATAGACTCATAGATACAGATAACATTTTGATGGTTGCCAGATGGGAGGGGGGTTGGAGGGATAGGTGAAAAAGGTGAGGGGATTAAGAGGTACAAATCAGTTGTTATATATAGAATAATCATGGGATGCAAATTATAGCACAGGGAGTATAGTCAATAATATTGTGATAACTGTGTATCATGCCAGGTTCAAGAATCAGAATGATCACTTAGTAAGTTATGTAATATCTAATCACAGGGTGCATACCTGAAACATATAATGTATGTCAACTGTAATTGACAAATAAAAATGATTTAAAAATGAAGACAATGATCTAGGTTTACTAAACCTCTGTTACTTTATGACCTTCTAAGGAGAATACTGTGGAAATTGATTCAAGTTATCAAAATATTAACTATATCAATCATAATATTTATACATTTAGTCCTGTATTATATACTTTCCTACATGATCTTAGATATACAGAATAAACTTAATTGGTAACATGATTTTTTCTCTCACAAATAGCAAATAAATAAGTTTATAGAAGCTCTTGGAAAATTTCAGTTAGCTGGCTTCAAAAGGCCGAAGTTTGGTAATTCATTCTCTTGTATTACTGGTAGGGCTCATTTTCAAATGCCCTGGTTCATCATCACTGTCCTTACCCCAGTGGAGTGGTCAGAGGCATTCTCTGAACCTGACTACTTGTAAGTAGTTCTTTGTCTTTTCTACAAGTGATATGATTACTTTAAGATATTGTAAATTAATGGAACCCTTGATTTCCTCAACAAGATTATAGGGAAAAAAATATATATATATAAACATAGGCGTATGCCTGTTTTTTCTTTTCTTTTTTTCCTTCTCTCATCCAGTGATATTAAACGACAACATTTAGTGTAATTCTATATGTAGAGTAGTCTTGTAAGTTCAGTTCCTTTTATTTATATCATGGTTATCAGTTATCCTAATGTCCTCCACAAAATGTCAATCTTTCTTTGCTAATAACAACACTTTTGCTTGAATAATAAGGCTCCTTACATTCACAGTCTCAATTTTTAGACAAGAAAGTAATTTCTTTATGAGAGGAGAGCATAGTGGATTTTTCCTACTCAATTTGTGAGAAAACTCTAGTTCAAGTTCTGAAGGTAATGCTTATATTTTATATCTACTATAATTATCTGTTCAGCATATATGAAAGGTGCTTATTTTCAAATAGCTTCATGTTCTGAAATAAAAAGGAAATACATTCACAATGGAAATTAGAATGCCTTTAATTTTTCAAATTAGTTCATTTTCCATTCATTATTTAAGTCATAAAGAGGAAACCTCTAATTCTAATAGAACAGTAGATTGCTAAAATTGTATTTAAAGAAAGTCAGTGATTTAGTTATAAGTTTTTAAGAGGATATGATCATTATAAAATCAATCTTAATTTTCGCTTGTACCTCACAAAATTTTAAGTCATTAAAGCGTAGTTTATAGTTTGAAGATCTGAGAAATGGCAAGGTGAGGCTAATTAAAATATCTGGCCATCGGCAGTGTCAAATATTTGAAGTACACAATGGATTATTAGAGTCTGGTTCTGAATATGTGCATGGATTTTAATATCATGGGTCAGGATCGTATATGCCACATATTTTACTGCCGTTTCCTCCAGTTGTGGAATGAACACCCTGAAGGCAGTGGTCAGATTATAAGGCTTTTTCAACCCTCAGTTCACAGTTCTTTGCACATAGTAGGAGGGGAATAATTACTATATCTACACTACTGTTATTAAAAATGGAGGATGATAAAGCACATTTTTCTCAAAGAAAATGTCAACTATACAATATTATTTTGAGGAAATGAAATGAGGGATAAAGAAAAACAGGAGGAAATGAGGGAAGAGCTAATGAGGTACCTCTTGTGAGGCCCTGTGCTTATAGGAGACGAAATAACAGCAGTCAAGGGCTTGCCGTAATCATTCTGTTTATGACTGACAAGAATAGAATGAAAATAAGTCCATTAAAGCGATGATTTTTCAAAGTCTTGGAGTTTGTTGGAACTTGATTGGGTGTCTTTTCATGCTTGAAACTCAAGCTGGAAAAGATTCTGAAGGAAATTAAACAAGTGGTCTAGCAACCCATCAGGATTTTCCCAGACTCGCTGAAAGAGAAGAATTTTGAACTTGTTTTCACATGCTGTGAATACTGGAATTCATTTTATGTGACATTCTTGATTGCCTTTTTAAAAAACTGCATTTCTGGGGATTAGTCTTGGCTGTGTTTACAGAGAGGCATAATATTACATAAAGAATTAAACATAGGGTTATATAACACATTTCTCCAGAGTTCATTTTAACACTGTGAACGTGATAACATGATCATTTTTCCAAACGCCAGCCATGAGGGTGCTTTTTCCAGAATGTAAGAGAGTCTAACCAGGCATGTCCCTTTTCATTGTTTTCTAGTGTCAAAACAAGGCAGTGAAAAGTGTCAGTTATCCACACCATTTAAGACTTTGATCTTCCTGGCTTTGTCAGGTCAGTCTTTCTGAGGCTGAATTTGCAACTGTAAGATCATATCCAGCCTTCAGTACCCTTTTTCTTAAATATTGCTCAGTGTTGTTACAGGGGAATCTCTTTACCCTTCTCCCCCTCCAGGAGTCTCCATTATTACTCACCCTTGACCCCTGTTAGCCCTACTTCCTTAGTGTGTCCAGAGGGAAATGGGTCTGCGTACATGGCTCATCTCTCTCTCCTACAGTGTGGCATCTGGCTGCCTGCAGGGAGCCTAAGATTTTATTTTCTCTTGACCCTGTGACAAATGCAACAGCCACATCTCTGACTTTTAAGGAGATCCTGTGGTTTTCAAGTTTTATAAATATGCATAATTCAGAGGTTCATTTTAGGAAGCTTTTGTTTTCCCTAAACATGTTCTGTCATACCAGCTCCATCAGGGACAAGGTGGTAATATCATTATAAAGACACAAAAACACAGTGAATTTAGTTGTATTAAAATGCTGTCCTTCCAAGTATTTTTTTCTCATTAAGCTTTGTTTTAATGGGTCTCAAAATTCTGTGACAGATCTTTGTTTGAGTTGTTCCCATTAGAAGTACTGATTTTGAAAATAATAACTTAAAAACTGACACACACACACAAATAATAACTTTAAAACTAGTCCACTAAACAAACTTCTTTCCTTCTAAAGGTTTTATAATGCCTTGTAACCATTAACTTGCCTTTTACAATTAAACTTAAATGGACAATTAAGAAGATCAATTCTGAGACCTTTCTTCCATCGCTGATCAAGACTGGGGTGGCACATATCGGAGATAATATTCATTTAGTCTTTTTTTTTTTTTTAATTTTGATGTCCATCTACCTGATTCCTTTTTCTCAGTTGGTTCAGGCCTTGTAAAGAAAAGCAAAAGTGTTACTCATTGGTCCTTTAACAATTTCAGCAGATATGAAATTATTAACCTTTACTAACATAGATATTAGCTTTTAAGAAGGCATAAGTATTAGCCCATTAAAAAAAACAAACAAATATGGAAACCAAACATTAGTTGGTCTAGTGTTAGGAAGTCATCTCCTAATAATCACAGCTTAGGTAGACCTTTTAGGTTTAATTCTTCAGCTACATGCTTCCCTTGGACTTCTGACTTTGTCATTAAAAATTCAGTTTTATTCTAATTTGTGATCACTAGCATGCCACTAGCATGCTAAATTCTCTGCTTCATGCTGACTTGAAAAGAATTAACTGATCAGTGAAACCCCTATTTAACCCAACCCTTTTCTAACAGTAATATCAGTTATGGTATTTATGTTTTCCCACCATTCCCCTTCCTGCTTTGAGGTTTACGAATATTAGTGTGTGCGTGTGTGTGTGTGTGTGTGTGTGTGTGTGTGTGTGTGTGAGAGAGAGAGAGAGAGAGAGAGAAACTGACTTTTTGTGTCAGCTTAGATACAGCAAGATTTGATCTTTTATAGTTCACCACCACCACTCAGATATTAGTTTCATCTTTTTCAAACTCTTCTATTTTCATAATTCCTTATCTTTGAGGCCTACTGCCAATATAAATCGCTTTTGTTCATTGATTAACTTTTAGAAGTAATTTTTCTATATAAAGCAGTAGTTTCCGTGCTTGGCTTTTTGTCAAAGACTTTTTAAAAGCCTTGTTCCACTTACCATCGAAAAATATATGTACCATAAAAAAAGAAAATTCACACATCACAGAAATGCCATTCATTAACTTTTACCATTTTTGTCTTTTCCTTGGGTCTAGATTATCAAAAATTAACTGGCAAAAAATCATGTAACCCCACAGATTTTGTTCAGTACAAATTCATTCTGAGCTTCATCATTTGAGCAAAGGCTAGCACGTGGCAATTCTGTTTCTTGTTAACCGCTTATCATATTTTTCTTATCAATTTAAACATCTTCCCTACTTTTCTAGAGTTTTGCATCAACCTCCTCCTGTTCAAAGGCTGCTCTCCGCCCCTCAGGACGATTCTCGGAGGGCGAAACTGCACTGGCTTTGCTTGTTGCTGTGTCTCTAATGCTTTTAACCGCCACATTCCTTAAAAGGCAATATGAGCCAGCGAACTCCCCCTTCTTTGCACACAAAAATATCCCTGTATCCTAACCCTATTTCTTTATCAATTACCTTTTCTTTTTCCACTTTGACAGAGAGACGATCCTAAGGCTACTCATCTTATCCTGCATTTTTTTATATCTCCTGCCTTTGCATCCTCCCTGCTTTTTGATATTTTAATTCTCATTCTCTCCATTACCTTGTTCCCTGTTTTCAAACACACGTGTTTTTCCCAAGATTAAAAATAAACATGTGTCTTATTCCTCTTTTAAATAGACATCTGCCCAGTCAGATTCTAAAACTTTTCCTCACGCGTAAGTCATGGGCCAGATGGAGGGGCTTCCTCACTCCGTGTCCCTGTGCATGAGACACTATTAGGCAGAGCTTCCTTAGTACAAGTCCTTCCTTTGGGCCTTTGTGACTTCGTGTTGCCTGCTTCTGTTTCTATTCCTCTATTTCTATTTCTACTCCTTTCTTCACTCTTCATAGGCATTTTCAAGACTTCTCCGTTCCTTAACACTGCTTCGCTTTCTTTTAAAACCTTGACCATCTCATGAGTTTAACGACTAGCGCTCTCCAGATGACTTCTGGGTGCCCTCAGCTACCAGCTCTGGCCCTATATCTTTAATCGTGTTAGTAAGGTTAGTAAGACACTGTTCCCATCTCCTGAATACTCCTTAATGCAATTTCTATAGAACAAGCCATCCTATCAAAGAAAACAGCCAAACTTGTTGACTATCCTGCTGTACCTTGCTTTCTCCCACCTTCATGTAATATTCCTTTTGTTCCCCTCTTAATTCCAAATGTATGAAAGAAAATACAAAACTGCCCTTCTGCAGAGTATGTCAGATCTTGCCTCCTGGCATTGTCATCAGTTTGGCTAAAATAAACTCAACTAACCGTTATAAAAATTCTCTATAGTTTGAACATTTCTTATGTTTTCATAATTTATTAAAATAAGTGCATATTCAATTTTAAATTACCTTCATTCTTTTGTGATGAACTATCTGCAACTTTTATTTATTTTGCATTCTATTGCTCATATTTGTAAAAACAAAGTTTACTGTTCACTGTGTCCTAACGGGCTCGGCTTCCTCCCCGCAATGTCCCCCAAACCCCCATGGGGCATTTTGAGAAACTGAAATCTTCTGTTTTAAAATTTAAGTGATGGTTGCATTGTCAGTTTTTGGAGTCACACGAGTAAATATATTCTGACTGTAGCACTTAACTGGAAGCTGGAGGACAGGCTCTGGGTTCTCCTTTGCCTTCTACCACCACACCAAGGTTGATACTCTGAGCTCACCACAGAGTGGACCTGCTGTTCTAGAGCTGCTGTTAGATGAGCAATGAAACCGACTCATCTTATTAATTTTTTATTTTAGTTTATTAAACTGTTGTCACCATTAGTAGGTTTCCTGTTTTATGTTTCTAAGATATATTTTTGTCTACAGTTCACTTAGTTTATTTTAAAAAACTTAATTTCAGTCCCTTAAGGAAGAAAATTCAACCAAGTTAATTTGAAGATCTAATTGGCCCTGTTGAGCCATTCCTGATTTGGCAACATCTTAGCTAGCAACTACAAGAGAGCTAGCTCCAAGGGGTTATACAATATGAAAGGATTTTTAGGAACAAGAGTGGGGCAAAGGAGCTACTATAAAAAAGAAAAGAAAGGATTATTTTTATGCCAGGACATTCTCTCTTTGGGGTGTGGGAGTGGGGAGAGAATGACAAGGGCCTGTATCACACTGATCGCCTCTTCTTCTCATGGGGAGTTTTGTGGCTCATGTGACAGATGATCTCATTGGTGTTGACGAGAAAATTCCAGACTGGTTAAGATGATATTTCTGGTGAGGTTTGGAAATGTAATTAGGTCATGGGCTTTAGCACACGTGACGCTGTTTGGGCCTGTGGTTTTCTTTTTAGCAGAAAGACAGTGGTTGTCTGTCATTTCCCATTCTCAAATACCATGTAGACTCTAGTATAATGAGTTGGAAATAAAATTTTACCATCAGTAGCATTAAAAATGTAGAGTATGTACCATTGAAACAAATAATAGATATGCTCCTTTTAATTAACCAAACACACTTTTTGTGTAGTAAATGAGCCGTATAATTACTATAGTTTTATATTCACAAAGCAGAAAATATGCTTTATGTAGCAGTTTTACTTTACTAAGTATTGTATAAAATGATTAAAAGAATTAATTTAGTTGTAGCCTGGATAGCACCATAAAAACTAGAAATACCCTTGTAAAATACACTTTGAAGCAATGGGAGCATGATTTTGATTAAGTTTCCGTCTGTGTTACTTAAACCCTCTGCAATTCGCAAGAGTGTTGTTGGAAAAGTAAATAACCTCACTGTACTTTAGGGCCAAGGCAGGCGCTAAAACAGCCCCTGCAAAGAAAGGTAATCACAACATAGTTTTCCATAAATGTTTTTGCTTTAAAATGGGGATGTAGTTCATCATTGTGCTCACGTGATAAGAGTGGCATTTCCTCTTCCCACCAGCACTTGTTTTATGTGCCTTGTTATTATTTTAGATATACAATAAAACCAATTCCTTTAAAATAAATATGATTATGAAAGTTCTCAGACAAGCATGAAACCATAGCGTGTGAAAGCAGTAAGCACAAAAGTAATGGAGTGAAATTCATGGTCTGTTTCCTGTACCTCTCTTGACTGATGTTTTTAGGAAGGAGGTTTTTTCCAAAGACTGTGTCATATACATAGCCAAGAGCACGCACACATACTGCACTGCACAGCTGTGTGGCATGATCTAAGAAATAAATTTACATTGGAGATCGAAGTTTTTGAAGAGATCCCCTCTGGTATACAGCATTCTTTTAGCCTCCACTTCTTAAAATAGCTGTTGGAGTAACATTTCAGTTTTATAATAAGACATAGTTTTAGGGGGAAAAAAAGGAAAAAGGAAAATTTCTTACCAATTTTACATTTATCTGTGCAGCTCTAGAAAACAAACACCTTTTCCTTGGTTTGGTGAACAGGTTCAGTGGCTCTTGGATGTTACAGATGTACTGTTTTAGAGACAGGAAGGTGCATCCCTTCCTGACGTGAGACCCCTTTGGGCCATAAATATCTCCTCAAATTTAATTTATCAGTACAATTTAAGTAGAAAAACAAATGGCCCTTAAAACGTCTGTCATGTTACAGACTGGTAGCATCTACAACTGGTGCCATGTGGCAATTTGATGATTAAAATGATTACAGAACAGGTGGCATTCTGCATTACCAGAGAGACCACCCATCAGTCACTCAAAAACAGCAGTCAGTTAAGCTTGTCTATTAAAATGCAGCAGTCTGCAGGCTTGAGCTACTTCTAAAGTGTAATTTAAAGACCACATATTCTCCTTGCTTTCAGGAATGAAAAAATAATGCTAAAGTATGAAATGTCCCTTTTATTCTTAGCACACAGTGAATGTAACAACTAAATCAGTCCAGCCTGCAAGACTTGTGAGTCAGCGTAGTCGGGAGAAACAAAGGGCAGTGACCATCAGCCTGAGCTAAATCGGTTTAGCTTAAGATCGTTTGCTGCAGTTTTCTGAACTGTGAATAATACATTTCATTGAGTTTTCTTATTCCGTGAGATTTGTGATTAGTTTGCTGGCCTTTTAAAACAACCTGCACAGAATCATTCTTAACGCCTTTTCTTCCGGGGAGTTTTGGTTGTAGTCATTAGCTCCTTCATAACAATAATAGGACATCTGTCTTGCTGCCACTATCTTTTCTCTGAAAATAAAGTTGCGGCTACTGCCTGCGGATCATATCCTCCTGGATATGTCACACTTCAGAATTCACATGATCCCAATTCAGTCTACCTTCCCTTTCTGCCTTTTCTTATGTTGCCTGGCATGACTGGTGGCACCACTTATCTTCCAGTCGTTCAGGCTCAGAAGTTTGTGATCAACCATGATTGAGTGATTGATCATTTTTGCTTTGCATAAAAACTTCAAATTCTTACCACCTGTATGACAGCTATCCAGATTCAGGAGTTGTTCACATTTTGCTTCATTTCTTTTTATTTTTTTCTCTTTCTCTCTCAGTATACTCATAACTTTCAGAATGTTTTAGAATAAGTTGGAATGTTTTGTCCCTTTGTCCCAAATACTTCAATAGGTATTTTCTCAGAGCAAGAATAATATCTGCATCACCACAGTATAATTATGTGACATATATGTAATATTACTATTTGCTAATTATCAAAGTAAAAAAATTAAGATTGATAGGAAACTATTGTCTGATCCACTGTATTGTCTTTCCTGGTCCAGGGTACAACCTGGGATCATATATTTCATTTTGTTTCCATCTCCTTTAATCTGTTGTTATTCCTGGTGTTGGGAAGGCTGTGGAAGAGACCCTGCCCATAGCTGAGTAGTGTTCAGAGGGAGCAGTTTCCTCAGGGAACAGTCAGCTCTCAGTTAGACAAAAGAGGTAAAAGAAACACTAGAGACGCAATGGGGATTTTAGAGATTTTGCTAATGACTAGCTGTGAATTCCAATGACTCCGTGGGAGGGTTTTATTAATTGGGAAGGGATGGTAGACTGAGGAGGGGATGTCCAGAACAGTGTGGGGTGATGATATCTGAAGAGGGCAACTGAAGTTCCTTGTGAAGGTCGATATAAATAGGCAAAAGGGCATGATGAGATAAGTATAATGAGTACTGAGAAGGAAGAATGGCTTGGTGTCTTGCCAGTAGCATGCAGAACTTCCACATACCTTCAGCAAGGGAGCCAGAGTTGGGACAGACTTAGTTCAAGTACATGAGCTCCTTACTCATCTCTCGAGACAGAGGCAGAAATGTTAAACGTATGTACCATTTGTTCTAGCAGTTCTGCTGAGGAATGGAAGATACACTAATCAAAAGTGAATGAACTTTAGTTTTTATTATGATTTTCTTTTCTTTTTTTATTTTCAAAACGTATTACTGGGTACTTAAAAACAAAAAGCATTCACATACACCAAATCAATAATTTCTAATAATAATAGCTAGTGAAGAATTCACATCATCCTAAGAATGAAAACAAAAGCCTCTTCTCAGAACATATTAATTAACTTCACTATTCTTTCTGCTTAAATAGAAAAGTCTGAGAACATAAAGGGCTGCTCTAGGTAAGTAAAAGAGTTTAACAAACTTCAAAGAAAAGGCTGGTATTTGTTTCAAAAGAAGCTTATGTAACTTACCAGCATGGTATAATACTCCGAAAAATATTCTTAGACTCTAGAATTACAGTGAATGTTTCCACTTAATGACATTTAATTTGGGGAAAAACATGAAAAGCTAAAATAGGATATACATTGACTATAGTCTATTAAATTTTTAATCCACATTTTGGGGAGACTTAAGAGCTCTGCCTATCTATGAGCAACACTTAAATTTGCAGGATTATCCCACATGTGTGTTATTAGTGCAGGGTAGGGACCAGGAAGTAATGATTACCTTTAGGTTTTATACATATTTTTTCTTTGCAATTTTTGTACCTTGTTTATATATTGCCTATTCAAAAGAGAAACAAAATTAACTACATTTAGCAATGTACAAACATCTAATCTTGTTAGTGAAAATCCTGTAGTGCTAAGTATTCTATATGCCTCATTTTAGTTAATCCTCGCAGTAATTTTTTAACTTATTTTTTAATTGAATTTATTGGGTTGACGCTAACAAAATTAGACAGGTTTCAGGTGCACAATTATACAACAAATCATCTGTACACTGTATTGTGTGTTCACTACCCTAAGTCAGGTCTCTGTCCAGCCCCATTTATCCCCTACAGTAACTTTTTAAGGATTATGTAGTTGTTATTTCTATATTTATCTCTATTTTATAGTGAGAAAATTGAGCTTTACACAGATTAAGACTCTGAACTCAGGACTCTCTGTAACCTTTTTAGAAGGAGGTTAGCCGGCTGGCAGAGGGAGCTGAGCTCCACCAAAGGAGCCCATTAAAACAACAAACCAAAAAATGGAGAAATTAAAGTTTTTTTAACAGAGATTTTATTTATTTACTTTTAGAGAAATTAAAGGAGGGAGAAAGAAAGGGAGAGAAACATCAGTGTGTGGTTTCCTCTCATGCACCCCTTACTGGGGACCTGGCTGGCATCCCAGGCATATACCCTAGACTGGGAATCGAACCAGGGACCCTTTGGTTCACAGGCTGGCGCTCAACCCACTGAACCACACGCTTAGAGCAGAAGTTAAGCTTTTAATCACTTACTATGATGGTACAAGCAAGAGGCTAAAACTGGAAAAATGCCAAGTGGCCCCACCTTCCATTTTCCCCTACATGATCCAGGTGCATCAGCACAGATATGGGATGGGGGTGGCCTCATTCTTGAGAGTGCATAGAACAAAAGGCTCCCTGGCAGTTTTATGGACCCTGGGGTATAGGGAAGTGTGAGGGGGGAGAGCTAGAAGCGGAAAAATACTGGGTACTAAGTCATAGTAGGGAAGACCTCTGCCCAAGGCCCCAAATAAGAGACCTAGGAACGAAGGTGCTGGGACTAGGAATGTAAGTAGGTGAAGATCATGACCGGCCAGAAGTACCCGCGGCCATGACTGCAGCTCCCTTCAGACACTACGATGCACTGGCTATCCGCCAAGTCTGGTATGGCAGGCAGCCTTTGCCTGGGAGGTCTTCCAAATAAAGCCTCTGCAATTACCTATGGTCAAATGTGAAACATCTCACATAGGTTTGTAACCAGCAGCCAGAGTCCTCAGGGACCTCATGTGCTTTTGCACAGAACACAGAAACAGCCAGACATGATTGGAAAACTTCCCCTGCAGTATTACTTTATCTTGTTTACCTTTTCTTCTGTTAAAACAGAACTTTGCCACCTTTATCTGAGGCTGGTCTTTTTATCTGTTCTAAGGACTTTGGTTCCGTTTCCATCCTAGGACCTATGACCTATTAATTATCTCCTGTCTCTTTTTTAACAATTTTCTTTCAAAGGAATTTCAAGCATTAACATTTATATACCATTAAGTGTCTTCTATCTTAAAAGACAACAAGCAAGTGTAGGTTGTTCCACAAAAGAAATTTACTAGCTGCCTGACCAATGCTAGGCTCTTGCTTGTGACATCTGTAGTCTTAAATCATTTCCTAATCTTCCTGACACCTTCCAAGTTCATGGGTTGGTGGCAAAACCATAAAAAATAGAGCTCTTATGAAAAAGGATAGTATTTAAATTAAATGAGAATATTTAAGATATCTTAATATGTTTTTTCCTTACAAAAATGTGAACATGGTAAAAAATAAGATTAATTTTCTTTTAGTAAATAGTCTGAGATTTCAGGTTCAAGTTTATTATCCTTCATATTCCACTGTTAGATAATATCTAGATTTGATGTGGCTTGGAAACTCCCTCATTAGAACAGTTTTGTGCCCTCTACTTTTAAATTTATGCATCTGTCTAAGTGTCTACATTTTATTGATAAATACTATACATATTACTCAAGGAAATGATGCTTTAAAACATTTTTTAACGTATTTGAAAAATGATGTTGGGAGATTTCTGAGTCCTTGAGTTTTACCTATTATCCTCCACTGACTGGGAGGATACCCCACAAACAAAGCTCTTTTTTAGTTAATTTCTTCAGGATGTTAGTCCATTTTAAGTGCTACTAAGTGGAAAAGGCTTGATTTCACTAAGAAATTCCCATTACTGTCTTAGATTGATTATGCGGATACCTTCCAGTGACAGCTGCCTGCATCATGGGGAAACCCGACTTTGGAAGGCTGGAGGGACATCTTTCTGGTTGAGGCTCGACTGATAGCAATGGGACAGGGTGGCAGGTGGCGGAGCCTTCATTCCTAGACAGAGTGGGAACAGCATGCAGAGGTGTAGAGAGGTGACAAGGATTTAGCCTGGGGAAAATTGAGACAAGTTGGATTGAATAATTCAGTTTGAACTGTTACGCATTTCAAAGGTGACATTTTACCTCAGAGCAGAAGCTGGAAGTGTGTTGTTGATGTCAACACTGACTCCTATGTGGGACTGTTGATTTTGTAGGAGAGAACCAGGAATAAAAGAGTTCTCTCAGAGTTCAACATGGAAAGAGAAGAAGACACTGACATTTTACTGTTTCGAGATTGGCTACCTAAAGATATCTAATAATAAGTGGCTGTATGATAATACCCCAAGTTTTAGCATACAGGTAGTTTTGGTTGTTTAAAAAAAATTGCATCATTCTTTGGAAGCAAGTAACTAGGAGAGAGAAATACTGATTGTTTCCTGGATCTATCAGTTGCCTCATTCCCTTTATCCTTCACTGACTGCTTATGCTGGGAAGTCCTTTAATCTGGGAAAACTCTTTCATTTCTATAATCTAGTATAGTCCCAAAAACCATGAAAGTTTTTCTTTCAAACTAAAATGTAAATATTTAGTACCATTTACTTTCTTGAAAGAATTGGAAGCAGTAGGATTTTGAAAAAGAAATAATATAATTTATGTGAATCAGGTCAGACATGCAAGGGAAGGTGGGGGGAAACAAGGTCTATTAGGCTAATGACAAAGTTTTATGTAGATCGGCAGCAAATAAACACTAGAGAATTCTTTCATATGTGCCCTCATGTATTATCCATCCATTTAATATTTAATTACTAATCATTTACTAATTTACCTACAATATTCAAGACAGTGGAGTTATAACAGGAATATGACAGAGTTGGATTCTTCTACCATGAAAGGTGCAGATGAATTAAGATTTACATAACACTTAGTTTAAATTGTCTTAAATGTTAGAATATGCCTGATTTTGAATTGTTCTTTTGTAGTCTATTTTCATGATTTCAATTCTGATATGTAAGTTATGCTACAGTTCAGCTCTGCACGTGATACTGAACTTTTTTTTTATCTAGTTTTAAGAAGACCTAAACTCGAGCTTATCTAGATACTCTTTATTGCTATGAAATTGGCAATCTGTGTGTTTAGAAACTGTTAATTCTATAGTTTTTTATATATATGTATATATGTGTGTGTGTGTGTATATATATATATATATATATAAAAATCCCAAACAGTTCTTGACCTGATTTTTAGTTGGAGTCAAAGTATATTAGGATGGAACTAATACATTGAGATGAGTAGTTCTGAGACCACATGTCAACTTTGAGCTATGTGGGAATGTGGTCTCCCAAGAAGTTGTTTAAATAACGTTACCAGGCTTTCATTAAAGTAAAAGATTGAGCCAAAACCAGACAAATGGTTATATGTGAGTAGGCATATAATTTTGTATGAAAAAATGTGTTACATGAAATATTATTATAGTTCATTTAAAACAATGGAGGTGAAGAGGGAAGTTGGAGTAACTTAACTTCAGGAGCTTATTTTTCAACTCTCCTTATTCCTGAAAGATGATGCTTCTTGTTCCTCTCCCCCACTTCATGCAACCAGTCCTCTTTCAGATTTACCTGCTACTATTTGCACCCTGCAGATGGAGCTTGCTCTAGTAACATTCTCTCTGTGCAGCTCCTTAACTACTCCAGGGAAAACCCTGGAACAACAGTCTTTACTTTGGAATGATTCCTTAAGGATGTAAATAAAAAAGTAATGTGATGAACTACAAAAGAACCTATAATTGACATTTATATTTCTCTAGATTATCATGCTTTTTGAGAGGTAGAACCGTAGTGACTGTTTTTTGTTTTTGTTTTTTTGTTGTTTTTTGGCAGTCCATTTCAACATGTCTTCATGGTTTTAAATAATGACACTATTTTAGGTGGCTTACAGTGGTTTTCCCTTGTTGAGTTCGTTAGTTGGCTTAAAATGAAGACCCTCTTCTCTCTAGCATACTGAGAAACTGCTTTATATGTTAAATTTAACTATGAGTGTTGAATGTCCATAAATAGTAACCATGAAAAAGTAAGTCATCCATTCCTGATTGCATTTTCTATTGCTCAGCTGCCTGAACCTATTCATATTCTTGTTATTGTAACAGTTGATTTACAGCCTATATTTGAATAATTCTTTCTTCAAAACATGTTTTTGAAGTAGGTAAAGATTAACATCTTGTCACGTTAGTTGAAGCACAGAGAAGTTATATTCAGCATGTCAAAATATAGCTAATAAATGATCACCACTAAGTCTGGGTAAACTGTTTTGACACTTATTTTTTCTTATTATAGGTAGTACCTATTAGGTATTTTCATTTTAAAATAATTATTCTCAGGTGCCTTGTTGATCTTTTTTAATGAAATTTTTATTCATATAGAGAAAAAAATCAGTTTTTCAGTTGAAACATATTGAGAATTTAAATTAACCTGGAAAGAATAATTATTACTGGAAATGTTATAAAGTAAGTACATATGACTTATGATAATTCCAATATGTCTGTAATGTCTTCTTTTTTTTTAAAGATTATATTTATTTATTTTTAGAGAGAGGGAAAGGGAGGGAGAAAGAGATGGAGAGAAACATCGATGTGCAAGATATATATCAGTTGGTTGCCTCTTGCACATCCCCAACTGGGGACCTGCCTCACAACCCAGGCAGGTACCCTGGCAGGGAATCAAGCCAGGGACATTTTGGTTCACACACCAGTGCTCAATCCACTGAACCACACCAATCAGGGCTGGAATGATTTTTAACAATATATGCTTAAGTGAAAATATATATCTACCCAGAAAAGGTCTAGCCATTGTTAGTACAATCAGAACAGTTTGCATGACATTGGTGTAACCTGGCAGCCAAGGAGAACTGTCTGGAATGTGCACATGTGAACAGTGACGACTTCACTGTACTAGTCAGTGGGGCCGTAGATGTGTGTGTGGCCATCACATTCAAAATGACTGAGTGAGTAGAGCAATGAATATGCATCGAATTTTGCATTAAGCTTGATCATTCCTCCACGGAAACTATTCAGATGATTCAGATGGCCGTAGCTATGGGCAACTGGTGATTGGCACCTTCATCATGACAATGCAGCTGCTCATGCATCACGTCTCATGCAGAGATTTTTGGTAAAACATCAAATCACCCAGGTGATGCACTATCCCCTGCAGCCCAGATTTGGCATCATGTTACTTCTGAACTTTCCCTAAAATAAAATCACCTTTGAAAGGGAAGAGATTTCAGACTGTTGATGAGATTCAGGAAAATACAACTGGGCAGCTGATGGTGATTGGGAGAACTGTGTGAGGTCTCCAGGTGCCTACTTTGAAGGGGACTGAAGCATTATTGTCTTAGGTACAGTGTTTCTGGTATCTTGTTTCTTCAGTAAATGTCTTTGTTTTTCATAGTATATGGCTGGGTACTTTCTGGACAGCTCTTGTGTTATATAAAAAGTATAAAATAAGAGAAACATAGATAAACTAGAACTCACAAAATAACTCAATATTCTTGTCTTTTCTTGTACTGTATTTTTCAAAATAGGTGAGTATGTATAAAACAGATAAACTGTTGATTTGTAGCTGTCAGTATGATTTTACTGTTGCTGAAGATGAAGTTTTTATTTCTTGAATCTTGTTAGAAAGCTGCTGTTTCTCAAAAGCGCTGTGTTCTCTATAGGGTTTGGTTTAGGCCTTGCCTTTGCTCTAAAAGAGCCTTTTGCAGAGACTTTTATTCAGGACTACGTAAGGCAGGGTTTCCTTGGTAGGCCTTCATATTCCTCAAATAAGGCTGCTTTGTTATAATGTTGATGAGGAAAAACAAAAATCCATTCCTGCCAGGGACCATGGTCTGTGTGGAATGTTTATACTTTCTCCCCCTGTCTGCATGGGTTTTCTTCAAGGATCCAATTTCCCAAAGATGTGCATTTGTGGTGCACTGGCATGTCTAAAGTGTCCCAGTCTGAGTGTGTGTGGTTGTGTGAGCGTGCCCTTCAGTGGAAGGGTGTCTTGTCCAGGGTGGGTTTTATCTGGTGCCCAGAGCTGTCAGGATTGGCTTTGACCACCCATGACCCTAAACTAGAATAAGCAGGTTGGAAAAAATGATCTTGATTAATGAAATGATCTTTCATTAATCTTTTTAAAATGCATGTATACCTCACATTTATTTCAATGTTTAATGTTAGAAGTGTTTTAAACTTTTGTTTTTTGCTCTGTAGCAAATTTATGTTATCTAGCCTTTCATAAAATTTGTTTAAACTTGGAGGCCTGTGTTAACTGAGCTCTGCAGGAACTCAGGAAGGAGACTGCGCTCGCATTGGTGTCTCATTAGATTTGAAGATAGCTGCAGTGGTGCACACACACACGTTGGTGGCCAGGCACCGAGAAAATAGGAGCAGTAGTGTAGAGCTAGAGGTAGAAAGCCTATTTCCACCCTTAAATTAGATATCCCACTCTGTATAATACATTATTCATGAAGTTTGAATTTCATGATAATCTAGGATATAATTTGGAACATGATGTGAAGAAAAAAATTTTTCTCCTAATAGTAATCTTATATTACCATCACAATATAGTAATAATCTTTCTTTTGTGCTCAGATACTATTTTTTTCTTTCTTTTATTCCTCTTTGTTCTGTGAAATATGTAGGAAAAATGTCTTTTTTGGAGGGGGGAATAGTCCTAGTTAAATTCCAGGCCAATGGCAATATTTTTATTGTCTATTCATAATGTATTTTTATATCTGGAATGTTAAGTGCCTTCTTATTTTTCACTCTTTTCTCATACATTTTTCCTAACATTAGTGTTGATTTCTTCCCAGTGGAATTTAGTGTCATGATGTCAAATTTCAAAAAGGATTTGGGAAAAAGATTATTAATTCTATGAATTAATATAGAAAGAAGCAAAATATTAAAGTAATCTGCATGTGTAGAACCATGATATACTCTTTTTAAGCATTATACATCCCTCTGTAAAAGTCTGTGGCTGTCTTTATAGGCCCCACACATTTTTCTTGCAATTATTTGTAGGGATTTTATCGTTTGTACTAATATTTTGAATGGAGTATTATTCCATTATATTTTGTACTTTGTTATTAATGGTATAAAGGGAAATTATTAATTTACTATTCAGATTATATATACACAAGAAATTCTTATGAATGCTAAGAGATATTCACTCCATTTTCTTGGGATATCTAGATACATATAATTATTCTTATAAATAAATATAAAAATATTTTCTGAAAAAATTAAAAATTTTTTTCTGAGATCTCTACCTCATGTCTTTTTCTTGTCTTTTGAATTGGCAATAATATTCTGAGCAATTTTATATACTCTGATGATAATAGGCACCTTGTTCCCAGTTTTAATGTGGATGTTACTGTTTTTCAGTAATGAATGTAATATTAATTTTGATTTCAAGTAGACAATTTTTACTATCTTATTACAATTTTCTTTTAAAATCTAATTCAATGTGATCAGCAGGAATATTACTTGGGATATCAGGTTTATTCTAATGGCATCTGTGCTTCTCTTTTCTCTTTTTATTTTTTTCTGTGACATAATGAAAATACTGCTACCTTACAGTTTTAACTACTTTGATTTTCTTGAAAGAAATGTTTATTTAATTAATGTTTTAATTTCTTGTATGATTATGGACTTCTTTATGAAACAATTTTGGCTATTTATGTTTTGTGAGAAACCGTGAATTTCAAAAAAATTTCAAATATATGTATTATTTAATTTAATATAAGAACTTATGGCTATGTTTTATTTTTATAATAAGTTATTTTTAAAATGAATTATTGCAGCATATTACTTGCTTTCGTACATTTTGCAATTACCTCTTGCATTTATAAATCAGTTTTTCTTTTACTTACTCAGTTTCTGCTTTTAGCTTTGGGATGGCACGCGTTTCATGAGGGTGGGGCCGTGCCCGTTGCTGCGGCGCCGCGTTATGTCCGCAGCGTCTGCAATATGCCTGGCACCTTGTAGGCGGCACTGTGTGCTGGTAAAATGAATGAACTATACTTCTTAGATTAAAAAAATACATTTGAGTCAAACATTTAAATAATAAAATCATTTAAGGTAATTAAAATTACTTTGGGTCTCAACCGTGCTTTGGCTAAACATGTAATCTCTTGATTAGTTCTGTGGCTGTTTTGATCGTTTTCTAAATATGTTACGCTTTCAATTACACCTTTCACCCTGGAGTTATTTAAGAATGTTTTAAATTCCTCAGTCATCAAGTATTTTGTTTAAACTTTTATCTAAACTAAATTTTTATCGAAACTTTAGTGATTTTTTTACCTAAACTTTTATTTGAACTTTATTTTTATTTTTTATCTAAACTTTATTTTTAAATTTTTATTTTTATCTAAACTCTTATCCAGACTTTGGGAATTTTAAATTATAGAACATTTAAGTTAGAAAATAAATACTATAAATATTTGTGACCTAATATGATTGAGTTTTATAAATGTTTTATAAGTGCTTAAAAAAGAAAGTTACACTCTCAGCTTATAGATCATTTAATGATTTTATTACAATAATAAAAATTCTGTCTTTATTTTAACTGCTTGCCAATTTAAAGGCTGAGAAATAAGTTAATGTCAACAACGACTTTAATTCCTTCCTGACATTCTAACGCTATTAATTTTATGTATTCAAATATATATGCTATGTTGCTCATAACATTTTCTAAATGCTTAATTATAAGTTTGCAATATACTTCTTGACTATCACTCACATTCAGTGCTTTTAGTTTTGTATTACAATTGTCTAAAATTAGTACTGCCATTAATGCTTTTAAAATTGGCTTAAAGCAATAGTAACAATGAATTGAGTGATTATAGAATAGAGATAAGCAAAATTAGTAACAGCAATGTCATAGAGAATGGGAGGGAAGAATCAGGAATTACAGTGTTATACTATTATTTAAAAGTGACATATTAGTTAATAACATGTATTGTAAATGCCAGGGAAACCATTAAAATGATTTTTGAGAAAGGATAACATAATACATGAGATGAGATAAAATGAAATATAAAGTTCCCCAGTTAAAATTAGAGAAGGCAGAAAAACAAGGAGGAAAAGACAATAGAACAAATATAATGAGTAAAAAGCAGTTATGAACATGATAGATATTAATCCAACCATATCAATAATCATGTGTAATGTGAATGATCTAAATACAGCAATTGATAGATGGAGAAATTCACTTTCAATATAAGGACCAGACACATTAAAAGTGAGAGATAGGGAAAGGTATACTACGGTAATGGAAATCAAAAGAAAATTGGAGTAGCTCTACTAATTTCAGGAAAAGCAGACCTCAGAACAAGGTAGTGTTTAGTCACCTCCTATTTGCCCTCCCGGTGAGGGAGGCGTTCTCACCCTGGGGTTGAGGAGATGGCTGAACACACAATACGCAACACAGGACAGTTGAAACCATAGTGTTGTGTTAGTCATATATACTCACATCCCAGGGTAGTAGACCATGCACACCACACAAGGCCACATGGGGCTTGCATTCCAGAACAGTGAACAACCGGGGCCAGTGCAGACAGGCTTTGTAGTATCTAGAGGAAGGAGGGTATGTTCCCTGGTCCTTGTGGAAGGATGTGTTTAGACTTGTTTGAGTCATTCAGCTGATGGACAGGGCACTTAAACCTGTTAGTTAGGGATAAACTGGAACTGTGCCTAGTCTCCAAGGTGTGAGTTGTTTAGCTAGGAGAACCTTATCCAAAGGAGCAGAATGGAGAAGGGAGGTTGTACAAGGCTATTGGAGGCCCTCCCAGTTTTACCAGATATCAAGGTAGCACTGGGCTTTAATGTAGCACTGGGCTTTAATTTTTGAACTTATGTCATAGAAAGATTATCAGAGAAAAAGAGGGCATTATATAATGAGAGAGGGGTCAATTCTCAAAGAACACATAACATCCATAAATGTGTATCAATCTAACAAAAGAGCATCAAAATACTTGCAGGATCTAATAGAGCAGAAAGGAGAAATATGTAGGTAAATCCACTCTTATAGTTGGAGACTTCAACACCCCTCTGTCAATAATTGATAAATCAAGCTGACAGGAAATCAGTAAAGATATATGTGATCCGAACAGCAGTTATCACTCAACTTGATCTAATTGCCATTTATAGAATGCTTTGTCAATTTATATGACTTGTTAGAAAAGGCAAAACAATAAAGATGGTTAATACATCAGTGGTTGCCAGGGGTTCAGAGATGGGAAGAGGGTATTTTAGAATAGTGAAATTATCCTATATGTTACTGTTGGATACATGACACTGCATTTGTCAAAACCCATAGAATTTTACAAAACAACAAATGAAGTTTAATATATATAAAAAAATCACCTAGGATTTTGTGGATCCCAGAATGGAATGCAGACTATGGCAGAAGAATCTAATTGTATTACAAATGTATGAAGCACCTCACCCAAGAGGGTGTGTGAAGGAGGAGTTGACCTAAGAAATGAGTGCAGTCTGTGAGGCTAAAGACAAAAGATAGTAAAAGGCATTTCACATAAGCACAATAATCAGTTGATGAAATTGCTTCCTTTGAGATTAAAGATGAATAATTATGAAACCACTATATGTATTTTTTTGAAATTGAACAATTAAGTCAGTGGTGGTATTGGGAGCCATGTTACTTACTGTTGAAATGGGGGATTATAGACAAGCAAGTAGAAAAGGCTAGAAGGATCCATGTGGTAATTAATTAGAATTGGAGGCCTTCATATAATATCATGTTCAGCTTTATCTAGACATGTAGGGATACATACAGAAATATTTGTAGATTTGTGTATATTCACTGTCTAGTATGCACACATTTATTCCTTGCTTCCTCAGCTAAAGACACAGAAGCAATGATGTCCTAGTAGCAACAAGCACATCTATTACCCAGACCTTGGTTTGTAGTCCCATTCTATAATAAAAGGAATAGGATTCCTTAGAAAAGTGACTGATTATAGGGCTGGGGAAGGTTATATACAAGATGAGCTTAGGGCAACTTGTAGTTCTAGAAAGTAAGGAATGCTTTGGAGGGGGGAGCAAATATGTCAAAATGAAACTGGAGCCAAATGAAAGAGCTCCCAATTGCTAAACTAGCTCTTACTGTATTATAACCCAAAGTATAAAATCCACAAGTCCACACTAACATTAAAAAAGTATTAAATAAAAGAGGGTCAAGTCAAGGAACATGTATAAAGGACCCACAGATAAGGACAAGTGGTGGGGGCAGGAGGATTGAATGTGAGAGGAATGGTGGGTAGGGCAGGGGAGAGCAATGGGGGGAAAATGGGGACAATTATAATTGAACAACAATAAAAAAATTTCAAAAATTAAAAAATATTTGAATAAATAAGATATCATACAATTGTTTTAAAAAAATAGGGGAGAATAAGTAGATCTCCTATGCAGAATTCTGAATAATTTATGTAACTACTCTGTTCTCAAGGAGATAGAGCATAACTCTCTATTCCTTAAGACTGGGCTGTGCGTGGTGACTTCCTTCTGAAGAGCACAGTACATAAAGGAGGAAAAGAACAGCTTTATTATGGAGAGACCAGATAAACACTAGCTCAGTCAAGTGATCAAAATTAACATCAAAAACATGTCACATTAATAGTTATGTGCACTTGATATGATGAGAATGGCACTTTACCTTTGTGATGTGCCTTCCAAAAACTGAAAACCCCAGTGTGATGATGAATTTTATGTGTCAACTTGACTGGGCTAAGGGATGCTGGATAGCTGGTAAAACATCTTTTCTGGGTGTGTCTGTGAGGACGTCTTCATAAAATATTATCATTGGAATCAACAGACTGAGTAAAGAAGATTGCTCTCACCAATGTGGGCGGGTATCATCCAATGCATTGAGTACCTGAATAGAATAAAAATGCAGAAGAAGGCTGAATTTGCTTTTTTTTTTTTTTTTCCTTTCGCTTGAGCTAGGACATCCATCTTCTTCTGCTCTTGGATAGGACGTTAGTGCTTCTGGTTCTCAGGCCTCTGAATTTGGACTGGGACTTACACCATTGGTTCTACTAGTTCTTAGGCCTTCAGATTCAGACTGAATCACACCATTAGCTTTCCCGGTTCTACATCTTGCAGTCAGCAGATCATGGGACTTTTCAGCCTCCATAATTGCACGGGACCATTCCTATAATAAATCTCCTCATACATATCTCTATATATCCATTGGTTCTGTTTCTCTGGAGAACCCTAATACACCCATTCTAATTTTTAAAAAAATCAACAAAAAAGTCACAATTAAAAGATATTCTACAAAATGCCTGACCAGTGCCCCTCAACCATGGCCCTGTCAAAGTCTGCAAACTCAGCTAAGAGGAACATAATCAGACATGTTTACTAAATATAATGTGACGCCTTGGATGGAATCCTGGAAGAGGGAAAAAAATGATATTAGATAAGAACTAAAAAGGACATTAGGTAAACAAAATCTGAATATTGACTTTAGTAAATAATGTATCAATATCAGTTCATTAAATGTGACTCGTGTACCAAATTAATATAAGATGTTAATAATAGAGAAAATTGGTGACTGCATCAGTCCTCTTCAGGCTGGCACAGAGATGCACCACGAGGGCCTCCCCTCCTGTCCCTACTGATTGTCCAGTGAGAAAAGAGCCCAAGGTGGACTTTCTTTCCTTTACTCTGGCCACTTAACGTAAGGACCACCACCTATGTGACCCTTAAAACAAACTTTCTACCAGATTATTTCATCCTTTGCTAACGCCAGGCCTGGTGTTTATATTACTCTATATCGTTTTGACCAAAAAGTCCATTTAGTTTTTTCCATAAAATAAAAGACACATTTTTCATGCTCACCAATAACTTTATCGATTTGGATATTTCGAGTATGTCATCTGTCTCCCATGTGGTATATTACTTTGATTGTTCTCAATGTCTCAGTGTGATCGCTCTCCACTTCAGCTGGTCTACCCGACTGTGGAGCATCATCAGTGAGAAATCTCCAGCACAAAACTTTCCAAACCACTTTTGACACATTTGATCAGTCATAGCACCTTCTCCACACACTGCACAAATCTGTTTTTGTGTTTCAGTTGCATTTTTATCTTTACTGAAATAATAAAGCATAACATGCCAAGAATGTTGTGTTTTCTTCCATCTTCAATATTAGAATGGCTACACAAAAATTTACCTATTTTGATGTCTTTTTTTAAAAATGCACACCGATATGACAGCTGTCACAATGCAATCTAACAAAATTGTTTCAAATGAAATTAAAGATAACTAAGCACTACTAGAACCATCTTACGGAAAAAACCAAATGAACTTTTTGGCCAACTCAACATGTTTTGCTGCTTTGCATCTGTTCCTCCAAAAGCATGGGCCTCTTATTTTACAAGAAACCAATTGAATTTTATGTTCAAGTGCTGATATTTCAGTTCTCTCAAACATTTTACTATGTTGATGCATATGGGATCAGATGACAAATATCATATCATGAACAATTTGCTGCAGCCTCATTAGAACGTTAGAATTTCAATGATGTTAACTATCCCAACTTTATCATTTGCATTTCTATCCCCTTCTGAAGGCATGCAAATGATGTTGTTGTGTTCAACACTAGAAGTATCCTAGATGACTGTGTATATTTTGGTCAAGTTGAATAATCAAGAAGAAAGATGCAGTCTCTTTCAGCCTAAGTTGCTTTTTTTTTCCCTCATCTTTCAGTTTCCAAATCACCAAGAGAATCTTTTGAAACTACAAAACAGTTAGCTTGTACTATATGGCTTTTCAACAAATATATAAAACTAGGAAATTCTTCTCAGTGGGCAATTCAGTCATGTAGAAGGGATTCCATATTCCAATATGTGAAAGAGATCTTAAAATTACTTTAACTCTTGGAAAGTTGGCTACCTAATTTGTTGGCATAATGATTCCAAGATACCTCATAAGATTATGCTGAATACAAAATTAAGTACAGCATATTAGCCAAATTCTCATACCCCAAAGGCTATGTGCTCCTTGTTATTACCCATGGATGAATGTATTTTCATATGTTTGTAGACTACAGTTTGATATAGTCTTAAAAATTGGGGGACAAGTGACACTTCACCAGCAACGAACAGCAATATGCATATTGCATTCACTCACATCACAGAAGCTTGATCTTGAAACAGAAACTAAACCATACCTATTGTCATAGAGCAAGCCATATAGATGGCTTCCAATTGTTCTCTTCAGAAAACCATTATAGCTGTGGCTGAATACATATTTTGTTTAAATATTTTTTAAAAGATTTTTAACTATTTTCAGGGAGAGGGGAAGGGAGGGAAAAAGAGAGGGAGAGAAACATTGATGTGAGAGAGAAACATCAGTTGGCTGCCTCTTGCATGACCCCAGCCAGGGACCCAGCCTGAAACCCAGGCATGTACCCTGACTGGGAATTGAACAAGCAACCTTTCGGTATACAGACCAGCTCTCAACCCACTAAGTCATACCAACCAGCAATAAATACACAATTTTGACTTAACAATTGCTTTGTGACCTTTAAAATATGGAGAATTTTAACATTTCCTATAATAATGGCTTGGTGATAATGAACTTCTTTAGTTTTACCACATTTGGGAAGCACTTTATATGCCCTTCCATTCTAAATGATAGCTTAGCTGGATAGAGTAATCTAGGCTGTAGCTCCTTGCTTTTCATGTGAATACTTCTTGCCAGTCCTTTCCAGCCTGCAAAGTATCTTTTGAAAAACCAGCTGACAGTTTTATGGGAACTCCTTTGTAGGTAGCTCTCTGCTTTTCTCTTGCTGCTTTTAAGATTGTCTCTTTATCTTTAATCTTTGGCGTTCTAATTATGATGTGTCTTGGTGTGGTCCTCTTTGGATCTAACTTATTTGGGATTCTCTGTGCTTCCTTGGCTTGTATGTCTATTTCCTTCACCAAATTAGGGAAGTTTTCTTTCATTATTTTTTCAAATATGTTTTCAATTTCTTGCTCTTCCTCTTTTCCTTCTCACTAAGCCATTATATGAAATGTTAAAGGGAATTATGTAAGAAAAGAAGATCAAAACTATAAGCATTAAAATGGCAACAAATTCACAACTATCATCAACTAAATCCAAAAAACAAACTAAGCAAACAAGCATAACAGAAACAGAATCATAGATAGGGAGATCATTTGGCAGGTTATCTGCTGGGATGGGGAGGAGAGAGAACAGGGGAAAAGATGGAGGGATTAAGGAGTACAGATTGGTAGGTACAAAATAGGGGGATGTTAAGGACAATATAGGGAATGGAGTAGCCAAAGAACTTATATGCATGACCCAAGGACATAAACTAAGGGAGAGGATTGCTGGACAGAATGGGGATACTGTGTGAAAGGGAGCGGAGGGGGAAAATTGGGACATCTATAATAGCATAATAAATAAAATATATTAAAAGTATGGAGAATTTTGAACAAACAAGGATGGCATGTCTTGACGGAGTTCCATCTGTTAAGAAAGGAAGAGTGATCTTAATTAAAATGATGTTTCTGCACTTTATAAAATCTCATTCTATTTCCAATTCCATTATTTCTTTAGTAAGCATCCAGTTAAAACATTTAGAAATCATTTATATGTTAAAAGTGTATCTGAAAAAACCAATTTAGTTTTGACTATACTATTGCTCAAAGCGAATCTAACAATATGGGAATGTTGAAAAAAATTTCGTGCTTATGATTTAATTATATATAGATGAAGCTAGAAAGTGAATATATAAGTAATTGGCATTTGCAAATGACATCTGAGCTCATTATGACTATGTTTATGTAGCGATGAACTCTATTACTATATTATTCTTTACCTTCTCTATATGGAAAGTCAGTTTGGAGCTTAAAGTAGGTTTACATTTGTGAATATGCAAAACACAAAGTTTATTCTTGTATTATTATTTATCATATTATTTTCCATATGAACAACTGTAAACCTACTTTTTCCCTACCCTGTGTATGTATGCTATGAGAAACTGTAGAACATGATGAATTTGAAATAGACTGTGAATTTATCCAATATCCTATGAAATAATAATTTCACAAATGTGAGAAGATGAATATCAAATTACCATAACTATAAACTCTATGTAAGACATTATGCCAATAGAAACATCTCAAAAATGAAAAATTGAATCAATGGCTCTCTGCCATCATAAAACTGGAACTATTGCACCATGAGCCTTATCTGCCTCAGGAAGGCAGTTTTTAATGGGATAAAGGAAAGGGAGCCTATTTTTTCCAATTATTATAACTGGTTTGACTTTTTAAAAATCACTATATTGACAATTATTTTTAACATAAGTCAGGGACAGCTTTAGTCATAAATTAGTTAAATAATAGATTTTTGAACAGCTCTTTAAGAAAACAGAAAGTGCATTGTGTGTAGTTCAATGGCAAATGCCTTTTATTTGTTTAATTCACTATGCCAAACCTCACAATTCAGGAATAATTTGCATTTGTAGATTATAGCTGACAACAGACAAGATAAATGAATGTTCCTAACTGCTATTTATCAATACATATTTCTGAGTCAGAAAATTCAGCCTTCTCATAAATGAGAAGTCCATTTTAACGAAGTACTAAGTACTGGTAACACTATAAATGAAAAAATATTATCAGTGTAACTTTTGGGAAATCATCTACAAATGGAAGGGTGTGGTATTTTCAAATGAAATGTCGAAACAGTCATTTATTGTACATAAATTCATTAAGTACTTTATTTAATCGACTGTTTTTTTAAAGAGCTAAAAAGGTAAAATGAGGTACAATGACAGTAAAGTCAAGCTACAAAACACGTTCAGTACACACAGGTGCATGTGTTCAAGCAAGATCGATTTTGTGTGTCTGAGTTCTTCCGAGTTCATAATGCACGAGCATAGTGTATGCACATATAAACTATAAACTTGACTTTGTTATTGGTATATCCTTTAAGAAGTTCAACTTTAGTTTTAAAAATATGAAAATATAGAATAGGATGTATACCTTGTCATTCTTAAAAGAAATATTCTTTAGTATGTGTCACATCAGCCATTTCATGACAATTGTCACAAAACCGGAATTTATATTTAAAAATTACTACAATCTACTTATGTAATCAGACCCCATTTCATACTGGGTACGATGAGAGCAGTGGCAAATAAAATAGAGTGGAATGCCCTGGGAATGATTAGCTTGTTTGACATCAGTATACATTTTGTTAGCAACAGAGCAGAGACCAGAGCTTCCATCTCCTCTAAATTGACTTTGGCAATTATACCCTTGGTATATATGTTTCTCTCTGCTATATCCAGTATAAAAATCACACCTGTCAGGAAATATGGACTTTTATGTGATCATTTATTGATGTATGGCTGTGAAGAAACCATAGAAATAAAAAATAAGGGAATAAAATATGGTTACATATTAAAGTGTGAGTACTGTCTGGAGATAAACAGAAAATTTATATTAGCATTGAAGTGAAGAGAAAGTATCTTTCATTTGGCTTTAACATTTAAAGGTATTAGGAACTTGACTAAGATGGAATATGGCAATTATTAAATATATATTATTAATTTTTATAATTTGTGTATGTAATATTATGTGTTCAGTTGAAAATACTAAGGTGAAAAAGATTTTTGGATTTTAAAATGTTTAGTCATCTTTGAAAACTTTTTCACCTGTTTATCTAATTACGTGATTTTCCATTTTGGGGAACCATGACACTGGAGGTAACCTAGTCGAACTACAAGGAATGGGAAGGTAGAGACTGTATGTGGTTTACATTTGCAGACCTATTACCTAACCCAGTCCTGATATATGGCAAGGACTGAGTAAATATATTAAATAAATGAGAAAAAATACTCAAGTTTGAAAAAGGATTTACTTTAATAAAAATCAGTTGTTGTAAATAATGCAATTGCTACCAGTGAACAGTACGTCAGGCTGCACATACTGAGATCTGTCTGGCATTTTGACTGATTTCACTAACCAATTTTGTGTTGTTCATTTTTTTTTCAGTTTAACCTTATTCTTTTTTTTTTTATGTTAAAGCACACTTTATATGTTCTGCCTTAGTATCAAGGGCACTTTAGACTGATCAAAAAGAAATGGAAGCCTTTTCCAAACAGTGATCAAATTGCAGCTTGAGAAATATTAGCCGGCATTCACCAAAATTCTAACTTGCATCAAAGCAGCTTTTTACCCAAACTGAAGTACCTAGTCAGATGTGGCCTCTACCCTCTCCTATGGTCTCATAAGGTCCCATTCCATTTCAATTTAAAGCCTCCAAATTCTATTCTTACCCAGTAGAAAAAAACTATAACTCCCCACATTTGACAAAACATGAATTAAATCATTTTTTTCCTTACTATTGAATTTATTGGGATGACATTGGTTAACAAAATTAGGTTTCAGGTGCACAATTCCACAATACATCATCTGTACAATGCATTGTCTTCACCATCCCCAAGTCATGTCTCCATTCATCTCCATTTATCCCCCCTATACGCTCCTCCACCTCCCCTGACCACCCTTCCACCAGCAATCACCACACTGTTGTCCTTGTCCATGAGTTTTTCTATACTTTTTTCTTTTTCGCTTAATCCTTCTCCCTCAAACAATAGCTGTCAGCCTGCTCTCTATGTGTCTATCTCTATTTTACTTGTTAGTTCATTTTGTTTATTAGATTCCACGTATGAGTGAAATATATAGTACTTATTTTTTTCTGACTGGCTTCTATTACTTAGCATAATACTCACCACATCCATCAGTGCTATTGCAAAGGTAAGATTTCTTTTTTTTTCAGTTGAGTAATATTCCAGTGTATAAATATACCACAGCTTTTTTTTATCTTGTGAAACGCACTTGGGCTGCTTTCCAATCTTGGCTATTGTAAATAACACTAAAATGAACACAGGGGTGCAGATATTCTTTCAAATCAGTGTTTCAGGTTTCTTTGGATACATTTCTGGAAGTAGAATCTCTGGGTCATGAGGCAGTTCCATTTTTTTAATTTTTGAGGTGACTCCATACTACTTTCCACAGTGACTGTACCAATTTGCATTCCTACAAACAAAAGGGTTCCCTTTTCTCCACATCCTCACCAACCCTTGTTGTTTGTTGATTTATTGCTGACAGCCATTCTGACAAGTATGAGGTGATATCTCATTGTGGTTTTAATTTGTACTTATCTGATGATTAGTGACATTGAGCATCTTTTTATATGTCTCTTGGCCATCCGTATGTCCTCTTTGGAGAAATGTCTATTCAGACCCTTTGCCCATTTTAAAATTGGATTGTTTGTTTTTTGGTGTTGAGTTTATAAGTGTTAAGCAAACAAAAGGGGAGTTTGGCTGCCCACCAACACCCATATGCAAATCCTGGAGGCAGAGATTGATGGGGAAAGAAGGAGGTCTTTTTTAAAAATGTTGGACAGTTTGGGAGGACTCCCCTTCTCCAGGCCCATCTTTTCCTCGGAACAAAAGCCAAACCCAGCCATTCCTACAGAAAAGCCCAAAGCCCAGAACAATGCCCAGAATTCCTGCACCATCCATCCTCTGGAGCCTGAGGTGGCTAAGTGGCTGGCTATCTGGCTTCAGGCTCCTTCCTGGGGTCTGCATATGTTGTCAGTGCCACCATTTGCTACACAGCTTCCAGGGTGAGAAGAGGCCTCACAGGATCCAGACTACATGTCCATCAGGTGTGTCTAAGAGGAAGCATGCACTCTTCTCTTAGATCTCCCGGCCCAAACTTCTACTGCACTCTGGGTTGGCCCAGATCCTCCCACCCCTACCCTGGCCAATCCTGTCCTTTTTTCAGGCTCGACTGACAGGACAGCATCTTCTCCTGCGACCATGTTGATCTCCATGGTCACATGTGGCTGCATCTCCTGGTCCCACTCCTACCCAGAGACCCAGAGACTGGAAAGGAGGAGAAGGGCTTTTAGCCTTGTGCACACTTGACACAATGACTTCCTCCTGCCAGCCTTTGGGGTCGGGAACCTGTCATTACACGCAGCACTAGCTCCTCCTTCCTGCAGCCCCTCCCCTCTGTTCCTGCTTACATTCAGGGCACTGGCCAAGTCTGTCCAGACCTATCTGTATCATAAGTTCTTTATAAATTATGGATATTAAGCCCTCATCAGGTATATTTGGAGAATATGTTCTTCCATTCAGTGGGGTTTGCTTTCATTTTGTTGATCATTTCTTTTGCCGTGCAAAAACTTTTTAGTTTGAGGTAGTGCCATTTGTTTGTTTTTCTTTTTGTTTCCTTTGCCAGAGTAGATATATCAGAAAAAAATATTGCTAAAAAAAAGTCCAAGATTTTAATGCCTATGTTTCCTTGTAAGATTTTTATGATTTTGAGTTGAGTATTTAAATCAAATCCATTTTGAATTCATTCTTGTGTGTAGTGGAAGAAGGTGGTCTAGTTTCATTTTTTTGCATGTATCTGTTTAATGTTCCCAACACCATTACTTGAATAGACTATCTTTACCCCATTGTATGTTCTTACCTCCTTTGTCAATTATTAATTGACTATAAATGTCTTGTTGTTGTTGTTGTTTTTCTTCTGGGCTCTCTATTCTGTTCCATTAATTTATATGTCTGTTTTTATGCCAGTACCATGCTGTTTTGATTACTATGGCCTTGTAGTATAATTTGATATCAGCATGATTCCTTTTATCAGCTTTTTTCTTTTTTCTCAATATCGCTGTTGATAAATGAGATCTTTAAATGACATCAGTTATGTAAACTCTATAACATGAGTTAAAGGTATTTAAGTATTTTAATTTATGAAAACTAAAGTATCCATTGTCATTATTTTAGTTAATGCCCTTTTAATCTTAATTCCCTTATATGATTTGAGAGTAGAGTAATATTATATGACTTCTCTATATTTAAGGCCTCTTTTTCACTCCTCACCCCAAATCTTCTCTCACTGACTGATCACCACCCTCCCCCACACACTTTGGTACTACGTAAAGATTTCATTTAAAACCCCAAGGGTAATTTATTCCAATCATGCCACTTATCCTTTGGCTTCATCTGAAATGTAAGACTTTTGTCACCCAGCCTCACCCAGATTCTTGTCCTTTGACTACTCTATGTATTTTCCCTGAAACTCATTCTTATCAAGCCTTACTTCCTCCATAATGTTTTCATGATGCCCTCAGCAATCCTTCTTCCATTACAGCAAACTACCATGAAGCATGTTACTTCACAGTTGGACTCCTTCCCTGGTAAATTTTTTGGGTGGATGCTGATCCAAGGTCTGGGAGATGATATTGGCATTCTCCTGGATCTTCATAGCTACTTTAAAGTCATTACTCTTCTTCCCTAGGGCAAAACCCCTTATTTCTGAGAGGTTCATGGCATTTGGTTGTATCACTCTTCTTTTTTAATTGTCATATAACATTATCATAGTTTCAGATAATAACATACTGATTTGATATTTCTATATAGTGCATAATGATCACTACATGAATCCTAGTTAACATCTATCACCATACATAGTTAGAAATATTTTTGTAATGAGAACTTTTAAGATTTATTTTCTTAGCAACTTTCAAATACAGAGTGGGACAAAAGTAGGTTACAATTATGAGTACATGAAACACAGTTTATTCCTGTATTATTATTGTATTATTTTCCATATGAACAACAATAAACCTACATTTGCCCCACCCTGTATGTAGTAACTGTATTATATACCTAGTTACCGTGACTTATTTTTTTCTTATTTTTGATTTATTTTTTTAGAGGGGAAAGAAGGGAGAAATAGATGGATAGAAACATTGATATGAGATAGAAGCATTGATTGGTTGCCTTTGGCACACACCCCAACCACGGACAAATCCTCAATCCAGGCACATGCCCTGACTGCGAATTGAACTGGTGACCTTTCTGAGGAGGACAATGCCCAACCAACTGAGCCCCACCAGCTGGGGTGATTTCTTTACTTTATAATTAGAGGTCAACCTTTTGACCCCTTTACCCATTTAGCCCATCCACCACCCTCTGGTTCAGGCAATCATCAGTCTGTTCTCTATAAGGTTGAGGTTCCCCAACAACAAAAGTGAGATCATACAGTATTTACCTTTCTCTGCCTGACCTTTTTCACTTAGCATAATGCCCCCAGGGTCAATTCATGTTGTCAAAAAAGGCAGGATTACTTTCTTTTTATGGTTGAATAATACTGCATTTTATACATGTCACTTTTTTTAATTCCTTTATCTGTTCATAGAAACAGGCTGCTTCCATATCTTGGTTACTTTAAATAATGTTGCAATGAATGTAGGGGCACATATACCTTTTCAAGTTAATGTTTCCATTTTCTTTGGATAAACATCCAGATATAAAGAAGTGCTGGATCATATGGTAGTTCTGCTTTCAGTTTTTGAGGAATCTTCATACTGCTTTCCATAGTGGCTATACCAGTTTACATTCCCATCAACAATACAGGGTTTCCTTTGCTCCACATCCTTCCCAACACTTGTTATTTCTTATAATAGCATTTGTAATGTGTGAGGTGATATCTCATTGTGATTTTGACTTGTATTTCCCTCATGACTAGTGGCATTGAACATCTTTTTTATGTACCTATTTGTCATCTGCATATATTCTTTGGAAAAATGTCTATTCAGACATTTTGCCCTTTAAAAAAATTGGCTTCTTTATTTCTATTGAATTGTATGAGCTTTTTAAAAAAATATTTTTAATATTAAACCCTTATCAGGTATATGCCTTGCAAATATTTTTCCCCATGCTGTAGGTTGCCCTTTCGTATCCTGTATGGTTTGCTTTGCTATGCAGAAGTTTTTCAGTTTGATGTAACTCCATTTGTTTATTTTTGCTTTTGTTTCCTTTGGTTTTGGTATCGAATTTACAAAATCATGCCAATATCAGTGTCAAGGAGCTTAACACCTATGTTCCATCAATTTTGAGTTAAATTTTATATATAGTATAAGATAGTGATCCAGTTTCATTCTTTTGCATGTTGCTGTCTAATTTTTTCCAGCACCATTTATTGAAGAGACAATCCATTCCACATTGTACAAGTATATTCTTGGCTACTTTGTGGTAAAGTAATTGACCATATAGGCATGGGTTTATTTCTGAGCTTTCTATTCTATTCCATTGATCTGTGTGTCTGTTTTTATGCCAATACCATACTCTTTTAATTAATTAGCCTTAAAATATAGTTTGAAATCATAAAGTGTGATGCCTTTAGCTTTTTTCTTCTTTCTTAAGAATTCTTTAGAAACTTGAGTTCATTTTTTTGTTCCATACCAATTTTAGATTTTTTCTCTAGTTCTGTGAAAAATGCCATTGTAATTTTGGTAGGGATTGTATTGAATCCACAGATTTCTTTGGGTACTATGGACATTTTAACAGTATTAATTCTTACAACCCATGAGCATGGGATTTTTTTTCACTTTGTGTAGTCTTTAATTTCTTCATCAATATTTTTATAGTTTTCAGTGTATAGATAGTTCATTTCCTTGGATAAATTTTTATCTAGGTATTTCATTCTTTTTGATGCAATTGTAAATGAAGCTGTTTTCTTAATTTTTCTTTCTGATCATTTGTTATTAGTGTATAGGAACACAACAGATTTTTGAATATTGATTTTGTATCTTGCAAATTTACTGTATTCATTTATTAGTTCTAACAGTTGTTTTATTTATTTATTTTTTGGTGGCGTCTTTAGGGTTTTCTGTATTATATTATCACATTCTCTGCAAATTGCATAAGTTTTACTTCTTCTTTTCCAGTGTGGATGCCTTTTATTCCTTTTTTTCTTGCCTAATAACTCCAGCTAGGACTTCTAATACTTTCTTAAATAGAAGTGGTGAGAGTGAGCATCCTTGTGTTTTACCCGAGCTTAGATGTATTTTCCAGCTTTTCACTGTTGAGTATGCTATTAGCCTTGGACTTGTCAGCTTTTCATATATGACCTTTATTGTATTGAGGTATGCTCCCTCTATACTCACTTTTTTGAGAACGTTATCATAATTGAACATTGAATTGCACTGAATACTATTTTTGCATCTATTGAGATGACCATATTATTTTCATTCTTCATTTTGTTAATATAGTACACCTGGTGATTGATTTATGGATGTTGAACCATCCTTGGAATAACTCCACTTGATCATGGTATATGATCTTTGTAATATATTGTTGAATTCAGTTTGCTAATATTTTGTTAAGAATTTTTACATTTATGTTTATCAAGAACATTGGTCTCTAATTTTCTTTTTTTGTGGTTTCCTTGTCTGGTTTTGGTATAAAAATAATGCTTGCCTTTAAAAGTGCACTCATTCCTTTTTAATTTTTTGGAAGAGTTTGAGAAGGACTTACATTCTTTGAATACTTGATAGAACTCACCAGTGAAGCTGTCTGTTTCTGGACTTCTGTTTGTTGGGAGGTTTTTGATTATTGATTCAATCATGAGACTGGTGGTTGGTCTGTTCATGTTTTCTATTTCTTCAAGATCCAGTCTCAGAAGATTGTATATCTAGAAATTTACTCATTTCTTCTAGGTTTTCCAATTTGTTAGCATATAATATTTCATAGTATTCTCTCATGACCCCTTGGTATTTCTGTGAATGAGTTGAAACATCTCCCCTTTCCTATCTGATTTTATTTATTTGAACCCTCTCCCTTTTTTTCTTGGTTAGTGTAGCTAAAGGTTTGTCTATTTTGCTCATTTTTTCAATGAACAAACTTTTAGTTAATCTTTTCTCCTGACTTTTTAGTCTCTATTTCATTTACTTCTGCTCTGATCTTTATTATGTTCTTTCTTCTACTACTTTTGGGCTTTGTTTGTTCTTTTTGTAGTCCTTTTAGACGGGGGAATGCTGTAACCACTTGTGCTTACCAGCCCCTTGTGTGGGAGGGGGGTTTGCAACTGCTGGCACTTGCAGATTTTAGTGCAGGAGCCAGAGAATGCCTACACTGTTCATGTTCCCTTGCCCCAGGAAGGGAATGGTGGAGTGTTGCAACTGCCTCTACTCTGGTTTCAACAACGTGGTGGGATAGAACCACAACCACTAGCCCCTTCCTGTCTTAGCAGGGCAGCTGATGGTGCATCTGAACTCATCCACCTGAGTTAGCAGTCAGGTAGAGGCAATAATGGCATCAACTAGTGCCTCTGTCCTTTGGGGAGCATTTTGACTGGCTCCCAGCTCTCCAGCCAATGCTTTGATGTCAGAAGATGAATTTCCTTCACTTATAGGTTCTTTTCAAATTGCATTTTTTTTCTACTTGGTCTTGGGGCGAGTAAGGCCACATGTGATCCCTTTAGGAGGGGAGTCTCAGTTTCCTATTGTACTTACGGTGTCTTACATATTAGCCTTGTTGGTTTTCTAAGCCAAATATTTTAGGGACTCATCTCTCTGGTGCAGCTCCTAGGGTTTGGGGTGCCAGATGTGGGAAACTAACCCCCTTCTCCCTCTGGGGGAAGCACCTATCTGGTGAGATCCCTCCCAACTGTGTGTTGCCATGCTTGGGTGTGTGTGTGGGGGGGTGTGTGTGTGTGTGTGTGTGTGTGTGTGTTTAGCAAGACCTTGTCTCCACCTCTCTACCCATCTGGATGTGGTCTTTTTATCCTTTGTTGTGGAGAGCAGTTTGTCTTTTCAGATCATTTACAGCATGTGTAACAGCTGTAAATGTGGTGCGTCTGTAAGAGAGGGTGAGTTAAGGATTCTTCCTATACCACTATCTTGGACTTGTCCCCTTGAATTTATATCTAGCCAGAACTATGACTATCTATTTCTTCTAATTCTCACATCTACTCCCTGCATTTGATTATTATTCCCAGTTACAGATGAAGGACTTGTCATTGAGAGAAAGCAAGCCAGCTTAACACAACCAATAAGACTTAGAGAGCCAGAATTGGAGTCCAAACCTGCTGACTTTCACATCCCATATCATTACACTGCTTCCTGCCCCAGAGAACTTGGGTGCTCTTCTGAATGAAAGGAAAATGTGAATGTATATCAGCCTAGTGAAAACCAGCTGCTGCTTTGTTTTTTTCAGTTAATATATATGACATAAGGTAGAAAATACCTGAATAGCAGAGTTATTAGTTAAGTGATCAAACGTTTTTATCTACTGCAGTCTAAGAACCATTTTTATTTCCTCACTACATGGAGTTGAAGAAATTACTCATCAGGTACACAGACGTGAGAATCAAAATGCTCTGGCTTCAAGTCAGAGCTTTGGAATATTGTGTAAATAATTTAAATTCTGTATAACAATAATATTTCACAGGATTGTCAAGAAGATTAAATGAGATAAATACACATTTTTGCATATAGTTATTCCTCAATAAACTTTAGCAGCTTCTCTCATCACTCCCCCAAAAGAAACCTTAATAATTTTTTCTTGCAAAAGTGGTGTATGTTTTATTTGAAATATATTACATTAAAGTCAGTTATTTGAGAATTTTAGATAAGTAGATAAGTATCTGTAAACATTACAAAATCAGTCTTAGGAACCATTGCTTTGCAAAACAATGTGTTTGTTAGGTTAAACTAAAGAAAATAATTAGTGTTTCGGTGTCAGTTGGATCAGAAAAATTTTTTTAAATTGTTAAAATTTTCACTTTTCAAGTAGTTTGTCATTATTTAGTAATGACATATAACCACACAATTTTCAGAGACCTGATTCTGTCACACAGGAGCATCCTGATAACCTGCACAATGAGATGTACCCTCAGAGTCAAATCAGAAAGCATTTGGATTCAGTCTGGAAATTTGTTCTCTGTGTCAGTGCAGAAGGAATTATGTGATTCAAAAAACTCACTAGGATTATGTGATATGAGCTTTAGACATGTTTTGTCCTTGTTATTGATTTGACTTTCATTTACTCATGCAGATAATTCCTTTTCTTCTCACTCAAAACTCCCCAAAACCCATTGTCTCTTACATGTCAGTTGTAATGAAGAGACGTGCAGGACTTAGTATATTTAGTAAGTCAACTACTATACTGAAATAATAATGTGAAAATGAAAATAAAATATAACTATTTATTGAAGTTGGACCTGCTTTTCAATTTTTCTAAAAACAAGGTTTTAAAAAATATTTCCTTTGCTGACAGATAACACGTTTTTACATTTTCGTAGGTAATAGAACAGATGGCTATTCTTTCTGTGATTTTTTTCCTTCGGTACTTTGACTCTGTCCTTGAGAAGAGCTTGCTTTCTTTTCTCCTTGCCTCTTTGTAATAACAACCTCAAGTTCACAAATATAGAAAACACAGAAAAGGAATAAACTGAATAAGTATATAGCAAGAATTTTTAAAATGTTCAAATTATTTTCTGCTCATTATGACATTGACATCTGTACTTCCTGAGATAGCTCTGGCTATTACTTTACAATGAACACCATTAAACAAAAAATTACAATAATGTTATTTAAAAGGTTGTCCTCTTTCAAGTTAAATCCAAAGTTGGAGTTGTCATTTATCCTTTCTTTAAATACCGCTCTTTCCTAGGAATTTGAAGGAGAGGCTTCTGATATACATTTTATCCCTTTCAAATTTTTGAAAAAAAATAAAATTTTACATATGCTATTTTAACAAATATTATAATTTCATAAATAATAAATTTAATAAATGTAATTATGAATATTATATTTACATGGGGGATAAATGAGTTCACTATTTTGATCTTAATCAGCCTGCCAACACAATTTTATTTTACCTTTAATTTTAACTTACATGATAAGTCAAGATAGTAAAGGAAATTCCACATACAATCATACCTCAGAGATAATTGTGGGTTCTGTTCTAGATCACCATTATAAAGTGAGTATTGCAATAAAATAAGTCATAATCTTTTTGCTGGTGGAGGGTTTTACCTTGATTTTGTGAAAAGGCACTACCCGCGAGACCCGATAAAATGAGGTATGCCTGTATGTATTTGTAGTAAAGGAAGTAATAAAATACTAACTCCTAAAGCTTTAAATAAAAAAAATATAAAGATTAAAAAATTGTATATTTGGGTTCCAGAGCCCTAGAACCCTAGTTTATAATCTCATTGCAACTGCCTTGTCTTTTCAACACACATATCTCTCTGATGAAAGAACCCTCTATTATTCCATCAGGTACAGATCACTGCTTTTTTTTACCTCAAATGTTTTTAATCCTCCAAATAAAATAAAGCTTAGGAATGCAGAGTGTGTGTCCAAAATGCCTTTAGCTCATTGACATTCCTGATGCAAGTTTACTGTTGAAATGATTTCTTAGCTAACTCTCGATACGTTCTGTAAACCATAAAAACATCATTGAGAAGTGCACATCAGTGAAAGGGGGGATAGCCAGAATTACTGTAATGAGATGTGACTGCAGGGGTCTGGTGCTGCAGAATTTTGATATGCATAAAAATAAAATCAGATCTGATGTGCACATTATTATTTCCAAATGTCACTTCTTTATGAAAAATGATATCAGATTATGTTTTTAGGAATGTATAAGTGAAAAGAATAATTCCCCACAGCTACAGGGAATTCTTGCAATGCTTGTCTGAAAATGACTACAGCAGGGCTTTAAGCAAGTAAAAGATTTATCTTCGAAGGTGACTATTTCTCTGCTTTAGTCAGACTGAACATATTAAAAATGAGGTTGGCAACATGTACATTCATATGTACTTGTTATGCATGGTCCCATAAAAATATGCATTTGGGAAAGACATTACAATCTCAGTTTCTTGTAAAGACAGCAGGACTTAATGGGCCAGAAAGCAGGTGTGCAATCCAAGGAGAAATTGCTCTATAACCATGCAGTACTATGCTTGGGCAGAATCATGGGTTTGTTTTTCTTTCCAATATCATCGCACAGCCTATTTAGATGCTTTCTATAAAATTATGCCCAATGATCCACATTTTGGGTTGTGTCGAAGTATTTTATTAACAATAAGTCAAGCTACTGCCAGAGCCAGTGAAGTTCTTTTGTAATGCTCAGTGCGGAGACGAGGGGTAACCTGTGTTTTATGGGCAAATTATATAATATTAGAACCTACTTAATGGTATGTAATATGTTTTAATGAACATTATATTACTCCAAGTATATACTAATGCCATTTTTAAAGTATACTATGCATTTGTAGAGTTTTAGGTACAATCCAAGATATCTCCATTCAAAATAAATTTTTCTTGCTTAAGAAAACTGCCTTTCCAGAAACATAATCCCTTTTATGTTCCTAAATACCACAAATATGTAACTTAAGAGGTTAATTAAAATTACTTTCAATAATAATATATTTTATTATAATCCCTTATCTAGTGTATGTACATAACAGCATTATAATTAACACCAGGCTTTAATAGGTACATAACAGCAAATGAAAATAGTATGTACAACATCATTAGGGAAATGTAAATTAAAATCAGAATGGGAAGCCATTCTACATCTATTAGAAAGGCAAAATTTAACATTGTTGACAATACCAAGTGACAGTTTCCCCCAAGGGGACTACCAGGATAGCTAAGCATAAAATCTCCTAGAGCTCCAGATCTGATGGCTCCCCGAACTGAGCTGTGCACACACGTGGGTCTCTTTCTTTTGTTGCTATACATGCCCTATGTGGTATAGAAAAAAATGGTTCATCAAGAGGTGTAGTTGAGAGTCACCGTTAACCCTGCCTGGGAAACCTATGCAAGGGTGTTTCTGTGCATGTCGTGTTATCTTTATTCTGTATCTTTTCTAAAATATAAGGAAAACTATGGGAGCCTATTGTGCTACTTGCATTTGAAAATCATTCTGAACCCAAGATTCCTATTGGTGGTTAGAGCAGCATGGACATTTCAGGAGCTGTTGGTAAGAGGGAGTCACTTTGAATCTACCAAATGATTATTTATAGCTAATTAATCTGGAATGTAAGTCACATGGTAGAACAAGGACTATGTATTTTCTGAGTAGAAACCATGTAGACTTCTCACTATGTGCTTAAGCTCCAATTAACTTAATTTAGGAATGTTGCCCAAAACAACAATTACCGAATGTTAGTCTAAACTTTGTTTACTATCACATCCTTATCAAATGGAAGAATTCTTAACATATTATAGGCACTCAAATATTTGTTGATTAAATAAATAATTTTTTGAAAAAAATCTTACTGAACTCTGCCCTGTTTGAGGCATATTTCTAAATGAGAAAATGAATAGCAGTTAAAGCTGTGTTAATCAGCGAGGAAGGGTATCATAGGTGTGGGCTTATTTTATTGGAAACAAGACAGAGGCTGTGAGATTGTCAGCTAGTATGCACACATACTTGAAATTCAAGACAGATGCAGACCATGATAGGAAAGAAGAGTGTGTCCATGTTTTGCATCTAATTGTATAAACTAGAGAATAGAGCTGATTGCTTGTGCAAGACTTACATATACAAGCTGGGGTCTGCATGAACAGATCCAGCTGAAAATGTGAGCTTTTTAGAGACCTGGGGAGATAGTGGCTCATCTGTCTGAAAGGTGAAGAAAGTTCAGGTGTACTCCTGAGAAGTTTAATCAGTTGAGCAGGTCATGGCAGCTGCATCTTGGTAGCCGTTATGCTTGTAAATAGGGGGTTCTAAACATACCCTAGGATTCTTTTTACAGCAGAATGACTCAAGTGTATGTGTATGGTATGACGCAAGGAACTATTCTAAGATAACGACGTGTGTAGGAAAAGGCCCCCAGAAACCTCGGAAATGAGCCCAAAGGAAACCTGGACACTAGGCAGACTAACCAGTGGGTAGCTTATGGAATGCGGAGGAATCCTAGGGTTTACAATTAAATTAAGAGAGAAAGGGAAAGGAAAGAGCTGTGTCTTAGAATAAATACAAATATCTAGGATCAGCACTTGTAGCACTAGGTGCTGGGAATGTCAGTACGTGACTCAGAAGTTCAGTGTTCATGGATAAGCCCAATCTCCGAGGGTGACCAGATAGGTAGACTATGAGGCTGTCACTCATAAGTTTATATTCATCTGGCAGTTCCTGCTTTGTCTTTGCATACTGTCTTTTCCAACTTCTCCATCATGTTCATTTTTGGCTGACTGTTAGCAGGCTTAGTCATAGAACAGAGTCCTGACTCAATCCTGAACCCAGGAATTAGATTTGCAACTTCAGCTTTTGGCTTTTGGAGGGCATTATGAAATGATCGAACCACTTCATCATTATTTTCTATTTGGGAACTCAAATTGAAATTTTCATGAAATGCACTGTTACTTATTTCTTTACCTAAATTCTAGAAATTGTCCTAACATCACCATAAGGAGCAACAAGTGCAGACCCTACTCTGTAAAATGCACTCCTGGGGACTCCTTAGAGAGAAGACAACAGCACATGCTTTAGAAAGGCGACAGTTTTTCTCTTGGAGCAGAATCTTTACCAATGTTCTCTTTCTAATATGAAACAGAGTTGAGCTTCCCTGTACTTTACCTAAGCCTTATTAAAGAAAGTGCTGTTTAAAACTACCACCCACTATCTTTTGCTTCTTAGCCCAGATTAGATTATTGCTCTCATTACAGTGGCATAGAAATTTGCTGGACAGGAAAAATAGTTAATCATACACAGAATCTGATTTTTGGGCACTATGTTTTACTAGAGAGAAATGTAGTTTTATGTTGTTGAATAATAAGGAATGTATTCATAGTGTATGGTTTAGTTTTTCCTTATGTTTTAGAGCTCAGATCAGTTATGAGATGGTGTGAGAATATGCTTCCTGGAATTAAAAATTATGTAAAGAGTTTCCTCTCAGTAAGCCTCTTGATTCTTTTTATGCCTAGAAGGGAAAAATTAAAATAACCTCCCAGGCATAAATTTGAAAATAATCCCATTTTCTACTTCCTGCTAGGATCTTCGCTTTAGCCTAGCTTAAATATATGTCTGTTAAAATAAACTTTCTGTGACCACAGCCTTAAGTATTTACAGATGCTGTAATTCGGTCATCTGTTTGTGCTTTTCTTTCAAGAAAATTCATCAGAAACTACCAAGGGAAATTGCTGGTTATTTTCTGTGGTCGCTAGCTTTCTGCTAACAACTTATTTTCTTCACACCAACAAAGCAAATCTCCCATTACAGCATTCTTAGCCTCAGGTCTAGCCTATAGTTTCTTCATGTCGCGTGACCTAAAATATGTACCAGTGACTTGGTGAAATGCAGAGATACATAAATTATCAATCAGTAGGAGTTATCCCTCCATATAGCCACTGTATACATTTTTTTCTAGTCAGCCTATTATATAATGTACATGAAGATGTGATTAAGTCTGAGACAAAGAGTAACAAGAAGGCAGAGATCATGGGGGTGGACAATGGAGAAGACACAGACATGTACATGAACGCACAAATCAAGGAAAGTAGGAGGTTGTAGCAAATGTAAGTAAATGAAACAAGAAATTAACCACAGAGCCAGAGCTTTTGTGGTCAAGGCCATATAGTGAATAAAGTGTACATATTACCCAGTGGAAGAGCGTTACAGGAGCTTGAAGTCTGGATAGTCTGTGCCAGAAATTAGAGGTGAGTAAACATCTCTATCTTGAGCCTAGAAAAGATTTGAAGTATTTAGAAAATTGTGAGAAACCATAGTCAAAGGAAAATCCTGAGATAAGAATTTTATAAGCCGCTACTAAAAGGAATAGAAAGTTCATAGGAATCTAATGTTATAGAAAGTTGGTAAACAGCTTGATCATCTATGCAGCTATAGAAAGGTGATGTGATTTGTCTAGGATTTGGAATGTGGCCTAATTTTAAGACAATGTCCATTAAGACAATGGACATTTGCTTCGGGAGCATTTTCACACCAGTCCCTGGTTCTACATATTTATGCTGACCTCGCCCATGGGTGGCAGCATAGCCAAGTTTACAAAGATATTTTTACATCAAGGATTAGAAAGTATATATGTACATACTCAGGTGAAAGCAGAAACTCAGGATCATAATGCCTTAAGGTTTGAAAAATTCATTTCTGATTTGCATACTCTGCTGTTACTGGATTTTTTTCCCTAACATTTTTGTATCTGCCTGAAAGAATTTTGCTTACATGATTTTGAAAGACTCCTTTGAGAGGCTGCCCCTAGGGAGTCTATTTCACAGCATCATAGTCTTAACTCATTTAGGTTTTCTTTACATTTAATCAATAATTTCTTCTATTAATTTAATCTTAATGAGGACATTTTAACAAATTTTAACTTTGCATCCTATAGTTTTCCAACCCCAGGATTTCAGAAATTAAAGAACTTTCTGGTAGTCTAGGTACAGAAGAATTTAATAAGTAGTCCCTTTGCCTGGGTCGCCAGTAAAAGGGGACAATACATCCCCTTATATTAGTATTATAATAATTGCATTGTGACTGTATTTTTTAACATCACTGAAGAAACTGAACCTCAAAAAAAGTCAAAGCTATATAGTTGTGTTTATTTTTATTATTTATTAATAATAACACCTAACGTAAAAGTTATAAACACTGATCAGTATTTATACTTGATACATCCCTCTTCTGTTAGACCATTATACATTTACTGTTTCCAGTGACATATTATTGCTTCTAGATAACTCGTACAAAATATCAGGTTTGAGTCATGAGTAAATGAAATAGGGATTTCAGATAATGCTGTAGTCAGCTGTATACAAGGTAAGATAAAGAAAATGACTGAGAAATTACTTGTAATGAGAAAGAATATCAAGCAAGAATGAATTGAATATATAAGTAACTATCCATAAGTCCTCCCCCCCCTCCACCCTTGCCACCTCCCTTCTGTGGAGAACAGGATCAATAAAATGGCACTGGTCTGGTCAAGAAAGGATAAGGTATATAAAACAAAGTGGAGTCACTTATGACAATCAAGATGACTGCCATGACACTTTGGTGCAAGGAAAGTGTCAAGAAGGAAACTACCTAAACCACACCAGACACACCCGGCAAGGAGGCAAACCTAAGATATCTGCACACGTGACCAGAACAGCTGTGTCTGCAGAGCGGGACCACTCACAGATAGGCTTCTGGGGGAACTCCCCACTCACCATCAGGGGTGCCAAGACACTTTCCAAGAGGCACGGGGTGGGTGGAGTACACCACCTCAAGGTATAACTGAGGCAGGCTCCAGACCAGTGCTGAGACAACTGAGCTCCGCACACCAGAGTGCTGCTCCGCGCCACACTGATTTCCCAGGGCACTGGCCTCTGAAGGCTCAGCTGCCCTGGATTGAGACTGTACCATCTCCAACCTATGAGACTGGCTCTTCCATGCAAGATGCTGACAGCTTCCTTGCCCACCATGCTGTCTCCTGGACCTGTTGGCTGAGACTCTGGGATTTGGGTTTTTTATCCCCCATTGAGTGCTATGCGTTATATTCCTTTTAGATTATTAGAGTGTGAGTAGGATTTAATGTACATCGATGTTCTACTTTGAATGAACATGCATTCAATGAAAGCTGAGTGAATAGCATAGTTGCCTCACATGACTCTTGCCTGTGTCTTGGTGCCGGGTCACTCCATCGGCAGCTAGCCAAGCAGTCGCACAGTTGACTTATAGGAAAGACTAATCACAAAACACACTCACAATGTTAGGCGTGGTTGGCATCAGTGAATACAAGAGTGGCTAGTGAAACAGATCTATAATAAGGCTGGTAGTCAAGAAGTTGAACTTTTAAAAAAAACTTGTCCAAGTATAGCTGGTTAAGGTGGCAGGTTGAATTAACATACGCTAAACAATTATTTAAGGGAGCTACCAAACTTTTGTGAAAATCTTAGCTCTGGGACAGAAACTTGAAAAAGGTCTGACTCTTAAGAGGAGGCCAAAACCATCCTTCCAGTGGAAGATCCCTGGTATGACACCGAGGTACAAGATCATAAGAAACTGCCCATACAAACTGTTGAGGATGTGTGGATAGACCTCACTGGTCCAAGAAACTTGGAACTACTCATTAATAGAGCTGATAAGAAAGTGCCAGCACTTCTGAAGACATTATCTCAGATAGTTGCCGATAGGCATAAAGGCAAAAATTCAGTGTGCAAAATTATACAGAGAAGTAAGTCAGCTGACAGTGTTAGGGTTCCTTTTGATGATGACCTTAAACCTTAAAATCCTCACCCAGAGGATCCAGGAAATTATGATAACACACCAGATGATTTATATGCTGCCAGACCGTCAGTGTTAGGAAGCAAATAGTAGACTATAATCATGGACAAGGAGGGCCACAATACACGGAGGAAGGCAGAGGCTACACCAGGCCAAAACTGCAGATTTACGACAGTAGATTTTCAGCAAAAGGACATGACAGATGTAGATTGGTTAGCTATGATTTGGGACAAAGGAACCAATAGCCTTTTATTCACAGAAACAGAAAGGAGGCAAATTTTAGGCATTTCAGAACAAAATGCAGTTAGCATTGCTGGGGCTAATGCATAACGGACCAAATCAAACTCAAGCAGTGGGATTGGTTAGCAAGGGTATGGAGAGCAGCACAACCCACAAGTAACGTTATAGCATATAGAGATCACATGAAATGGCCAGACCTTAAGCAGGCAATTAATATCACTATAAAATTGGCAATTTTGTCTCTGGTTTATGACAGATCAGGAATAAATATGCCTTTGCAGGTGCCAGCAACACCGGGCATGAAAAAGGTAAACCTTGAGGCACGCCGCCTCCCTTAAAAATGCCATATATGCAAGCTACGGCTCAGGCCAGGGAGGCTGAGGACATACTGGATATATTTATCATGAATTGAATGGCCAACCTAAATTCACATGTAATGGCCAAAATACAGAAAAACAGATCAGGACCCCTGAGGTGGAATAATACTCCAAGGCAGAACTTTAGCTGAGGGTGGGAGGACAACGATGGACATTGGCAATCACCCCAAAAAGGAACTGGCAACAGCCAGGTAGGAATTATCAGCCTCAACCTCAAAGAAAACAATTGGATTCCTAATAGAAACCCGGGATGGAATTAATTTATACCCAGAAACAATAAGGCAGGTCAGAATTTTAAGCCTGGGCAAAGCAACATGGAACAGATGTAAAAACAGGTCAGAAAAGTTTTTCAAAACTTCTTTTCAAACAATGGTCAGTCCTGCACTGAGACCTGGGGCAGCAGATATTAGACGATAGGCTTATGTTAAGCTTAAAATCCTTGTAAATAATCAGGAAAATGTAGGCGAATTTCTTACAGACATGGAATCCCAAATAACCTTAGTTAAAGGTTTTAAAATAGAAAAAGGATTTGCTATTAATGTAGAAGAACTAGATGGTAAAATTATACAATGCTTGCTATTAAATTCTTTATTCTTAGATATAATTTAGAACCTTTAGAAGTAAGAGGATATATAGTATCTACTGTTGAAAATATATTAGGAATAGATAATTTACCAATTTTTAAGATTTTATTCCATAGAAAACCCCTAAATTATATAAAGTAAATGTAGCACAGATAAAAATAAAGCCAGTTGAGCTTCCTAAACCCTCCAAAACTATACATACTAAACAATATCCCCTTAAGGGAGGACACAAAGAAATAAGAGAAAAAATACACAACTTTTAAGGGACAATATCATAGAAAAAGGGAAATCTAATCTTTATAACAGCCTAGTATGGCCATCCTTAAGCCTAATGGTCAGTGTAAATTAACTATAGATTATAGAAATCTTCATCAATTTTCACCTAAAATGGAGTCCTGCCAGATGCGGAGGAAGTCATAAATAGAATTACAGCTAGAAACTTCCCAAGTATTTTGTCACTATTGGCATGTCAGACATGTTTGCTATACCCATTGCAAAAATCCAGGGAATATATTACATGTAGCTGGGAAGGCACACAATACCAATTTAAAAGATTGCCACAGGGGTATTTAAATAGTCCAGTTATAGCTCATTCATTATTAACCTCACAAATAGATATCAGGAAATTTAATTTTTTAATCATCTCAGGTAGTCGATATCATCATGACACGATGATTGGAGCTACTGAGGAGGGAAAATACAGACTAATTGAGGAACTTAGGGCCAAAGGTGGACAATTAATGAGAAAAAGACCCGCAGCCCAGATATATCAGCAACGTTTTTAGGAATACAGCGATCATGTGAAGGCAGAAAGTTTCCAAATTCAGCAATGGATATAATAATGGCACTCAAACAGCCTACTAATAACACTGAGGCACAGCATTTAAGTGGACTCTTTGGCGCAACTAAGTTATCCTAAAAAGGGTGATCAAATCAGATTGGACTTAATATACTCTAATGACTATGGCACTTGGGCCCTATGGACCAAGAGTAGCCAAGATAAATTATTTAAACCAGCTGGTTTCTGGACCAAGTACTTTCCATATGCCTCAAGCAAATACTCTAATTTAGAAAAAATGATATGGCTTCTTTTTGAACTAAAAGCTACTGAGCCTCTCACTGGTAATGTTCCAATAATCAAAAGATCTCAAATACCAGTGCTGGCCTGGACAAAACTCAGTCCTAAAGAAGCGGTCAGAGTAATTCTGAACCAGAAGGTCCTGACACGGAAGTGGCACATCCAGAGTAAGGATGTGACTGCACAAGGACAACCAAGTTTCCTCACAGAGGAAAGTCACCAAGCAGAGAGAGGCTTGCCGGAAATAACTCTGAGGGAGGAGATAAAATCCATGCCCCCACAGGCAAGTGGTGCCCCTCCTGGTTTGACTCTCTAATTCCTGGTCTACAGACAGCTCCTCAGTCACTGAAAGTGGACCCAGAAAATGGGCAGCAAGAACTTTCAGGCTCAGGAATACCAAAACACCGAAGCTCACTGGTGAGTTAAAATCAGGACAACATGCTGAACTTATTGCTCATTGTGGTAGCGTTTGCAGTGAGACACTCACTAGGGGAAAAACAAAAAGTAATTTACATTTTTATAGATTCATGGACAGTAGCAAATGATATTACAATTTGGTCTCAAAAGTGGGCAAAAGTGGATTTTAAAATTAATGGCAGGGTGGTCTGGTCCAGAAACTACTGGTTAGAATTATTTGAAACCAGTAAGAAAATTAATATATATGTAACACATCTCTGCCCATCAAAAAGGTGGCTCAAAGGAGACAACCTTTAATAATATAGTAGATAACCCTGGCTGGTGTGGCTCAGTGGATTTGGTGCCAGCCTGCGAACCGAAAGGTCGCCAGTTTGATTCCCAGTCAGGGCGCCTGCCTGGGCTGTGGGCCGGGTTTCCACCTCGGGACGTGCGAGAGACAACCAACTGATATATATCGAGGTTTCTCTCGCTCTTTCTCCCTCCCTTCCCATCTCTCTGAAAATAAATAAATAAAATCTTAAAAATATATAGTAGACAGATTAACAAGGGAAGAGGTACCCAAAAGAAAATCCCTCAAAGGTAAATAAAATCGTCTACTGAATTTAAGGACTATGAGGTCTGGCCAGCCGAAGTATCTCCAATAAGTATAATTAAAACAGAACAATAGAATAACTTGGGCACTGCTATTTAATATAAATATAACAGTCTACACATTACACCATAGTGTGACTAAATGCACAAACACATGGCAGAAATTCACATGTGAGAACTGGATTAGAGCTCCATTCATTAGCAAACCAGTTTGGATGGCTGAGGATCAAGCTAGAGACAGACTGGGACAAAACATGGATAGCCTATGGTCATTATAAGAGGATCATGGGGCAAATGGCATCCTTGGTCAATGGGCCACAGGTACCCCAAACTTCATAATTTAGCATATCAGATATATTTGATTGGACCAAAATTAAGTTATACTCTAAGGTGGACAGTGATATATCTAGCAGATATGTTAATGATACCTATAAGACGACAAACATATATTGCAAACTAGCCATCAGCAGGAATCACATACACTTATATTAATGTTAGCATTTTTCCCTAAGAAAGATAAAAATATATGTTTTTCTTTTTTGAAAACACATCAAAAGCTATACAACACAAAAATGTCCATTGGCGGCAAACCCTAGGAGAAGACACATGTGACTCATATCAGGTAGATGTGCCATTAGAACCATATCGCTTTTCAATGCTACAGTGCATAGCAGGAGATTGGGCAATGCTAGATTGGGTAGCACAACATCCAGTGAGAAACCATGCACCCTTATATACCAATCTACCTATTTTTGTTAAGCCATTCTCCTTCCACTCTTGCTATGTTCCAGATCATAGCCCTGGGCCATATACAATAAAGAGAGGATGCTATAATAACACCATATGTCTTAGAACAGAACATTGGAAGCCAGCATGGAACAGAGGACTCATGGGACCAAAACCTAAAATTGCAAAAGACACTAGGCCATCATCAATTAGATGGTAGCCGGCAAAAATACCGTACAGGGCTAAAGTAGCTAAACTAAAAACAACCTTTAATAAGGAACAATTTAAGGTTACTAATCTAATACCAGAATGCAAAGCAATACAAGAATTAAAATATCAAATTTATTTGCTAAATGGACTACCAAATTTAAGTCAACTAGAAAGGAAGCTATTGCAGTTAGGACTAGCAATAGGTCTAGCAGCAAATTTTATTTGGTCTGGAATAGAGGAGGGAGAAATAGCAGTATTAAGACCACAACTATTTTCAACAGAAAAGAAAAATTACCAAGATTTTAAAGAAATCCAGGATGAAGTAGATAAGATATTGCCTTCAATGAGAGAAATCAGACAAGCATTAGATTAATTCCAGGAGTGCCATAAAATAATGAAACAAACAGTAGAAGGACTACTAAACAAAACCGATATATTACTAACTAATCTCAACTCTAAGAGCAGAGTTGAGATTAGTTAGTAATATAAATGTGAAAGTTTAAATACATTTAAAGTGTGAAAGTTTATACTTGTCACTACAGTTACTAGTAGAATACTTAAGAGAATTGATCACTTTTGTTAAATCACCAAACTTATACTACACAGACCAAGCTCATGTAATTCTAGAGAGACAAGAGTAACCAGGATGGTCTTTAGAAGGCAGTTGTGTTCTACGTTTGCTTACTAAGCGTACAAGACATTGATTCAGTAATAGCTTACCCAGTAACGCCAACACCAATAACTATTAGAAATAAATTTCACACAATTTAGGAGACATTTTATATCTAAATGCATACTACATCGATGAAAAATACCTATCACAAATATCAGAAAATATTTTGTACACATTCACAGCAATCAAGCTTTCTTTTTTTTTTTTTAATTTAGATCTCATAGAAACTTGCAGACATATTATACACAACAATGGTGAAGGCGAATGGACCATCTGCTTAGACAACCATACACTAACCTATTTTGATCACAAAGTATGACAACTGACATACTAATTTTGGATGCAATTTCCTACAAAACATTAGTAATATTAGCATTTCTAACTCATCTATTCTATCATATGAAAAGATTGAAGTCAGTTATATGTACCTCCAACAGTGAAAGAACACATAGATAATATCACTTGAATAAATCCCTCATATATTACTAACACTTTAACCCAGAATGTGCACATACTAGAAAGAAAAAAGTAATGATATTTCCAAACACTTAGTCTCTAAAAATCCATGAAAAGGCTTTAGAAAAGGCAGTATGCACAGTCAATAAGGGACTGTCTTCAGAAGGAACTGCTGTGGCACTTAATAAAAAATGTTCACCATGAGGACTCATTAAGAGATCCTTGCACTTACAAATGTGCTCAGGCTCACGGGCTGACTTTAATCCCTTTGCAATAGCTGCAAAATCAATCTCCCACCTCTTAACCAACTTATGGAGTGGTAAAAAGGAAGTCATATTAAATATCTTAGTATTATAATAGCAATTACATGTATTTACTATTTCCTAAAATGACCCTGTACTATTAAATGTAAAAAGGGAAAATAATGGTTTTGCATGGATTGCAATTTATAAATATAATGGAATTTGTGTTAAAATCTGTGACAAAAATTATTCAGCCTAAATTTTTTTAATGATACACTTGTAAAAGCACAAGGATCCATGGGTACTTACCGAGGTAAAAGTATTATAGCTTGGGCACCAGATCCCAATATCAACGTATCGTGGCAAAATTGGAAAATGCATTAGGAAAAATTACATTACAAAATTTAAAATCTAATATGTTAGTAGTGCCTCCACAAGCACCTTGGCATACCTTCTGCATAATTCAGTCTTACTCTGATACCTCTATTAGTCTAAATCCTGTAGCAAGTGGAACTTTAGCAATATTATGTGAAGCAAAATATTAAAACATGCTATTATATATGGATATTCATTGTTACCTGCTAGAATTTGCAAATACGATTAAACTTATTGGCCCTGAATGTACCTTTGGACATTATCATCCTTTAAAATAAGAAAAACTTCTAATCTACAAATTAGCTAAAAACTGTGATAGCATTAATATTATTTTTCAGTGATTGCCTCAGCTCTCTTTTCCTTATCATTGTGAGAATCAAGGGGTTGAGTGCAGAGAGCAGGACCAATAAAGAGGAGCTAGTCTGGTCAAGACAGGATAAATGCTGTCCTGGATTGAGATGATACTCTCTCCAAGCTGTGAGACCGGCACCTCCTTGCAAGACACTGATGGCTCCCTTGCCCACCATGCTGTCTCTTGCACCCATTGGCTGAGACTCCGGGACTTGGGTTCATTATCCTCCATTGATTGCTGTGTGTGTGTGTGTGTGTGTGTGTGTGTGTGTGTTACCTCGTATTCCTCTTAGATTGTTAGAATGTGAGTAAGATATTAATGCATGTTGATGTTCGCCTTTGAGCGAACCTGCATTCAATAAAAGCTGAGTGAATGGCAGTTACCTCTATTCCTTGATGCCAGGTTGCTCCGTAGGCAGCTGGCTGAGCAGTTGCATGGTTGACTTATAGGAAAGACTATGTTGGGAAACACAGGCTCCCAACACTCTCTTCCTTCCTTTTTCCCTCCTCACCCCTCCTCCTTTTTCCTCTTTCTGCCTCCTCTTATCTCCTTTTCTCCCTCTCTGTCTTCTTCTCTCTTTTTGTACTACTTCTGCACCCTGTCCAACCACGCATATGTGATTGGTTCAGAGGCAGATGCTTGACCCGTCATAAGCTAAACAAAGCACTTTATTGGGGTATTTTCATACTAGAACCAAAGAGAAGAATCAGTGTTTCTCTGGTGGTCAAAAAAAATGGGATGTGGGGCCATGTTCATGCCATGTAAGAAAATCAGACTACAGAGAAATGATTAAATGAAACTGGCAATATAGATGCAGAGGAAAGAATCTGAGAGGTGAGCCCTGTGGTGAATGATACTCTGATGAGAGTGTGACAAAGATTCTTTGCTTGACCAAACTTTCATCAGGCCCCAAAGCCCCTCCTAGGCCCGCCTGTGCACTTCCTGGTAAAATCTAGTTTTAGCCAGAACTCCGCTGAGTGCCTAACCAGAACCTCTAACACACCCTGTTTCATCCCAACCCTCGATATCTGATAGCCCCAATTTTCTGATCATGTTCTTCCTCTGCCATCCCCTGGGTATACCTTTTGACCATTTTCACCAGAAAAAGTCACAGAAAAAGTGAGGGAATTATGATGAAGGATGGGAAATAAGAAGAGGTAAGAAAAAAGTGCTTTCACCTGGAGTTCATCCAGGCTCGATTCAGTGCAATGGGGAGCTTTATTATACCTTGAATTAAAGGCACTGGGTTTTGTATTTCCCTGTGAGTCAATCATTGACTGTCACATGCAGCTCTCACCCCAAGATGGTTGTGACCTTTCAGATAAAACAGCTCTCAATCAGCTGAGAGAAATTCTCTGAAAAGAGGGGCAGTTGTGAGCCATTAATAGCTAAAATTTACAATAGGTGGAGGATAGGTATACCAAACAGGTAAATAGGATATTGCCATCCCTGAAGATCACCTTTACCTACTATAATAAAAAATAGGAAACTTTTAAGGAAGATAAGAAAGACTTTATAATATTTAAAAACTAAATTTGCTTATGCCAAAATTAAAGTAAAAATGATTTAAACTATTAAAAACTAAGAGACAAGCAGCCAACTGAAAAAATATTTGGAAAAATATAGAGCCAAACTGTTGATGGTGTTAAGTTTTAGTGGACCCTTGTAAATAATAGTATAAAGTAACAAAATTAGTCTAAACAAAATTAAGCACCCATTTTAAAGTCAAAGAAAAAAATTTCTTTTTTTATGTAATGTTTCACACATATTAAGGATTATGTACATAAAACAATAAAATCAGCACTGATATATCAAGTGCTTTGCTATCACAAAATGCTCTTTTCATTTTTCTCTGTTCCAGTAACTTCCATTTTTTAACAGAGAAAATGAGTATCATGAACTAGATGTTCGGTTTTGAAATGAATAGTTATACTTTTGCTGAGTATTATTTTTCCATAACTTGATAACATTTCATTCAGCAGCTTGCTTTATTGGCCCTGAATTTTGTTTATCAGGTTATAGAAGTTCTTTTATATTAATTTTTCCTTATTAATACAAATAGATATTGAATTTTTGAATATTTTTCTGCATCCATTAATATTAGCCTTTTTTATTAAAAAACCTTATGTATTAAATAAATACATTTCATAATATTAAACTATCCTTGCATTCCTAAGAAAAGCTCAACTTAGTTTTGATGTATTACACTTTACATACTGAATGTTTTGTTTAGGATGTTAAAATCCATGTTTATGTAGTTTGAAGTTCTTTTTACTCGCAGTGTCCTTCATTAGTTATACTGGACTTGTGGAATGATTTAGAATTGTATTCTCTTAACCTCAGCATGACAATGGTTGTAAGTATAAAAATGGGATCCAAAAGCTCCCATGATTTGATAAGTAAAAAAAAAAAAAAAGTACAAAGTTGTGGGTTTTTTTAATTGTTGTTCAAGCACAGTTGTCTCCACTGTCCCCTCACCACCCTCCCACCGACCCCCACCTCCCACCCTCAGCTCTACCCTCCTTTGGCTTTGTTCATGGGTCCTTTATGCATGTTCCTTGATGAGCCTTCCCCTTCTTTCCCCTGTTATCCCCCTCCCCTTCCCCTTCCCCTCTGGTTACTATCAGTTTGTTTTTTATTTCAATGTTGCTGGTTGTTTCGCATGCTTGTTTGCTTTGTTGATTAGGTTCTACTTATAGGTGAGATCATATGGTATCTGTCTTTCCCCACCTGGCTCATTTTGCTTAGCATAATACTCTCCAGTTCCATCCATACTCTCACAAAGGGTAGTAGTTTTATCTTTCTTTCTGCTGTGTAGTAATCCATTGTGTAAATGTACCATCATTTTTGATCCACTTATTTACTCTTGGGCACTTAGGTTGTTTCCAATTCCTGGCTATTGTAAATTGTGCTGCTATGAATATTGGGGTGCATAAGTTCTTTTGAACTGGTGTTTTCAGGATTCTTAGGGTATAATCCCAGCAGTGGAATTGCTGGGTCAAAAGGCAGTTCCATTTTTAGTTTTTTGAGCAATTCTAAACTGTTTTCCAAAGTGGCTGCAACAGTCTGCATTCCTACCAACAGTGTACTAGGGTTCTCTTTTCTCCACAACCTCGCCAGCACTTGTTGTTTGTTGATTTGTTTATGATGGCCATTCTGACTGCTGTGAAGTGGTATCTTATTGTGGTTTTAATTTGCATCTCTCTGATGGCTAGTGATGCTGAGCATCTTTTCATATGCCTCTGGGGCCTCTGTATATTTTCCTTGGAGAGGTGTCTGTTCTGGTCCTTCGCCCATTTTTAATTGGATTGTTTGTCAACCTAGAGTGGAGTTGTGTGAGTTTTTAATATATTTTGGAGATCAAACCCTTGTCCGAGGTATCACTGGCAAAGATATTTTCCCATATGGTTGGTTCCCTTTTCATTTTGCTGATGTTTTCCTTAGCCATGCAGAAGCTTCCTATTTCGATGAAGTCCCATTTGTTTATTCTTTCCTTTATGTTCCTTGCTCTAGAGGACATTCTAGTTTTAAGCCCTTGTGGTCCACGAAAATGCTTGATATGATTTAAATTTTCTTAAATTTGTTGAGGCTTGTTTTGTGTCCTATTATGTGGTCTATATTTGAAAATGTTCCATGTGCATTTGAAAAGAATGTGTACTTTGCATCTTTGAGATGAAAGGTTCTATAAATATCAGTTAATTCCATTTCATCTAATGTGTCATTCAGTTCCACAATATCCTTGTTGATATTTTGTTTGGAAGATCTATCCATTGTTGACAGTAGGGTGTTAAAATCCCCTACTATAAATGTGTTGTCTATATCTTTCTTGAAGTCCTCCAGTATTTTCCATATATATTTGGGTGCTCTTATGTTAGGTGCATATAAGTTTACAATGTTTATGTCTTCTTATTGGATTCTTCTTTGAGTATTATGAAGTGTCCTTCTGTGTCTCTTTTTCTAGGCTTTGTTTTGAAATCTATTTTGTCTGATATCAGCATTGCTACCCTGGTATTTTTTTTCCTGTCCAATTGCATGGAATATTGTTTTCCAACCCTTTACTTTCAGTTTGTGTAGGTTTTTTGTTGTGAGGTGTGTTTCTTGTAGGCAGCGTAGGTGTGGGTCATATTTTCTTACCTATTCAACTACTCTATGTCTTTTAATTGAAGCATTTAATCTGTTTACATTTAAAGTTATTATTGATAGGTACTTATTCATTTTTCCCCTTTATGTCTGTGTTCCTCTCTCTCACTCTTTTTTCTTCATCTTCTTAAAGCAGTCCCTTTAGCATATCTTGCAATGCTGGTTTGGTAGACATGCATTCTTTTAGCCTTCTTTTGTCTGGGAAACTCCTTATTTCACCTTCCATTTTAATTGAGAGCCTTGCTAATTACAGTAGTCTTGGTTGCAGGCCTTTGCTTTTCATTACTCGAATATTTCTTGCCATTCCCTTCTGGCTTGTAGTGTTTCTGTGGAGAAGTCAGCTGCTAGCCTTATTGGGGCTCTCTTATATGTTACTTCCTGTTTCTCCCTTGCTACCTTTAAGATTCTCTCTTTGTCTTTGATATCAGCACTTTTAATTATGATGTGTCTTGGAGTGATACTCTTTGGGTTCCTCTTAATTGGGACCCTCTCTGCCTTCTGGACCTGTGTGACTTTTTCTCTCCTCAAATTAGGGAAGTTTTCCATCATTACTTTTTCCAACAGGTTTTCTATCCCCCGCTCCTCTTCTCTTCCTTCCCGTATTCCTATTATAAGGATATTATTATGTTTCATGTTGTCCTACAATTCCCTTAACCCATCTTCATTCTTTTTGAGCCTGTTTTCATTTTCTTGCTCTTTCTGGGGGGTTTTTTCTACCATGTCCTCCAGCTCGCTGATTCGATCTTCTGCTTCATCTAGCCTGCTTTTGATTCCTTCTACTGTGTTCTTCAATTCAGAAATTGTATTCTTCATTTCCTCTTGGTTCTTGTTAATAGTTCCTGTGTCCTTTTTCATGCTAATATAGTTGCAATAAGTTCCTCATAGTTTCCCTGCAGTTTTTTGTAATTCTCACTGAGCTCATTGAGTTCATTGAGCTGCCTTATAACCATTGTTTCGAACTCAATATCTGATAGTTTACTTGCCTCTATGTCATTTAGTAGTCTTTCTGGGGATTCCTCCTTTTTTTTGTTGTTTTTTTTTTTGATTGGGGGTTGTTTCTTTGTCTTCCTGTTATTTGGCTGCTGGAGCGAAACCACAAAGTCCTGGAAACAAACTCATATCCACAAAAATAACTACCCCCTGTAATCCCACTATCAACAACAAATGAACCAGTCTTAATAAGGCTGTAAAGAGATTAAGACTATTATAAGAAAGGAGAGAAATAAACCATAGTATAAAATCTAGTGACTTAATATGCACCAACTTGATGGACAAGAAATGAATTAAAAAAAAACTATGCAGTAAAGAGAATATAGGAAATCATGGAGAAGACCACAGTGGATTTTATCTCGGTAGTCTCTAGTATTTACTGCTGTTTTTTCTTTCTGGATTCGCCTCTGGTGATGTCAGATGTTGACCCAGTTTCACCTTAGGCAAATGCGGCACTCTTAATGTCTCTCGATCGCCTCCCTCTCTCCATTTCTCCTTCTGTCATCTTATGTAAGCTAGAGGTGTGATAGAGGTTGCTGGGATGATGGCTTATATGATACTTGTTTGTATATTTATTTATATATATATACACAGATACAATTAAAATTTATTAAATATATATAAAGAAAATGGGAATATTACACATGAAATGTTAATAGTATTTATCTCCAAGTTGAAATTATGGGGGATATTAGTTCCTGTCTTGTGCTTTCTGATGTCTGCCAAATTTTATGTTGAAATTTATTTTTTCTGTAGACAAAATTGTAATTATTTTTTAAAAGTCTGATTAAAATTTAACCCTTGCTGGTGTAGCTCAGTGGATTGAGTGTTGACCTGTGAACCAAAGGGTCACCAATTTGATTCCCCAGTCAGGGCACATGCCTGGGTTGTGGGCCAGGTCCCCACAGGGGGCCCACGGGAGGCAACCACACATAGATGTTTCTTTCCCTCTCTTTCTCCCTTCCTCTCCCTCTGCCTAAAAATAAAATGAATAAAATCTTTTTTAAAAAGTCAATTTAATCTACAACTTAGTTCTATCCATTAAAAGCCGCAGCAGTATATGTTCTACTTCTATAGACTATTAAATTGAAAAATGAAGTAATTTTTAGGTTTGGGAAATGACATCTTTGAGGGTTCAAACTCATATTTATCCCTTCATTAACAATGACTCAGAGTTTGAATGGAGAACAAATGTCACTCTCTTGCTCTTTTACTTTTACTAGAAATTTTGAGAAACTCCTGAACTTTGGCCCATTCTCTTACAGATCATGTATTGATCTTTTGTATAATAAATAACCTGAGAATTTGTCATGTGATCAGCAGCACAGATACTTTACAAAGACTAAAACTTGACCTATATAACTGTTAACACACAGATAAGAGAATGTAGGAGTATTGTTTATCATTAACAACAACAGACATCCACAGGCAACAAGGCAGGGAAAATTATGCTTCTGCTAAAGATAAACATAATTTTGGCTTATTCTGATTGACACTAAAACTATGTAAATATAGGGAAATTGCAACTCAGTATATTAAATGAATTTCTTCAAAATTATGTTTATATGAACTACCTTTTAAACAATTATATGGGATTAAATTGCCTTGATATTAGGTCAGTTTCAGTGCAGCCGAATATTTTGTGCCTCAGTTTTTTCATACCTAGAGAAGGGTAAGTTACCTCTTTCACAGCATTTCCATGAGACTTTAATGCAATGAATGTATTTAATAATACAGAATACTATACAAGTCTATTATCAGCTCAGGCTTCCATAACAAAATACCATATACCAGGTGGGCTGAATAATATAAATTTATTTTCTCACAACTTAGGAGACTGGAAGTCCAATGTTGTCAAAGTGTCAACATGTTTGGTTTCTGGTTAGCACTCTCCCCCTGGATTTCAGATAACTACCTTCCCACCATGTGTTCACATGATCTCTTCTTTGTGCAAGCCTGGAATAGAGAGAGAGCAAGCTCTCTGGTGTTTCTTTATACAAGAACAGTAATCCCATCATGAGAACCCCACCCTCAGGACTTAATCTAACCCTAATTAGTTTCCAGAGGCCCTGTCTCCAAATACCATTACAATGTGGGGTAGGTTATAGAAATTTTGAAGGCACATAGTCATTTAGTTCATAACACCAACTTATCGTGATTGGCAGCATAATAATGGTAATTTATTACATTAGAGTTGTGCATAGAAACAGAAGCAATAGTATCTATCATCTATCTATCTGTCTAATCTACCGACCTATCCATCCATTTACCCATTCATTCACTCATTCACCCACCCACCCATCTTATCCATTCATCCTTCCATCTATCCATCCATTTATTTAGAGAAAGAGAGAGGGAAATTATAAGAAATTGGTACACACAATTATAGAGGTTGGCAAGTGCAAAGATCTGCAGGATGAGTTGGAGTGCTGGAGACTGAGGGGAACCGATGGTGTACTTTGAGTTAGAAAGCCAGCTGACTCAAGACTCAGGAGGAGCTGATATTTCAGGCATAATCTGAAGGCAGGAAAAAACTTGATGTCCAGATTTGAAGCAGTTCAGGCCAGAGGAAATCTGTCTTACTCAGAAAAGATTTAGCCTTGTTATTCTATTCATATCTTCAACTGATCGAATGAGGCCCACCAACATTGGGGAAAGCGATCTGCTTTACTCAACCTCCCTATTTAAATGCTAATCTTTACAAAAATCAGCCTCACAGAAACACCTAGAATAATGCTTGACCAAACTTCTGGAGGTGCTCTGTGGCCTAGTCACACTGACACTTAAAATAACCATCACAGTGATAAATGAACTGGGGGCAAAGAGCAACCAGGGTTTTCTGTACTGTAGTAGTTTTATAGTTGGCCATAGGTCTCCTTACAGGAATGAACTGGCATGTATGGAGAACCAGCACAGTGACCAAACACAGTGGTGATATACATAATAAATATTAATATTTTCTCCTCTTCTTATACAACCAAACACTATATTCGTCCTTCGAAAAGGAAACCTGAAGATTTTCTTGTGGTTCATTTTTATAGGAGGTACAGAGAGAACATACAGACAAATCTGAAAAATACACTATAAATATCTATTCTTGTAAGTCACATTTTCTCTCCTTTTTCTTACTGTCTCATTTTATTATTTTTCTTTTTAGTTTCAGTCACTTTGTTATAATTTTCTTTTTCCCCTATCATTTTTGTTTAATGGCTAATTGCCCTAGAGGAATTAAAGTTGTGGAGCAGGACAAACACTTTTTTAGAAAAACAACCAAGTAATTTGCTCAAAGTCATACTCTATTAGGAAGTAACAGAAGTAGATGTAAAATTTTTTTTCCTCCCTTCATATTCAATCATTCTTCCCCTAAAACAGTCTGCTGTAAAAGTTGATGTATATTTTACAATTATTATCACTAGAAGCAGAATATCTCAAAGTACGGATGCCCTTTAAAATGGGCAGGCCAAAACTAAAAAACATAAGACATTATAATTTAGAATTAACTATGAGCATGCTACATATATAGAAGATAAACCTAATTCCTGTAGAGTTAATTTGATTGTAAATTTTTAAATAAAAATCTCATAAATTACATATTATGAATTGAAGATAATTTAATTCCTTATTAACAAACTAAACCACAATATAAATCATTAAGAAAGCTATTTATATATTTAATATTTTAACTAATCTGCACTGTAACACCTAATAAATTTTTAAATACTTAATTTTTCTGAGGCTGGGAAAACTAGATATTATTAGAAAACATTAGTTTCAGATTATCTTAAATAGCTTTTACACTTCAGAATCAATATATTCTTAACAAAAATACCTAATTCCACACTTTAAAAATAATCGACATATCATAACCGATTTGGAAGGAAACCGAGGGAAGAAAGGAATTGGAGAGGTTTATCCTAAAGAAACTGTAAGCAAATTTTAGCTTTGTTTAAAACCTATTTGTACTTTTGTTTACATTTGATTAGAAAAGGAAAAAACAAGATGCACTTTCCATGTTTAACACATGTGAAGAGCGACTCTGGAATGGTCTATGACAAAGTAACAGCGTGATTCTCTATTTCAAGGTTTTGGTTCGGGATCTGGGGCAGAACTGGGGAGATGGGCAACGAGGATGGGAAGAAAACTTGTCATATATACCCTTTCATGTTTTATTGTTTTAGAACCAAGTAAACTCATTTTTTTTTCAAATAATTAAATTTAGAATTAGTTTAAAAAGAAAGAAAACAATTTATTTTGTGTTATTTCTCATTCAAGGAGATCTGCTGACCCAGTGTGCCGAGCTCAGTGTTGATGGTTTGCTAAATGGTAGAGGACCTTTCCCTCCTGTGTCCTCTTACTTGTCTGGGTGCCGTAGAGTCTGGTGAATTTGACCTAGTCTGTCTTTTAATTTAGTATAATTAGAATATAATCTTATAAGCTATAACATACATAAATTTGATAAAATAGTAACGCACAAAAGACTCAGAAGCTGTATTTAGGAACTTAATTAGTTTTCTACAGGAAAGCAGAAACAAATTAATATTATGAAATATTGTTGGCATCAATATTCATTCTGAGGTCTTAAAAAGTGACAGTCCAGCTACTTTAATCCTATTATTTTTTCTAATAGACAGCTTTCAACAAGAAGTAATCTCACTGAGACAGAGAAATCTGTATGACTCTAATTTCCATGTGATTTGCAAGATTAAGGGAGGCTTTGTGCCTGGTGCCTATAAGGTGAATAAAAATGAACATCACATATCAGGAGTAGGCACCTTTGTAAGGTCTAGGCTTTAGGGAGAACTGAGGCTGACATGGATGTGAAAGTATTTCAGTTTTTCTCCTCTGTGAATATGGAGCAGCAAGCTTAAAAGGTGAACAGTCTCTTTTATGGTGGACTTCAGTAGTGAAGTAAATGCATCCTGTTACTTAGTGCCAAAGAATGAGAAGAATTTTGTGTGTTCTGTTATGTCACAGCCCTGTGGTAAGTCCTGAAGCATAAATTGTAGACAAATCCCACAGTAGTAGTAAGGCAGACAAATTGCCTTTATATATTTTAATGCATAGAAGTTAAGAGCAGATATAAGTAATAGCTAAAATTCATATGAGCTCAGGGGCTAGTTAGCTGTAGGTGGCATAGCAACTATCACTTTGAGTTTTCTCACTTTTGTGTAAAATAAAATCCTAGCTACATTCTTTTCATTAATGGAAACACATAACAAGGTGCTTGGTGGGTGTGAAACCTGTGTAGAGACAAACCCTTGAGTCCAAGTGGTTGAAATACTAAGAAGGAGTGTGAAGCATCTCTTTTTATTAAAAAATCTCTTTTTATTCAAAAAAATCTTTTTTATTAAAGATTGCATCTCTAGGAATAATAGACAACAAATAGAAATAATACATTATCAAACTTTCTCTTTTTGTTTTAATTAAATATTAGTTATAACCATACATTCATTTGATCACTCAACAAATATTTATTAAGCAACTGTTATATCCCTGATGCCATTTTAAGAACTTTGTGAATGATAGTAAAGAAAAGAGACAAAAATTCTTGTTCTCATGGAGCTTTCATTCTGTTGGAGTTGACAGATTAAAAGCAAAATAAGTTAGGAAAACATAAGCCATATCAGATTGTTATAAACAATATGATAAAAAGTAAAGTAGTCAAGAGATACGAAACATCGGGGAAGACTGAAAGTTTAGATAAGTAGCCAAGGAAGGTGTTACTGGGAAGCTGATCACTGACTAAAGACAAAAGGGAAAGGAGGAAATAAACCATGTGTGTTTGTAGGGAAAAACAGCCCATGGTGAAAGAAAGCCCTTGAGACAGAACAAGCCTGTTGAGTTGGACATTCTAGAACAACTTAGTAAACAGGAAAGAGTAGTTGGTGATGAAGTTAGAAAATGGGAGCAGAAGGAAAAGGAGGGAAGGCTTCCTTGGGCTTTAATAGGTGAGGGCATTGAAAGGAGAATGCTTTTGGGGTACAGATGAGTGTCAACATCTCACATGTTAAAGCTGCCACTTAGGTCACACTCTGTCTTGTTATGCTTTTGTTGTTGAATTTGTCATGTGTATATACCATGAAATCATAGCCACAATCCAGGCAGTGACTATATTACCCCCCAAAAGTTTCCTCAGACCATTTTGTAAACCCTCTTTCCTATTCACCCTGTTTTGTATCACCTAGATTAGTTTGAATCTTCTAGAATTTTGTATAAATTCAATCATATGACATATACTATTTTTTTTGTCTGACTTTTTTCACTCAGCAAAACTGTTATGAGATTTACCCATGTTGTTTATTCAACATGTCCATAGTTTATTCCATTTAACATTGAATAGTATATATAGGATATAACATAGTATATTCAGTAACTTATTGATAAATATTTGGGTTATATTCAGTTTTTAACTATTGTAAATAACTTGCTATGAATATTTGAATGCAAGTCTTTTTGGGAGTATATGCATTCATGCCTCCAATTTAAATACCTAAAAGTGAAATAACTGGATCAGATGGTGGACATGTGCTTAAGTTTTTGAAAAAATTTCCAAAATTTTTTCTAAAATGGTTACACCATTTTATGTTGCCACTGGCAGTGTATGAGAATCCCAGCCTAGTTCTTCCATAGCCCCACTCACATTTGTTATGATTACTTTTTTTTCTTTTTAAACATTCTAATGGGTATGTGTTGTCTCATGGTGGTTTTAATTTATATTTCTCTATTGACTAATAATATTGAACATTTTTGTAGGCACATATTTGACCCACTAACGCTTGTTATGGTTGGATATGTTTTCTTTTTAAACATTCTAATGGGTATGTGCTGTCTCATTGTGGTTTTAGTTTGTACTTTGACTAATAATGTTGAACATCTTTTTAGGTGTTTATTTCACATCTGTATATCTTACTTTTGTTTGTGCTTACCCAAGAACTTTTTTTTTTTCATTGTTTTTAGAAAGAGAGGAAGGGAGAGAGAGAAACATCAGTGCAAGAGAGCAGCACTGATTGGTTGCCTTCCATGTGCACCCAGACTGGGGACTGGCGCCCAGGCCGGGATCAAACCCGAAACCTAGGTGTGTGCCCTGACCAGGAAATGAACCCACAAACTTTCAGTTATGGGGCAATGCTTCAACCAACTTAGCCACACTGGCCAGGGCTGTACATCTTTAGTGATATGTCTTTTCACATCTTTTGTGCATATTTTATTGGGTTATTTCCTAATTTTTACGTCTTGAAAGCTCTCTATATAATCCAAGTATAAGTCACTTACCAGATATGTGGGTTGCAAATATATTTTCCCAATTTGTGGCTTGTTGTTTTATTTATTTTTTTACTTTCAATTTTTTTACTTTATATTTTATTGTATTTTTCCATTATCATTTATTCCCCCTATAACCTCTTCTACCTCTGCCCCGCCCCTGCAGTCACCACACTGTTGTCCATGTCCACGAGTTCTTTCTCTTTTTTTTTTCTCTTTTTTTTTTTAATTGCTCGATCTGTCTAACTGTCCAATCTCCCCTCCCCAGAGCTGTCAGTCTGCTGTCTATGAGTTTGTCTCTATTTTGGTTGTTTGTGCAGCTTGTTAATTAGATTCCACATGTGAGTGAAATCATATGGTACTTGCTTTCTCTGAGTGGCTTATTTCACTTAGCATAATAGAGTTTGTTTTTCCCAAAGGACAGAAGTTTTTTATTTTGATGAGGTCAAATTTATCAAGTATTTTATCTTCAGGATCAGTATTTTGGTATTGCATTTAAGAAATGTTTATCACAATCAGGGCCACAAAATTTTTCTTCTATATTTTTTCTGGAACTTTTATGGTTTTAGGTTTTCTACTTAGATCAGTGATCCATTTGAGTTCTTTGCGTGTGATTGAAGCTAGGAATCAAATGCACTTTTTCTTGTATATACATATCCCATTGTTCTAGCACCACTTATTGAAAAGATAACACTTGTATATCCTATTTCCACTAAAATACCTTGGCATTTTTGTTGCAAGCTAATTGACCATATATGTATTGTGGTCATATCGGACCATTATGGTAATCTCCATTCTGTTCCGTTGATCTACTTGTTTACTTTCCTACCATACCACAGTCTTATTACATTTTTATAATTAGTTTTGAAGTCAGGTAGTTCTCCAACTCTGTTCTTTTTCAAAGTTGGGTTGGATAACCTAGGTTCATTGCATTGTCATGTAGATTTTAAAATCAGTGTATGAATGTCCATAAAAAATATGGTATGGCTTTGATCTGGATTACCTTGAACTTAAAGATCAATTGGGAAAATTGGTTAGATTTTCAAGGTTGATTTTCATCTCCTTCTATTAATTAGTAGATTTTTAAAATTTGATAATATTTTTAATTTCTCCAAGCACCTTTTTTTGGGGGGGAGGGTTATTTGTATGTGCCAGAATCAAATTTTTGTAAATGCTCAGTGTTTTATCCATGCCACCAAGTACTCCATTGCATTTTTTTTTTTCCATTGCACTAGCTGCACCTTGTTCTGCGTTCTACTTCTTTTTTCTCTGGCTTATGGGATTCCTGTGATGCTTTTTTTCTCTTCTGATTCTTGACTTGTGATTCAGGATTGGTCTGATTCTCTTAACCAGTGGGAATCCTGAACATAGAGCAGGTGAACGATTTCTGCTTCTGATGGCTGGCTGTATTTAAGCACCAGAGGAAGGTGCCCTGGACCCTGGACTTCTTAGTTACAATAATTGGCAGTTCCCTAGTTTCAGAGGTAGAGAATACTTAGCCCACAGCTGCCTATCCACATGGCTCTCTGTGGGCCCCAGATACCTCTGGGTGTTACCTATTAGGTATGCAAAACCTGTTTGGCCTTGCCACTTGAGAGTCTCTAGGGATTAATTTTCTCCAGTGTCTTCACCTTTCTGATTTTCTTCCCCCATGGTTCTTTAGATTTTGCTGGTCTCTTTATTCTCAAGACCAGAGGAAGAAAGTCTTGAGTTTATTTTACTCTTCCCTGGGTTCCAACAGACTTCGTGTTGTTGATCCATCATATGGGTCTGATTTTCTGGCCCCAGCAGCTGCTGTGGCAGGAAGCAGTGGTAGATAATCCCACTGCCGTGGGGCTGGGTGCAGAGAGCCGCTTGGTGCCATCTCTCCAGATTCCTCCTAGTCCCTCAAGTATGTCCTATGTATATTTGAAAAGGACAACTGTGTTCCTTAAAATTGACCTAAATAGTCTTGTTTTATTCATTTGCTTATACCTTGGAATGCTTCACTAATCACTTTCTCAGTCAGTAAATACTACCCATTTTTCTAAGTTAAGCTTAAATAATATCTCCTCCATGAAGCATTTCCATTTTTAAAAATTTTATAGCATGGATTAATTTTTCATATGCAATATTCTTTTCCTTAAAACATACTTAACACAAGTTACTCCCAGTTTATAAAATTAGGCATAAGGCAAAAAAGATATTCAGTGTCTGAAGTAATACCATGTGTAACAAAAGCCTTAGTTTTGAATGCATACAGGCTTAAGACAGGTCACCTCACGCATGTAGCGTGTGGCTGGATCTGGACTTCGGTGACCCACAGAGCACATTCCCTGGCTCTCTCAGCCCCTTATGAGCTCCTGCTTTGTCACGAATGCACATCTTTCCAGATATTCCAGTTTTTAAAGAGAATCTGGAAACAGCTATTTTATATAAAAATTCAGCATATTGCAACATATTAAAAATTTTTTAAACACTGTGTTAGCCAAATAACTATACCTGAAGGTGCTTGGTTGCAATTTCTGATGTAAATTGCATGGTGCACCAGAATGGACCGTAAATCTTTGTTTCTTTTTGGTCTGACCTCCCACTGGGAGGTAAAGCATTCATTGATCCTTCCTTTGCCCTCACTCCCCTTCCATTGACCCCAAAGCACTCTGTATGTTTCCTACAGTGCAATATATATTTTTCTTGTACTTTGTATGTTTTTATATGTATTCAATTTCTGCTCGTTCTTTATTAGTATTTATTCTTTGATGGCAGAAAGATACTTATCCTATTATTCCTTGCATTGCCTAGCTAATTTATTCCTCACAGAATGAGGTCAATAAAAGTATATTGAATAAACTCCTCTTCGTCCTTCATATTAAAATTACCATTCCTATAGAATCAGCTAAATGACTCAGTCAAGTGAAATAACTACATGAATAAAATCAGTGAAAATGGTTCAAGAAAGAATGATAAATAAGCTTTATGCTCAGAGGAGTATGTACATATAAAAGGCCATTTTGCTAACGCCGAAGGCTGTCTAGATTGTGAGTAATGGAAAACCTGAGCCTGTGTTGCTTCTCCTAGTGTTGCCTGTGTTTGCTTTGTAGACGTCATGCACCTGCATGAGTTATTACCTGTGGAGAAAATTTCAAGCTCTTGAAGAAAGAACTACAATTCTTGGTATTTTCTCTGGGAATTGAGAAGGGAAACAGGCACCAGACAGGAACTTCACCTTTGTTCATTCCTACCTCTCCATTCGTGACTCTCCATCCAAGAGATTTTGGTGCCTTCTTTCAAATTTGGGACTAAAGATTTAGTAAAGGCCCTGATCTGTGTGGTTTAATTCATTGGGCGGTGTCCCGCAAAGCGAAAAGCCACTGGTTCAGTTCTGGGTCAGGGATTCCGTCCCCAGTCAATGTTTCTCTCTCATATTGATGTCTCTCTCTCTCACTTTCTCCCTTCCTTTCCCTCTCTCTAAAAAGAAATAATATCTTTTAAAAAACACTTAGTAAAGTTACTTTTTCAATTGAAGATTTTGTCTGCTTGTTTAAACGTTTTGTTACTGAAGAGCAAGCGGCGTCCTGCTGCTGCCGCCGCCTGTCAGGCAAAACTCCAGAGGCAAAGGTTTGGTGATAAAGGAAAGGTATCTTTATTCAAAAGTTAGACAACTTTGGAATAACAGCTTTTCACATGCATTTGTCACTTAAGCTTATCAATGAAGGCTAAACTCTTTTAACTTTTTAGTTACAGCTTTAATCATTTAGGCCTATCAATTAAGGCTAAGCTCTTTAATACCTATCATTCCCCCTGTTAGTTTTCATTACCTTATTTCTATAGGGTTAGTTTACAAACTAAAACAACATAAGATACAAAAGCTACACAATTTTGGAAGAACGGTAGGGTTCTCCCTCAGAGCCTGTCCCATCTAATACACTTAAAGAAGAATAGCCCTGCCACCCTCTGCCAGACCAGCCTGATCCTAGGCTGTGCCCGGAGCTCCTTCCCATCCGAAATACCGTCCACTGGGAAATGCAGGCAGCTGCAGCACGATCATCCAGGCGTCCTCGAGGAAGAAGAGAGCCAGAGAGCCCTTCCTTTATTTTAAAACTCTGGCACCTAATTCCTGGAGGTGTTCAGCTTCTCAGCCAACCCTGTCGGAGGCTGTTTACCATTGTCTCAGACAGTATCCTCCTACAGCCTCTCCCTGCTCCTTCCCAGTGATCTGATCAGGTCTCTCTGTATCAATATTTTTAAAGGAAATTGCGTTACAAAGTCTTTTTTAATATGCTCTCTAACTACATGGTTTCGAGTTACTCAGTACTTTTGTCACGTTTTTGCACGTAACTCAGCTTTTACCATATTTAAAGTGATTATCACTACTAGGGAAAAGTAAGAGGAAGGGTCAAAGTTTGGTATAAAACTCTTGTATATGTAAAAAAAGTCAAATTTAAATGATGACAATAATAATCATATTTGTAAGTTAGTAGGCACTTACTATACTCTAGCAACTAGCTAAGTGATTAAGTATTAACTCATCTAATCACCGCAGCAACCATTTGAAAAGATAATATATATCTATTTTGCACATGAGAAAAGTGAAGCATGTGAACCTAACTTGTCCAAAGATAGAGAGCTAATATATGGAGAGTACAACTCAGGCAGCCTAACTCCAGAGGTCTCTAAAACCCTTAATAATGCACTACACAGCCTTCCACTAAGGAAGATAAAGTGCAATGTTAGAAGACATACATTTTATCAACTTACATATTGTTATTGAATCCAAGCTACTAATGAGGCTCTTGGGTGGTTATTTAAGTATAACTATTAATAAGTCCATACTGAGACTATCCTCTGTAGACCTAAAGGAGTTCCTAATCAAACAATAAAATATAAGCTCCAATGTGACTAAGAACTTTATTCCAATAACCCACTTCATTGTAGGGAACTTAAAAAAAAATTATATCTCCTTAGAAAATCCTTTTAGTTAGGTAAACTTTTAAAAATATTCCACTTTTCTGGAAATGGAAAAAAATGAAGGTGTGGGGTGGTATGGAGGAGGTTGGCAGGTGCAGGTGACAACAGCAAACGTGGGAACATAAGTTCCAGGATGTAGCAGTGCTGTTTCTCTCTCTCTAACTAGAAGATTGGAATCCACAAATAAGACAATGAAAAATGTAAAATCTGAGTTTTCTCTTAATAAATTTTTGAATCTAGGTTTTTATAACTCATAAAAAGACTGAAGCGAGTGCAGTAGAGAGCAACAATGATAATTTGAAGTAACACCCATGAAGAAATGCTCAGGGAATGGGAATTATTTAGTGTGAAACAGAAAAGATTGGGGAATAATTTAAACATTGTTCAAAGATATGAAGAAAAATTATTACTCCTTCCTATTGAGAGCTAACAGCAGGAAATGGGCTTTTGCTACTATCTGAGGAATTCATTTTATTATAGAAAATAGTTTCCTGAGGCAAAAGTTTTTAGTCTTTTTTTTTTTTTCAGAAATGTATTATCGAAAGAAGTTTGTGGATCTTTTTTTCTGAAGGTCTTTAAACACAAAATGTTTCCTCATCAATTTGCTGTTGTTGAGATGTAATTCTATAAAAAATATAGAAATAAAAATGATAGCATTCCCTGAGTTCTTAAAATCTAATAATAGAGTCGAGATCATTTTTTTTCTGTGAAACAATTGTGATAAGGATTAAAATGTGAATAAAAAAGAGGTTCTGTGGAAACTAACCTCACAGGGTAATCTGACCATAAATTTCTAACTGGACTGGTCATGGTGGGTAGTCACACCTCCCAGGCATATAACATTTTTGTAAAAAAATGATCTTTGCCTTAAGCAAGCCCAGCCCATTGTGTCTTTTTATCTAGGTCAACACAGCTTTGAAATAAGCAGTAACCATCCACGAGAGCGCACATGACATTAACTGTAATCCAATCCCTGCCTTGGTTTCCCCCACCCTCAGGTGTAATTTTCCTGATGTTGCCTCGATTTCAAATGCATGAAAGAAACTGCAAAGGGTTATTCTCCAGAGCATTTGAGATCTTGCTCCTGGGTATATGTTGTCAGTTTGGCTCAAATAAACCCTTGTAAAAATTCTCTATAGCTTTGGACCTTTCTTACATCAACAAGAATAAGTATAGTAAAAATCTATTATGTTTTTAATGCTTCATGCTTTAATGCAGAATATTTGCATGTGTCTATGTACAAAGACATTTGTCTTAGATACGCACATATGAAAATGAAAATGATTGAGCTGTATAAATAAAAACTGCTCTAGGAAAACTGTATGACATATTGTGTGACATAACTTCACCTTGCAAACATAACCCACCCGTCAAATATAAGGAAGCCACTTCATCGTCAAAAACAACTGAGTAAATATTGATTTGTGCTGCTCTAAAATACTCCCCTCGGGGGCTCGCCTGTCTGCTTGCTCGTCTTTCTCTGCACCTAATGCTGCCTCTTGGGAATCACCTCTTAGGGACAGCCTTAGCAGAAAGCAAGGGATCGTTCTCCGAGCTTGTCTGGGGTGGTCCAGGTCCAGAGTTTACCCCTGAATCAGGCGGCTGGATTAAGGGGATGTTACAAGTTCTGTGTTTCCAGTAGCCTTTTAAATGCTATCATTTGCTGATTGAATAACCCCTGGCACCAGCCAATCAGCAGAGACCCTGACCCTGAAAGGACATACCTAGAACAATGACGAATATTCTATCGAGATCCTCCCCTGGGATCTCCCCTAAAATCTGAACCCTTAAAAGCCCTTAGGATGAACACCCAGCATGGCTCTTGCCGTCTCTCTCCCTCTCCTTCTCTCTTGTCTTTTTCTCTGGAGCATTGGCCACCTTTCCCCGCCCCCTTCCCTCAGACGCCTTTTCCTTGCCTGTATCTTTCTCCTAAACTCTGAGGGCCCTTCTTTTGTCTCTGTAACTTGTTTCCTGAGCCTCTTTCTTCTACAGCTCACTTCTTCTCCCTCTGTGACTTTTTAAATGAACTTTCTCTTATTATTTGAAAAAAAAAAAAAGCTGTTGTTTGCTTGTGTTGAAGACATTTTCTTATTCTCCACAGTTGTGGAGTAACACTTTTTAAAAAGCAGTATGCTTATTATTTAGCACCATGCACCACACAGAACGAAGGACTTCATTTTCTAATTTCAGACACATTGAAATCTCATTAATTAGGATGGTTAATATCCATCTAAAGTTTATAATAATTGGAAAGAGGGGACTGATTGAAAATTAGTTTTACTTAGCAAATCTTTCCTTCAAATTGTTCTAAATTGCAGCTTGAGCTAAATTGCAGGAGGAATGCTTAAAATAAGTGGATGGGTGATTTTGGAACACTTTCATAAACACCCACATGCTAACAATTTACATGCTTGCTTGAAAGCATTTCCATTTTTTTTTTTTTTAGACTGAATTCCATAGCACCTCGACTATGTGTTTGTTATTAGTCTACTTTGGAATATCTTAGTTAAAATAATACAACTGCATGCACTTCAGAATCGTGCCATACTTATTTTTCTCGGTCCTGATTTTGTTTCCTACTTGACCCACATTGATAAGGTCTCAATTACATTTGTCAGGTCTTTAAAAGGTTCTACAGAGAACTCTTCTATACACATTATTTTCTAAACTGCCCAGCTCTCACTGAAATTGCATTCAGGAACTTCTTGTTTATATAACACTCTCTGATCACATTCATTGAGCACCTAATGTAAAACAAGCATCGCGATTGATTATGGGGGGTCGATGGAATTTAAGGTGGCCATACTCTCTGACCCCACCAAGCTTAACTTTTTCTCATTTCGTTCTGATTGGGTGATTTCCACTCTCCTGTCTTCTATCGCTGACCTGTTCTTTCATATCGTCTATTCAGCTGTCAGTTTACTCTAGTGTTGTTTTCATTCAGTTGTGTATTTGATCTCTGATTAGTTCTTTCTTTTATTTTGTTTGTTGAAGTTCTCAGTAGGTTCCACTATTTTTCTCCCAAGAATACTTTCATGACTATTACTTTGAACTCTTTATCAGGTAAATTACTTAACTCTACTTCATTAGGGTTTTTTTCCCTGAGATTTTATTTAATTTTTTCACTTGGAACATATTTTATTTCCTCATTTTGCTTGACTTTCTGTGTTAGTTTCTACGAGTTACGCAAAAATAGCAGCCTCTCCCAGCCTTGAGGGAATGGCCCTGTGTGGGAGCAGCTCCTGCGGAGACAGGCCGTGCTGACAACCCTGGCAGGCTGGCTGCAGCGTGAGCTGGTCCTGCTGCTGGGGTCGTCCTCGTGGGAGGGCGGGGTGGGTGCGGGCTGGCAGGGCGGTGGAGATCCAAGGGCCTGCTGCACCAGAGCTGCCTTGGCAGACTGGCTGGAGCTGGAGAGGGTGTGGACTGGGGTGTCCTAAAGTGCACCATGCCTGGGATACCTTAGCAAGTTGGCTGCAGCTGGTACTGGCATCGTCTGGGGGTTTCTGGGTGCACCATTATGGCCTGCCCTTAGAGCTGGAGTGGGTATGGGGGTAGGGGGAAGAACCTGGGGCACAGTGCTCTGCGGCCGCCTTGGCAGGACAGCTGGATCTTGTGTGGGCTTTGGCCTGGGCTGCCCTGAGATGGCCTTGCAGACTGGCTTGATCACTGGACACTACTCCCACTTGCAAGGAGGGAAGCACAGAGGGAGAATGTAATGAGTGGTGCTTACCAGTACCTCCACTACCAGAGAGAGTTTCAGCAGCTCCCTGCCCTTTTGAGATATGCTGTAAGGGTTAGTGAATGGATTTGCTTTATGTATAGTCTAGGCGCCATTTAAACTGCTGGGTTTTTTCTGCATCCAAGGCCGGGTGAGTCAGTGCAAAGTCCCTCAGTGATATTCCTCCCTGCAGCAGGTCACTGTGTTGAGGGTGAGGTTCCCATAATTACCATGTCTCTGTCTCTCCTCCCCTTTTTAGTCTGGTCCCTTTATCATTTGTTGTGCAGTTGCTGTTCAGTCTGTCCTCAGTTCTTCTTTAGAAGGAATTGGTGTGTATGTAGGTGTATGTTCAGTGTGTGGGAGGAGGTGAGTTCAGGGTTTACCTATACTGCCATCTCGGACCTGCCTCCCTGACTCCACTGAGTGTAGTAGGAGATACAGCTAATCAAAACTGAGATAAAAGTAATCAGGAGCCTAATGGAGCATGGACGGGGCTGTTGTGGGAGAAGTGCTGGGTGGTGTGGATTTAAAAGAAGACCTCCAAGAGGAAGGAATGTCTACAGAGAAACAGTGTTATTTATATGACTGGTAATGGGTCAAGATGGGAAAGAACCTCGTAAGCAAGAGGGAGCAGTCCGCGGTAAGGCCCAGGGCCTTCACGGGATCAAAGGTAGGGTATGTCTGGCTGTATGGTAGGGAAAAGTATTAAAACTGGAGTTGGAGAATTAATCAGGAGTCATATCCCAAAGGACAATGTTAGCCCTGTTAAGAAAATCATAATTTACCCTGCGTGTAGTAAGGGGTCCTTGGAGTAGTTTGGAATGGGTAAACATAATCGGGTGTATTCATTTCTTTATTTAAAGATTGCTATAGCTAATATGTGGGAAATTGATTGTAGGAATAAAAATGGATTTAAAAAGACAAATAGGGAGACTGTTGCAATAACCTAGGCAGTTTTGGTGTATGTAAATAATAACCTAGAGTAAAATCAGTATGTTGGAGAGAAGTAGAAAGGACATGAGTGGGGTTGGTTAGTTTATAGGGTATGGGGTGGTAAGGGAGAATAAGATGATTGCATTTTGAACATATTTAATTTTATGCATGAATGAGAAGTTTGGATGGAATTTCCCATTCATATATATATATATATCTACATATATATTTATATCTATATATCTGTGTGTGTGTGTGTGTGTGTGTGTGTGTGTGTGTGTAGAGAGAGAGAGAGAGAGAAAGAAAACAGTTCATTCTTTAAACGTGTGCATATAAATCAAGGGAGAAAAATGTTCTGACAACCCAAGTGTTTAAGTCCTTAGCCTCACAGTAGTCACTGAGGCCATGAGTAGAATGAGTCCCCCCAGGGAGGGAAACAGCAGCATAGCAAAGACATGTAAGGGCTGTTCCAGTATCATAGGAAAGAGATTTTGTTACCAAACAGTAATCGGGGTCCTACTGCCTGTGGCCACCCTCTAGGCAAAAGTCCAGAGGCAAAGGTTTGGTGATAAAGGAAAGGAGTCTTCATTTGAAAGCTTCACTACTTTGGAATAACAGCTTTCCACATGCATTAGTCACTTAAGTCTATCAATTAAGGACAAACTCTTTAATACCTGAGTTCTCCCCTCATTCTCCCTGTTTTTTTATTTTTTAATTTTTAAAAATTATTTACCCCACTCTAATTATCTTATTTCTATAGGGTTAGTTTACAAACTAAAACAACATAAGATATAAAAGCTACGCGATTTTGGAAGAATGACAGGCTTCCACCTCACAACATGCCCCCTCTAGAACAGCCAGAAAAGAATCACCCTACCGCGCCCTGCCAGGCCAGCCTGATCCTAGGCTGTGCCCGGAGTTCCTTCCCATCCGAAATGCCATCCACTGGGAAATGCAGGCAGCTGCGGCAGGGTTATCCAGGCATCCTCGAGGAAAAGAACCCGAGAGCCCCTCCGTCTGGTCCATAATTCCACGCACTCTGGAGGTGTTCAGCTCCTCAGCCAACGCTGTCCTAGACTGTTTAGCACTTCCTCCTCCTATATCCCCTCCCTTCTCCTCCCCAGTGATCTGATCAGATCTCTCTGTACCAATTTCTACACTTTGTGCTTTAACCACCCACATATATTTCATTCCTCAACCCCTAGCTTCATGTCTATGGCTTTGAGAAGTGAACACCTTATAAGGAAGTAGAGACTCTGCGTGTAAACATTTTTTTTCAATAAATTTTATTAAAAAGGGATTGAAGGTGTTATCAAGTGGGAGAAGTATTTTTTTTTTAAGGGAGACACTTGAGCCATTTTTAATATTGATAGAGAATTAGGATTATCCTCTCAGTAATAAGGAGAAAAGGTGGCTTTTATCTCAGCAGAAACGATACAGAAAACAGTGGGGACAGGTACTAGTGATGAATATCTGCTTCCGTAAACTCTCTCTCCTGTGGCATAAATAGCAAATAACGTAATTTAGCTTTTCTAAGGCAGTCTGTTTTATTAGTTTATTTCATGTCTTAGTTTTGTCTGTTAATTATGTCTGAGAGCCTTGAAAGCAGTCGTCACAATTTGTACCATTCACAGCAGTGAGATTAGGGACGTGGCTGCTCGGGTTCACCCCCAAATGAGCCTGGAGCACTTCAGGACAAGAGAGGTAACTGGTTTTCCTTCTTACAGCAGGACAGAATTCTAACCGATCATGAAAATGCAATATTAACTAAAGCCTGTAAGCTTCATTTTTTTTCTCTCTGAAATACAGGCAACATGGCCGCCCTAAGAGGAAATAAAAAAAAAAAAACACCCTATAATTGGTGAATAAAATAATCCTGCTTTCTTAGCATTTATTACTTAGATACCTAGATGTAGATAACGACAGAGAAAGATTGGCTCTGATTATCCTAAATAAAGAAAACATCATGATCTATCACTTCTGACTAGCACAGGAATAAAAATTTCCCTGGCATTCCCCCTTTTCATTGGTGTTTTCTAATCTAGCTCACAAATCCCACATGGGGCAGCTGTGGGACATCCCCATGTTATTTACCTGACATACGAATAAGAAAGGCCAGCTTTGAGGCCCAGGGTGTTTTCCATTAAGGGCGGTTTTCCACTTTAAGGGAGAGGAATAAAGGCAGGCTGGGTATTATTTGGACAGTGCTTAGTAGTGAGTAGTAAAGCCTAATGACTTCCGTCTGGTAGTAGTGTCCCGACATTCCCACTTCAGAGCAATTACAGGAATCTAAGAATAGTCATGACCAAAGCAGGGGGCATCCTCAGGTTTGGCAGATACTGTGTTAGCGGTGGTATCTCAGTGATGAACTTGCAAATACTGTATACCATTTGCTGATTGATTTATAAAATATTTTTAAGATATGGTGAGACACGTTTTCTGTTAGTAATAAATATAGAATTTTAAAATGTATATCCAGAGTTAGGAAACACACCAGGTCCCATCTTTGAAATATGCCAGTGTTTTTACTGTTTTTTTTTTTTGAGGTATTATAATCAAATATTTGATAACAAAGTTCAAAACCTCTCAGGACACTGTTTCAAATATTTTTTCTCCCTGTAGCCATTCTGTGTAAGCATCAAGGGCAACAATAGTCTGTATTTGACTTATATCTTTTTTTTTTTTTTGCCTTTTTCATTTCCACTTTTCCAAAGAACTATGTCTCTGAATAAATGTTCCCAGCATGGAGTCCTCAGTCTTTGTCATTATCTTTCCTACAGAAACTGTGCTCCTTCTCTTTCCCTGACCACCTAAGGGACAAATAATTAACATATATTTGTACATTGTTTCTTTTTTATTGAATTTATTGAGGTGACATTGGTTAATAAAATTATATAGGTTTCAATTACGAGGTCTATCCAGAAAAGGTCCAACCATTGTTAATATAGCGAGAACGGTTTGTGTGACATCGATGTAACAAGGAGCATGGACTGGAATGTGCATGAGCGAACAAAGACAACTTTAGTGTACTAGTCAGCAGGGGCAGTCGACACTGTTGAGTGAGCATGTGGACTGCGTGGCCCTCTCATTCAAAATACTGAGTGAGTGGGGCAACGAATCTGTATCAAATTTTGTGTTAGGCTAGAACATTCCTCTATGGAAACTATTCAGATCATTCACAGGGCCGCAGCTATGGGCAGCTGGTGATTAGCAGCTTCATCACGACAATGCGCCTGCTCATGCAGCATGTCTTGTGCGGAGTTTTTGGGGAAACATCAAATTACCCAGATGACTCAGCCACCCCTACAGCCTAGATTTGGTGCCCTGTGGCTTTTTTGGCTTTTCCTAAAACTCAAATCATCTTTGAAAGGCAGGAAAGTTGAGAACATCAGTGAGATTTGGGAAAACATGATGGGGCAGCCGATGGTGACTGGGAGAACTGTGTGAGGTCCCAAGGTGCCTACTTTGAAGGGGACTGAGGCATCATTTTCTTATGTACAGTGTTTCTTGTATCTTGTACCTTCAATAAATGTCTCTGTTTTTCATAGTGCATGGCTGGATACTTTCTGGACAGGCCTTGTGTACATACAGTTCTACAATACATCATCTATATGTTGTGTTGCACGCTCACCAACCCAAGTCCCCTTCCATCTCCATTTATCCGCCTTTACCATCTTGTACCTCCACCTATCTCCCATTTCCCTCTGGTAATCACCATACTGTTTTCTGTATCTAGGAATCTGTTCCTATATTAGTTATTTTTTTCATTAGATTCCACACATGAGTGAAATTATATGGCATTTATCCTTCTCTCCCAGGCTTATTTCACTTAGCATAATACTCTCCAGGTCCATCCATGCTTTTGCAAAAGGTAGGATTTCCTTCTTTTTACAGCCAAGTAGTATTCCATTATGTAAATATACCACATCAAAATGAACAGACAGCCCACTGAATGGAAGAACATATTCACCAATGATACACGTGATAAGGGTTTAATATCCAAACTTTATATAGAATTTATAAAACTCAACACCAAAGAAAACAAGCTAACTAAAAAATGGGCAAAGGCCCTGGATAGATACTTTTCCAAAGAGAATATACAAATGGTCAACAGACATATGAAAAGATACTCAATGTCATTAATAATCAGAGAAATGCAAATTAAAACCACAACAAGATACCACCATTGCCCCTCAAAATGGCTATCATCAATAGATCAACAAGTGTGTTAGTGAGGACTTGAAGAAGAGGGAACCCTCGTGCAGTATTGGTGAGAATGCAGACTGGTGCAGCTACCGTGGAAAGCAGTATGTAGTTACCTAAGAAAATTAAAGATGGATCTGCCTTATGACTCAGTGACCATACTTCTGGGAATATATCTGAAGAAGCCCAAAACGCTAATTCAAAAGAATATATGTAGCCCATGTCACCCCTGTGTTCATACATTGTTTCTTATTACAGCTTTCTTCTTCCATAAATAATTAATTGGTACTTGAGTTTTCATTATGTTTGAGAGAGAAGAAAGAGAAAGAAGGAGGTAGCTTGAGAAAAGTTGTATTTTATTTATACCAACCATATTTGATTTCCCTAATTCTCCTTTATAAGTGGAAGCTCAGCTATTGGAAAATGGCGTGCTGTGCCCATGAATCAGTCTGCGCACAGACCCACGCTGCTCAGGACGTGGAATCCGGCTCAGAGGTGCGATTTGACAGCTTGTATTTGCTTACTAGCCGTCCCACAGCAGGCAGATGTTCGGGTCTGGAATAAGAGTTGTTTATAGATATTGTGAGAGTTGTCTGTTGGCACCAAGTATGTAAACATTTAGAATTCTGCAGAGTCTGGTTACATGAGACATTCAAAAAATTTTCCACTAGAGCGTAACTATTTCTTTATCTTCAACAAAGCTATTTTTCTTCTTCCCATTTTCTCCCATGCCTAAACAGAGTAAACTCAGAGTGAGTCAAAATCATCCAAGTACCCTTTTATCTATTTGTAGGACTGTATTTCACTCTTGGCATAGAACATGTTCTCCCTTTTTCCTAAAATCTTCAAAGAAATTGATCCCACAATGATGTTATATCATTCTTATGACTAGCACTTTCTTTATTCACAGGTGTTGTGAGACACATGCAGTGACTCATTTTTCCAGAGAATTCTGACTCTGTTTTCTTGTGTCTATTGATTTTCTTTTGTCTTATTCTTAGTTGGAATTGAACAATTGCTTGTATCCACTCCCAAAATATTATTTCACACACTAATATTAGTTTTGGGAAAATTTAATAATAAAATGTTGGAAATTCCCCTTGGTGTTCAAAACTGCTCTCATATATCATGGTGAACTGTTCTAACAAACTAGTTTTCGAGCGTTTTCTTAGAACATA